>JAJHSJ010000006.1:88081063-88383865 GCA_021015155.1 Magnolia officinalis | reverse complement strand
TTATGGTCATCAGGCCACATGTGAAGTTTCGATCTGAACAGATGGTGGGAACCCTGTGATCTTGCATTCTGGAAGATTTTTGGCCACTTGAGCTTCAGTTTCCTAATTTTTCTCGATCTCTGGGGTGTAATTCCGTCGATCTTGGTCCCCTGGAGTCCATCCCTTGCCTTTGGTATCATCAGAGCGTTAAATCTATGCTTTAAGCACCTTTTTGCAGTCTATGCTCTCAAATACACCCTGCATTACAAACCACGGTTAAAACCGACCGTTAAACCAATACCATGCTCGTAAATCCAGGCGATAAATGGGGTCTGATATGCAATATTTGACCCTCAACATCTCTACACCTCAATTTATTTTTTGTATAAACATTCTGATATTTATAATTTGGATGGTACAACACTTTTGTACAAATTTTGATGTGTATACAGACTGATATGAAAATATACTAAGTTATACATATATGAAAGAACATCGAAGTACTGGAACAAATGTCATGCACCTTCTCTTTGATAAGTCTGTCGATGAATTGTATGAATCCTCGATTAGATCAAACAAGTATAGATATCATCGACGCCCCTTCGGAATCAGAAGCGTCACATGTTCTAAGAATGTTATCAAGGACATCTTCGATAACATCGAATGGAGTATATCGATATCATCAAAACAAATGTCGATGATATCGAAGTTCACTGCCCGATAAATAGCTAGCGAGCGGGAAAAATTCATTTTTGCTTCCCTACTCGATTTCTATGGGAGTTTCTTCCGTGGCTCTCATCGTTTGTCAATCGTATGCCATCTAGGGTGTCTTGAATCAGGTAATCTCTTGAACATATTCTTGATTCTCAACATATACTAGGGCATCTCTGGATTGATTGACATCCTTCAGTTGGAAAATTTCGGGTTTGTTCTCATAGTCCTCAAATTCTTTTTCTTTGACATTTTCTTCTGAGTTATTCGATTGAGTAAGGAGAAAGGAAAGTCTCCTGCCATCGGTGAGTCATCCAGGCCCAGAAAGAAATTCGTGGACTCAACAGAGAAAGAGAAATGGCTTAGTCTCAACGATCCCCTGCATGCCCACGGAGCTCCTTTACTTAGCAGTCGTCTCTTAGAGAAGCTCTGCCTGAAGCACCAGCACCGCCACATACTGTTGTGGGTCCTCCTCCACACATACTTGAAAAGTACTCAGGGAGGCACTTGGTGTATGAGCGTAGAATTGACGGGGAATGCATAAAACCCTACAATGTGGAAACTCTATTAGAGGCAATCGACTGGCTGCCTCTTCTTGATTTCGGGGGTCCATGTCATGATGAGCGGACCTACCGCTTCCTTGCATACTGTCATTCTCCAACACTAAATCCACCATCCATTACTATCACAGTCGGGGACGATAGTGTTGACATTACTACAGAATCCATCGCTAGCATTTTCGGTCTAACCCTGTCTCCAGTTGGGTTGTCTGACCTTGATCTTGAAAATCCCATTACTCGGTCTACAATTACAAAATTCCTGTGTCAGAATTGATATCTTATGGTACCAAGGGAATGCATTAAAGGCAAAATATATGCACCCTCGATACCGAGTCTGCACGGGATATTCTGCTCAAATGCTTATCTTCGTGGACCCAATCGCGCTGATCTTACTAGGTTCATGGTCATGATTATGTATTGTGTTGCCACTGGAGTCAAACTTTGGCTGCCTACCTTGATCCTTCACCAAATAGCTAGTGTCATCCACCAGTCCAGAGAAGTACATTTGCCCTTTCCTCACATCATTCATGTGATATGCGATACAATCAGTATTCCTCAGACAGACAATCCTGAGCATCCTCTCAAGCATTTTAACAAGGTCAATATTCGAAAACTGGACCTTAAATTTCATGGCTATCCGGAAGAACAATTTGAGGAAGCTATTCATGAAAGTGGTGAAACGGGAGAAGACACAACACCAGCTGGTGGAGACCTTCTAGAGTCACAACAAGTTCCAGATCCGAGTTGTTCGACTCAGACCCAACGCTTCAAGTTTCACCAAGATAGGGTCGGGCCAACGCAATGGTGATTGGCTCGAAAAGAGGATAAGCTGGGGAGACATGATGCGCGGTTCTCAGCATTGGAGAAGATGATGTCTAGTGTACATCAGTCGGTGCAGCAATTGGTCGATCTAATAACTTGCTGACGAGACGATACAACACCGTCTTCATCAGCCCCTCCACCATATTATTGATAGTCTTTGTGCCGTCACATACACCAGATACTCATCTTGACGTTTGGGCATGGATGTCTTTTTGAATGCCTTGTGATCTTATGAGTGTATGTGGATGGCTACCTAACATGAAAGGTCTAACAGTTTTTTTTTTTTTTTTGGAATGGTTTATGGATATCCTCTACATGAGAACATACTTGTAAGCCCATGGTTGGGCTAGATATTTTGTTGGAATGGTTTGGGATGGATGTTGAAATATTGCCATGCTTGGGCAGTTTTTATTTTGGATATTTTTGTTAATGGTTGTTTGATAATTCATATGTACTTGCTGCCATATCTCTCTGCTCTCAATTATGTGTGAAATTCTGTGAAATGCTGGTATAAATTGTGATTGCTTTCTCCTGTATATTCCTTAACAATTGAGAATTGGTTTGTGATTTATGCCCTTTATCTCTATACTGCAATTGTCTGTTAAACTCATCGCTCTCCTTTGCCCTAGTATGCATAAATGGTTTCCATGCACATAAAGATGTCATTATCTATTATACATCTGTCTCTTACTAATTATGCATTTTAGAGATGTATCTGGTATGTATGGTAATCTCTGGGTCTCTATTGGTTCTCCCATATCTTTACTATTCAACTTCAGTCAACTTGTATTGCTATACTGCCCTTTGTCAATGACTGACAAAAAGGGGGAGAACAAATCCCACCACAATAGAAATTGTGTGTATCTATGTATGAATTGTCGTACAGGTATTAGGGGGAGCAGCTGAAAGAAGATAGGGGGAGCAGCTACTATTGAATGATATAGCCGTGTGTGTGAACTCCATAGTATCATTGTAAAATTGTGTAAAGAGTTATGTACACATAATTTAGGGTGTTGGTCTAGATGTTGTTCTAGGACTTCAGGTGTTTTGTCACGTAATTGACAAAGGGGGAGATTGAAAGTGCCCTGGTTTGTCAATTAGCGTGATGGTTGAGTCAGCAAGATAAGTGAGCCCCATAGGAAGATTGTTCAAGCGTCTGCCTCAACAGGATGTGTGCCCAAACTTATCAAATGTAAATTTTAGCCTCACATCCCATGTCCCAAAACACCAGGTATATAAAACCCTTAAAAATGGATAAAACATCTTAGGGTTTAAGGTGAGAAAACTATTTTGCAAAATCAGAAAAATCTCTAAGTTTTCTGCCTTTGTCGATTTATTGATACGTGGTTCGATGAAATCGGACCCCGTTATCGATGTCCTCGAAACTCACTCGATATTATCGAATTGAGGACTTCAGATGTCCAACAAATACAAAGAATTCTAGACTGAATTATCGATGAATCGATGGAATGTTCGATATCATCGAATTTTGAAACTTGAGTTCATCAAGATGACTCGATAAAATCGACATCTGGTCAGTTATGTCCAATATGTTGTTAAGGAAAATCATGTGATTCTCGATATCTCGAAGAGAGCCTCGATATCCTCAAAATTCAAACATCGATGATATCGACAGACCTTCGATGATATCAGATTGAAACACAAATCTATCCAGCAAGCTTTCAGGTAAAATCTTTCAAGTATCGAGGATCACTCGATAAAAGCGATATTCAAATATCGATCATATCGAGACCGGGTCGATGTCATCGAAATAGGACACAAACTGTCCAGCAAGCTTATAGGAAAATTCCTTTAAAATATCGATGAATTGACACCGTCATCAATATCATCGATATTCAAATTCCGATGATATCGAGGGATGCTCGATCATATCAAATACCTGTTAAGGTTTAAAGGCAACTGCTCTCATATTTTCAAATATCGAGGAATCGAACCTTGTTTCGATGAAATTGGAGTTTGAAATGCGATGACATCAAAAAGTGTTCGATTTCCTCGACCAGTTGGCAAAAAGGTTCAAAAGCGTTTGACAAATTGAGTTCGTGCATCGAGTAGTCATTCGATGTTATTGAAAGTATATGCTCGATGATATCGAACCCTGCTCGATGATATCGAACTCTGTCAAAAATATGACTGTTTTATTTTCGTTGAAACTTTTTGCTTATTTAATGAGAGCTTGCCTTTAGTTGTTGGTAGAGAAAATAGATAGAGCTTTTGAGTATTTAAATCCAGATCATATACCCTAAGCCTTTTTCTCTCATTGGAGTTCATCCTCCAATCCACCCTTATCATTGATATTCAATAGAGTGGATTGGAGAATGAACTTCTGCATTCAAGGATCATGCAGCTACCATCTTAATTGCAAATCATTGAGCTGAGATTCCTTGAATGCATAGATAATTGGAATCACTCTATTTCTAATACAAAGTAGGATTCCAACATAACCTTGACCCAACCCGTTGCCTTACATTGGAGCATCATCTGTGTTGCGGTTTAAGGGAGCTGAAGACTCTTCGTCATCAAAGGAGGAGATCTTTATCAACATAATGAATGGGGCTCATCTGTTTATCTGTAAGTCATTAGAGTCCAGAGACCCTTTCGATTATTCCTTTTGTAGGATTGGGTCAAAGGTGCTTCTCACCTCTTTCAAGTCCTCATAGGAGGCCTCCGACGAGAGAGTATGTGGAGGTGTTGTGTGTCGACCCTTGCTCTGTGGAGAGCATAAACTTAAATCCTTGTGTAGGTCCTTGACCTGTGTGGTCTAAAACCTAGGTGATGTGTGTTGATCTTTGCTCTTGTGTAGGGCATAAACTATCAGGTTCCTTGTGTGGATCCTTGGCCTGTGTGGCCTAAAATCTGGGTGCTGTGTGTTGACCCTTGCTCCTGTGTGGGGCATAAACTTGTGTCATGGAGACAAGTTAGAGTCAGCCTGGTGTATGTTGTACTGGTTTGAGGTGAACATGATTTGAAACCTCCGTTAGTGAGATCCGGTACACTTAAGGGTTGAGTGTGTCCGCCGGAAGTAGAGTAGACACGTAGTCAAACCACTATAAAAATGATTGTGTTTGAGATTGTTATTTACTTCTACTACTTGTGTGATTTCTCTGAATGTTCTCATATTGCATGTGTACATGTGTAGACACCCCACCCAGGCTAATATCTTGAGAAGGCTAAAACTATCCAGGAACCATGGTCATGCCTTGGACCAAACCCTAACCCTAGCCTAAACCAAAAACCATGACCCAAAAGTCCCTAAACCCTCAATCCATAGCCAAAAACCGTAATCCAAACCGTTCAGCAAGCGTATAGCCTCGCCTATACCCCATACTATGGCCAGAACCCTTTAAATCCACCTATCCTAGCCTCAAAATCCGAAAAGGAGACCACCGGACGAATCAGCGCGATCACACGAAACCCACACGGTCGGGTCCGGCCCGAACGCGGCCCGGGAGGTAGTCTGACTACCGCGGACGGTACTTCGACTGCCGCCGCTCGCGGCTCGCGTTTGGACAGCTATCCCAGCGTCCAAAAGTCAACTTTCCATAGAATTTACCCCTTCCATTCCCACTATTTACAGTTGTACCAGCCTCAATAGCCAATAGGAGCACGCCACGTGGCGTCTCTCTCCTCTCCACCAATCATCACTTGCCACATCAGCTTTCACCCTTCCTAAACCCCATATTTACCAAAATACCATTGGAGAAGGCTATAAATAGCCCTCTCCTCTTCATAATTTTCATCAACAACTCCTCACTTCCAAGCTTAAGTGAGAAAAAGAGAGGGAAAGAGTGAGAGAGAAAGTGAGAGAGAAAGAGAGTGAGTGAAGAAGAGAGTGAGGGAAAGGGAAGGAGCTCCCAAGCCCTCAAAGTTCTAATTTTTTCAGCCACCCCTTAACCCTCCTCTCAACCCATCAAGCCCATAGGCCTAACCCAAACTAGTCATGGTCCAATCTATGTCTTAGCCTATTCAAGAATCAAGCCAAAGATTCATCATCATACAAGCATTCATCATGACATGTACTCCCTTCTCAACCCCCCTGCTTATCTAGATCTCTAGTGAATGTATGCTCTGTGACTTGCCGTACATCGGATCCTGTCACATCAGAAATTTCTAGTGATCTAGTCCATTTTTCTTACCTTTTTGCATAAGCATTATCACATCCGCCCTCTAAACATATTGTTGGCCGTATGCTCTGTGGCCTACCGAAATCTCGAATCTTGCCGCATCAGAAATCCATATGTGTGCCTAGTCCCATCTCGACCACAACATTCATCATCTCTTGAGATTGTTTTACCACACTAAGTAGAGACCGTACATTTGTACGGGCAAAGAGGGTGCCTAACCCCTTCCCTCTTTGTAACCGAGGTCCCGTACCCATAATCTCGGATCGCAGACCAGGAGTCAATTTAAGGAAGGAGAGCCCTCGGGCTTCCCCAACCTTGCGAATTTCGTGTTTCTAGCCGACCACGGGATTCTGAAATTTTTCGGCTAGTGGCGACTCCAACATTCACAAATCAGCCTAATCACCCCCACCACTAAAATCATAACATATATAAATCAGTGTGGGCGCTGATTTCCAGTGTCTACAGAATGGCGACTCCGCTGGAAATTTGCTATCTCGTACTAGCTGAGACCCGACTCGAAATAGTGTGGTAATATAATCTTAGGGGATATTCTACATTTGCATTCATACCTTACATAAAAAATAAAAAAAAATGATGAGGATCGATCTTTGGTTTGCACCCATTCAAGGCTTTCACTCACCCCATGCTTATCCAATCCAAAGTTGCCATGGCAAACTAAAAAGAAGAAACGATTACGCCTAAAAGGCACCCCCGAATGACCTGAATTCATGGCTGATAATACCGCATTCACCTCAACCATGGACGAAATAGCCCAAAATTTTAAGGCTTTACAGGCCCTTCTTGCCCAATGTATTCAAAAAGAGACTATCCAAACCATGCAAGTGTCATCACCTAGTGTCCCAGTCATCTCAACTTTCCAGCATCCTCCCCATAATGAGAGTCACCTTCAAGGTCAATTTTCCGCAACTGAGAATCCTTTCCAATAACCTCTCACTGATGAGAACCGCTATCAAATACAAATTCCCACAGTCAGGAATCTCAAGCAGTTCTAACATCTTCCTCCTAATAGGAGATCAAATCAATTTCAGGGGGCAAAACCCCCCTCGACCGATATCTCCAAAATCGAAGAGCTCCGGGAGCAATTGCGAAAGGTGCAGAGGAAACTACAAAGGCAACAAGGAGTGAATCATCTATCCACTAAATTCAGGGACTTATGTCCCTTTCCCGATGCTAAGATACCTCAAAACTTTGAGGTACCAAAATTCAAGAGATATGACGGTACGGGGTGTCCTATGGACCATTTAAGAGCATTCTGTGGAGAGCTTACTACTCTGGCAGGTAATAATGGAGTGTTGATCCGTTTGTTTCAAAAATCCTTGAAAGCCGATGCGTTAGATTGGTACACGTCATTAAACTATCATCGAATTAAGACTTGGGAATAACTTTCCCAAGTTTTCATTGATCGTTTCGTGTACAATTTTAATGTAGCACCCGAAAGGGCAGATCTTGCTGCCCTAAGGCAGAGGAATGATGAGTCATTGTCAGCTTACGTTGGATGGTGGCGGGCAATGGCCGTCAGAATGAAAACACCCATTGATGACGAGGAGCAAATCTACATGATCATCCACTTGGCAAACCCGAGTATCTCTGGATACCTTGTCTCGTATCCATATGCCAACTTTGCCCAACTCATTCGCGCCGGAATAAGGGCTGGGACGATCTCTCCTTGGTGGCCACATCAGGCCTCCCCAATACAACGGATAGTGGAAGGAAGGCTTATTGGATACGAGAATGGTAACAAAAGGGTTCCTGACCTCCATCCAACAGAAGAAGACAATCTTGTCGCCTCTACCCAAGGTGCTCAATTGGCTCCTCAAGAGGGACAATGGCAGCAACAACAGCAAATGGAGAATCTTCAGTACCCCAATCATGGTCAGCAGATGAGGATGGCCCGGGAACCTAGGCAGTTTACACCGATAGCCCAAACGTACAATGAGGTACTAGCCACGCTAGTCCAAAGGCAAATACTTACGCCGCTACTGCCTAGGCTCCCACCAAACCCTCTGCCACCAAACTATAAAGAGAATGAGTACTGTGCATACCACCAATCCCGAGGCCACACAACGGACCGTTGTTTCACCCTGAAGCATATGGTCCAAGATCTAATTGACAACCAAATGATTATGGTTACCTCTCTTGCTGTTGCCACCACCAATTACACCCTCCAGAAACCCCTGCCGCCTCACCTCATTGGACACCCCTACCACTAATATCATTCAGAGAGAATCGTCTTGTCATCCAGTCCAATGCATTCATTCAATCACTGCCAGCCCAACAACAATACCCCCGAGTCTACAAGGGGCACACCCTGCCAGTCCAATCTCTTCGCTCTCAAATATGTAACGGGCATCTCCATCCGGTCCAGTCTCTATGCTCCCAAGTCTACAAGGGGCACACCCTGCCAGCCCAATCTCTTCACTCTTAAATATGCAAGGGACACTATCCAGTCCAATTTTTGTGCCCTCGGAGCCACCCCCAATCAATCCAATCCATACATCCTCTGTCTCACAAGGGGCACCATCTGCCTGTCTGACCTTTGCTCCAGCTGTCATGCTCCAAGAAAAATCTCCTTCCCTGATCAAAATACCACATGCCTTAGCAAAATCAGGGCCCAACTTCAATCATGTGGTAACTCTCCAAGAAGGACATTCTACTGCTCAAAGGGATTTGCCCAGCTCTACTCAGTCTTCAATCCTTCGAGAGAAGAGTCTAGGGCGAGTGGTTCCCGCCTCTAGGAAACAAGTCGAGGAAGAGATTGAAGTCAAGATTCTGATTAGTCCCAAAACATCAACCATCACTTTTCAGGTCTTTGACATCACAGCTTCATTTCATCTCCTCCCTGATCAGTCTTGGATCCATAGAATCAAGGCTCTCTCTTCAAGTCTTCACCAAAATGCCAAATACATTTTCGAAGACAAGGCGCTGACCGTTTTGGATGATCCCGAACAAATCTTTCCGATAGAAGCAGTCAACCATCAAGAGCTAGATATCCCGATCATAGACATACAATGCTCTGATGAGGATATCCCATACCATAGTCTTGAGTTCGAGACTGTGAATTGTATGCCTCTTGCATGTCCCATCGGATCAAACTATGTCTTCCCTCCAATCGAGCACCAACATTTTTATTATTAACTCGAATTTCAAGAGAATGCAGGCATGACAGAACTAGGACATCAGCCTCCTATGGGTGAGGTACCAAAGCACAAATGGATCAAAGGAGGGCAAAATCGACAAGAGGAGGATAATCCTTTCATCCACACACCAATCAAATCCTTCAGAGAAGGGATTATCTGTCCGGTTGGCAAGCTGAGATCCACCGTGGAGGATCAAATGAGCAAAATTAGCCCAACTGGGCTGTTTGAAAATGACTCAGGCAAGGGGCAAGAATTTCACTTAATTGACTGTACCACAGTCCGGATCCCACCTGAGCAGAAAGAATGCAAAGACTCACAATGCATAGGGGATGAGCTAAGGAAAGCGACATCCAACACCAACTCAGAGCCCAATCCCAAACTCGTTATGACATTTGGGCACGACAATGAGGGCTCACCTACTGATCCGTCTAGCCTGCCTCCTGAGGGGAGGGAGTGCAGGGCAATAGCTGGTTCGCAATCCCCAAGACGACACAATAAAAGAAAATAATGTTTGGCTCCTTAAGTCGAATCAGGCAATCCCTGATTCACATCGCCGTCTTTCTCTAGAAAACAAAAAAAAAAAAAGTCAGAAAATTCTCAAAAAGCCAAAAACACTGGGTATTTTCAAAACACCAAAAAAATCATATACCTGTCAAAAAAATCAAAAAATTTCAAAAAGCCAAAAACATTAGATATTTTCGAAATACCAAAAAATTCAGATACTTGTCAAAATCCAAAAACAACGGAAATTTCTCAAAACACAAAAAAAACAATAGAAAATCTTTCAAAACTCACGAGCAATAATGTGCCAAATGCGTCTGTTACAACACCCGAGTTTAAAGATGACTCATATGATTTCGATCTAGAGTTAGACTTTAAATTCATGAGTTTGAACGAAGCCCAGGATGGGGAAAATGATGATCCGACTCTCGAGCTAAAGGATTCCCTCCGAAAGTTTGAAATAAAGGCCAATGTCGTCATGGATGATTTTGAAAATGTGAACTTGGGATCCCTTGATCTCCCTAGAACGGTACGCATCAAGAGATCCTCGCCTCCTGAATACAAGTAGACAACGACAGAATTCCTGAGACCCGGGGCTATCTAACTTTGGGTTCTCCTATGAAGCCTTACCCAGATCAAATGAAGAGCTAGTCATACACCATCTGCTATGAATCCTGAAGTCAAGCCCAACAAAGCTGTCAAGATCATGCCTGGAGTCTATAATGGAGTCCACAACTTGCGTGCAAAGGAATGTACAATGTCCAATAAGAACTGGTGATGAACGATGGAGATAAGCTATTGTAACATGTCAGGAAGTGCTTCAAGTGTTCAAAGCTTGCATAGCGGATCCATGTGCATGCTTCGAATCTTTATAACCTGATAACACTCTAGCCCTTGTTCATTATAAGGTGTGGACATCATCAAAAGAATGAATCCAAAGGCATCCAATAGTCATGAGTTTATTCTCATGGTAGACAAAAGCGGGCGCCAACAACATCCTACATCATCGGTACAAATGAAGAAAGAAGTCAAGGAAAATGATTGGTGTTAAGCTCGATGCAACCAAGTACATCTCGCAGACATAAAGCGCATGATGATCACTAGAACCAACGGCAAGCAAGTCTGAAAGAAAGGTTAGCAACATGGTAATCATGCACATCTTATCATTGCGCTTACTAGATCCAGGGGACAACTCCAGGCCATCCTGAGACGGTCCGCTGATTGTTTGCGAATATTCTTCTGGAAGGTTCCTTCATCTCACCATCATAGGGGGCAAAGATCTTCCAGAGCCCATCAACGCTGACAAAGTGAGTACCTATCACGGGTAATCCCACCTGACTATGTCAATAACCACAATCGAAAAATTAAAGTCAAACGACAAGAGGTTAGCATCCTGAGATACATTCCATCATCATTCCTTCCCTCCAATAAGTGTTCCAAAAAATAAAGGGTTAAAAAAAAGGACAAAAAAAAAGATAAAGAAATAAAAAAAATAGATGAATAAAGCACGTAGTCAAAAAAAAAATAATAAGAAAAAAAGAATCGAACCCAATGAGTGAGAACACAATTCACCAACCCATTTCCCCTTAGGATAGTTTAACCCAATGTCAACAGCTTTACGATCGTGATTGAAAACAAAGTCAGGCAGCCCACCAGTCGGCCGACAATGAATGGAGTTGTAACGCCCTGAAATTCGGGGGTCGAGTATGAACTCAACTCCCGAGTTCCAACGCATCACTTATGCAACATACACAATGTCGGTTAAATGTTGTCTGAGTTAGCGCAATAAACATGAATGAGATTAAACCAAAACAGTAATTCATACTCCAGTTCAATTGCATTTAAAACAGCGGAAGACTGAAATTTTATATACAAGTATGTAAAGTAACAAAATTTTCTGAACTTCAGAGTATGAGTACTAGCTGAGCACCAATATACATGTAAAGTTTGTAAATTAAAAACCCAAAATACATCCTCAAAGAGGCCCCAAAAGTCCCGCGATGCAGCCGGCCTAGGTGTAGCCGTCAGAATACTGCATGAAAGAGAACTCCTCCTGGTCCTCATCAACGTCGGGCTCTGGCTCCTGAACCAAGGCGCCCTCTAATCCTGCAACAGAGTCTGGTTGGTGTGTACAACACCGTCCCGTATCGTGGGAGTGAGTAGCTAACTCAGTGGAACAATAATGCATAAGTTAACATGTTATCAAATCAACCAAGCAGTAATGATAAAGCAGTACAAATCAAGCATTTCTAACTACTCTTGTTAAATGCAAAAATGATATGACGTGATGCTGTATGCCCTTGCCAAACCACCCTCAAGCGACATCATCTTACGTTCGCGAATGCTTAACTCCCTCAGTGCGCCACATCTACAAAGCACATGCGGTGCGATGATGCTCGTGATTGCCAAGTTATTATTAGTCCATTTCAATCAGCAGTATTGGGAAACTAAGGTACCTCCCTTGTATCATTCCCAACATGATCCATTCTAGGGTCGTCAATCCTAGTTATTCTCATACGATTTTATGGTTTGAGAAGCTTAGTGATGGCATCGCAAAGGGCTCGTCACCCGTCAGCGCGGATACAGATCTCACCGTATGCGGCTCAATTGCTGGCCGTCAGCTCGAGTACAGGTCTCACCGTACTCGACTCAATCACTAGCCGTCAGCTCAAGTACAGGTCTCACCATACTCGGCTCAACTCACACTCTAGTTGCTGTGAAAGGCTCGTGACCAATTACAGATACTTAGAGTACACTCGATGATACCACGGAGGACTCGTCGCCCGTCAGCACGAGCCCAGATCTCACCGTACTCGGCTCTCGCCGAAGTATCGACAGCTCGAATACAGTGTCCCATACCACCGTATTCGGCTCACGAGATAGTTGCGCAATGGTCACTACGGGGAGGCACATGGCCCCAGCATAGGCCGACAGCTCGACCACGGTGTCCCATACCACCATGCCCGGCTCATGCGTCTTAGCGGATCTAGGTACCACGGTTAAACGGGAATCACCACTGGTAAGTTTGGTACCCTAGGTTCAAGCAGTAGCGACCAAACAGGGTGAACACACAACTACACTTCGGTTTAATTGGCGAGCCTGACTAGCTCGAGCGCACCACAAGTTGAGCGATATGGAGCGCAAAAGCACTCCGCGTGGCCAACCACTATCGCCAACCGAAGTACGACTCGGGTTCGCCGGACCCGTCCTTTGTGGCGACATGAATCTCAGCCACAATCACAAGTCTGGTACCGAGTGTTTGGACTATATACATAGTCCCAAACTCAAACAGTTTTCATCGCTAGCATGTGAAGTAAAGCATGGTAAACAAGCAATACAAGCATGTTAGTCGGCATGTTATAAAGCATAAAGTAAGACATGGAGTAAGCATGTTACAAGGCATGTTGAGAAGCATGTTATAAAGCATATTGTAATGCATGTACTACAGCACTATCCCCATAGGGATAGAATTGTGTGTGCACTGCAATTAAGTGGTTGCGGTGAACCACCGCATGGAGGGGATCCTACATGTCTCTAAGGGAGTTGGAGAATCCATATCAGCGCCTATCTAAGGCACTAGTACATGCACATGTACACCTACATGCACATACACAAACACTTAGAATACACATTTCCAACATACATGACGTATGTTAGGCAAGTTCGTGATTGGGCTGTCCCTAAGCCCCGGGAGTATTTTTCCCGCGTATATCGTATTCATACAACAAATAATCATTACAATTACATATCCAAAATCCGCACGCATGCGGGATTTCTAGAATACGCAATTTCGACATACATGGCATTTACACATGAACATATATTTTTGCGATCTCTTTCGCCGAACTAGTATTTTATCCACACATGATATAATCAAACATTAAATAAACATGTCAAACATTTTCTCAACAAAAATACGTATACGGTATTTCTACGTATATCAAGAGTATGTAAAATTCTATAATCTTTATCGCTAATCGAAACAGGAAACGGAAAGCACTTTGTACATGTGCATTTGCATGCAAATCATGAATCTATCATTATCTGACATTGAAAGCGTTGAAAACCGTAACTTATACGCTTAAAGTCCTCACCTCAGCCCTTGGAATTCCAACGAATCAGCAAGAAGGTTGGTGCTTCCGTATACGGGAGTTTCTTAGCCTAAAGATCGCATTCGATTAGTCTTTCCTTAACCTATCACTAATTAGGCTCAAATCAGACCTAGGGTTAGGGTTTCTTACCTTCAAATGGGGTGGAAACCGCCGGGAAACCTCTTGGAATAGCGCGGTGTAGGCCGTGGGAGAGGTGGAAGCAGCAGGAGGAAGATCGGCTTCGATCTCCACAAGTTCTCTCTCTTTTCTCTCTTTCTCTCTTAGGGTTTTAACCCAAATTCGTATGGCTGTGAGAGGGGCTGTTCTAAGCCCCTTTTATAGCCACAAACCTTCCCAAAATAGACTCAGGTTCAAGGGCAACTGCTTACATAGGCATTTCGCCAATTTCCAAGCTCAAAAGGGGTGTTCTGGTGGCCCTCTTTGAGCCAAACGTCGGACTTAAGCTCACCCACTGCGGATCCACGTGGGATTACGTTTTCGGCTCGATCGGATTCCCAGATCGCACGTGGCGGACCACTTTCAGTTCAACGGTCCGTGGGCCACGATCGGAATTTCTGAGTACATGTAAATGTTCCTGAAATTTTTCTTAATCCGAGGGTGTAATTTGGTCTGATTCCGACGGTCAGGTTGCTTAATACTGACGCGCAACCGAAAGGTGCCAGATCACTATTCCAGATATTTTATCTTGGATGGAAATAGTGTTTTTCACACTCCCTCGCTCCGGAGTGAAAATAATGGCCGTGGGACATCGGAATCATCTGATTTTTGAGATGATTGTCAAGCCCAGTGGGGCGGTCCTGGTTCCTTAGCTTCGTGTTAATCGGACTCCCGATGTGCGATTTAGACCTCATACGAAGTTTCGTTTCAGTCCCGAGAGCAGACGGGTAATGAGTTTGGCTCTAGACTTTAGGGTAACCTAGAGTCACCAATTCTGCAAGTTTGGGTCTTGCAGATCGTATTTAAAGCGATCCCAACGGATTTCATGATTTACCGAGTTTAGTACTTAGTTAACTTTGTTAAATTTCTAAAGGATTTAATCCTATGTGATTTCTGGTCGAGGTGGTACTCGGCCCAATGCACGGAAATTTTCAGGTCGTTACAGGAGTCTATCATCCCACCTCTGCTACTTTGAAAGAAAAGGAAAAATCAAAAGAAAAGTAACATGCCTAAGCAAAACGGGCGAGATGAAAATCCGAAAGGGCGCCTCGAGTAAAAACAGCGGGCATGTAGCGGACTTGGTAAAAATCTAAAAAGACACCGAGGGTAAAAAGAGCACAGCTGTCAAGGGGCAGGCAAGAGCAAAAACTCGAGACATAGTGAAAATCCGAAAGGATGCCATGGGCAAAAATGACGAGAAAGCCAGTCGTGATGAAAACCTTAAAAGGCGCTACGGGCAAAAATGGCTACAAAAGAAAAAGAAAAAAGAAAACAAAAGGTACAGGTACAGAAGAAGCCAAGGCAACGAGCAAAGTGAAGAAGCACAAGGAAAAGATAAGTCCCGGATCAGAATTCTGTCAGACTCCATCCAAATCCAAGGGGCATGATCCTAGTATGCACTATTCTCATGGAATCGAGATCCCTAGTAAATAACTCAGAATACCAGATTCGACGTGGGCTAAGTTCAATATTCTGATTCCACCATCCAGGCACAAGCTCAAACGCAAGCAAACACTGACAAATTTGGCACAAAAAATTCCTTTAAATCATCTTTTTTACAAGTACATTGTTTTCCTTCCTTTACAAAAAAAAAAAAAGAAAGCATTCATGCATATACAGGACAAGCAGCCAACAAAATCAGGGATCCACAAAGTCAAGTTCAAAGCCCAAGAGGCCCACAGTTCAAAGCCTCAAAAGCCCACATTTCAAAGCCCACAATGCCCACATTTCAAAGCCCACAATGCCCACATTTCAAAGCCCCAAAGGCTCACATTTCAAAGTCCACAAGGCCCACATGTCAAAAGCCCACCAAGCCCATTGTTCAAAGGCCCATGGTTCAAAGCCCATGTTTTCAAACCCATTTCCTAGGCCCACATATTCAAAGCAAGGCCCACTACACAAACTCGATTTTAAGGTCCATGTTCCCCAATTGCCCCATTAATTCATTAGTGGAGGCCATCTGGCTATTTAAAACAGATCACTGCACAATAAAAACTGGACGACGACGCCCTCCCGCGAGATCGGACGGATCTTTCAAAAATCCAAAATATTTCAAACCGTTAGCCCTACCAGCTCGTCAGTGGAGGCAACACGACTGTTTACATAACTTGTACAATAAAAGTCAGACGACGATGCCCTCCTGCGAGATCGGACTAATGTTTCAAAAAAAAAAATTCAAAATATCTTCAAATAAAAACCGTTAGCCCCGCCAGCTCATCATTGGAGACAACACGACTGTTTACTTATGCAAATAAAAACCGAACAATGACGCCCACCCACGAGATCGAACGGATATCTTTTTCAAAAATTCAAAAATATCTTCAAATAAAATCTCCAAGGAGTCTAGCTCCGAAGAGGATAGTTTTCAAACAAAAAGTTTTCAAAAACGCACGCGGCGTGCAGTACACTGAGGAATCTTCCATATTCTCCAGTTGCGGTCAGTGCAAACAGCTAAATAAGATTCAATCTCTCCCGGTTTCCCTGGAGGATGATCAAATCCGTATATGATACATATGCGATTGGCCCGATCTCTATATCTGGACAGTCGTACAAATGCTCGTAAAATGAGCGGATCAATCTCTGGAAAGAATAATCAAACTCAAAGTGACAACAATCCATTGTAACCAAAGTATCAGAATCAGCATACTGCATGGCAAAAGATTACCTGCACATACTTAGTCCGAGATGTTCGGAAACTTTGATCGAGTCCAAGTCGGCGTAGTGAGTTCCCCGTAAGGCCGCACCAACGCGCAGGGCAGCTAACCACTTTGACGATCAAACAGAACGAATACTCCTAGGGTGATTACGTAGCAAAGGAAACGACAGACCAAACAGTATGAGAATCCTCGTAAAGCCGCAATAAATGCGCAGAGGCCCTTACTTTTCAGACTTACTCTCCAATGCTATCAACAATCTGACGTGAAAGGGTTGTGATTGGTAACTCGTAAAGCCGCGACGAATGCGCAGGGGACAATTACAACGTTTTTCTCAACCCTCGTGATGTATGCAAGTCATCTCTTTCCAAACAGTCGACTGATAATGATACAATGGCAGACAACAGATTCAAATCACTATCATTTCTTACCAAAAGGGTAGGGTGTCCACTTACTTTGGCCTTCGGTTACTTGCAACCTCGGTCAAAGAGGGGCATCTGTAGACACCCCACCCAGGCTAACATCTTGAGAAGGCTAAGACTATCTAGGAACCATGGTCATGTCTTGGACCAAACCCTAATCCTAGCCTAAACCAAAAACCATGACCTAAAAGTCCCTAAACCCCCAATCCATAGCCAAAAACTGTAATCCAAACCGTTCAGCACGCGCACAGCCTCGCCTATACCCCATACCATGGCTAGAACCCTTTAAATCCACCTATCCTAGCCTCAAAATCCAAAAAGGAAACCACCTCACACGAAACCCACACGGTCGAGCCCGGCCCGAACGCGGCCCAAGGGGTAGTCTGACTACCGCGGGCGGTAGTCTGACTACCGCGTGCGGTACTTCGACTGCCGCCGCTCGCGGCTCGTGTGTGGACAGCTGTCCCAGCGTCCAAAAGTCAACTTTCCATGGAATTTATCCCTCCCATTCCCACTATTTACAGTTTTACCAGCCTCAATAGCCAATAGGAGCACGCCACGTGGCGTCTCTCTCCTCTCCACCAATCATCACTTGCCACATCAGCTTTCACTCTTCCTAAACCCCATATTTACCAAAATACCATTGGAGAAGGCTATAAATAGCCCTCTCCTCTTCACAATTTTCATCAACAACTCCTCACTTCCAAGCTTAAGTGAGAAAAAGAGAGGGAGAGAGTGAGAGAGAAACTGAGAGAGAAAGTGAGAGAGAGAGAGTGAGTGAAGAAGAGAGTGAGGGAAAGGGAAGGAGCTCCCAAGCCCTCAAAGTTCTGATTTTTCCAGCCACCCCCTAGCCCTCCTCTCAACCCATCAAGCCCATAGGCCTAACCCAAACTAGTCATGGTCCAATCTATGTCTTAGCCTATTCAAGAATCAAGCCAAAGATCCATCATCATACAAGCATTCATCATGACATCTACTCCCTTCTCAACCCCCCTGCTTATCTAGATCTCTAGTGAACGTATGCTCTGTGACTTGCCGTACATCGGATCCGGTCACATAAGAAATTTCTAGTGATCTAGTCCATTTTTCTTACCTTTTTGCATAAGCATTATCACATCCGCCCTCTAGACACATGTCGGACGTATGCTCTGTGGCCTGCCGAAATCTCGGATCTTGCCGCATCAGAAATTCATATGTGTGCCTAGTCTCATCTCGACCACAGCATTCATCATCCCTTGAGATTATTTTACCACACTAAGTAGAGACCATACATTTGTACGGGCAAAGAGGGTGTCTAACCCCTTCCCTCTCTGTAACCGAGGTCCCGTACCCATAATCTCGGACCGCAGACCAGGAGTCAATTTAAGGAAGGAGAGCCCTCAGGCTTCTCCAACCTTGAGAATTTCGTGGTTCTAACCGACCGCGGGATTCTGAAATTTTTCGGCTAGTGGTGACTCCAACATTCACAAATCAGCCAAATCACCCCCACCACCAAAATCATAACATATATAAATCAGCGTGGGCTCCGATTTCCAGTGTCTACAACATGATTATCTAGAACTAAGTAGAATCACACTTCACACACAGTCACATCCATCATGAACTATATTGTACATCTTGTTTATCTTTTGAATAGTCTTATGATTGGATCCTCTATCTGGCTTGGAAGCCAGTAGAGTTACGTTGAAGAAATCCTGTTATTTGCATATTAGACAAGGATATGGTTGATAGGTTTTAAATCATCATGAAATTTTAAAAGTTCTATTCACCCCCTTCTAAGACATCTTAGCATATTCCTACTTCAACTAAAGCGGTCATTACCGCAATTTTAGGCTTTGGTGTGACCCCTTAATCAAGTGGGACACACGCAATGGATGAGTTGGATGTGTAAACCATATCTCACTAGGTCTTATATACAATCAAGAATATTTCAATGGGCAGGCATCTATTCTCGATTGTTGTTTATAATGGGGCTACTTAAGTCATGGATTAGCTTAATTTTTAGGCCTATGGGTCACCATGGAAGGGTGCATGTGATTAATGGGATGGATGACCCTCACACATCACGGTGAGGCCTACAAAGCACAATCATCCAATGACAAATCTAAGCCATTGATTTTATAAAACAATACTTTTATATTCTTAATATAAGACTACACTTATAAGGGTAGTAAAATTCCCAAAAGGTAATCGATCACTTAGTCCATTAAGTAGATAAAACCAACATGTGCAAGTATACTCACGGATTGTAGAACAAAACCGTTAGTACGAGTGTAACTTAGTCCACATATAGACTCAGAAGCATATCCGGTGCGGTACGCACACACGATACACAGGTCACGGCTTGGCGCGGCGCGCACGTTGTAAAGAGATGATCCAACCCAAATGGCTATTCGTCATTGGCAGCTCAAGCTTGATACAATCCATATCTCATGTATACATGAAATTTTCCTTGATCCTTTTCGATGTGGGACAAGAAATATACTAAAAAAACAAAACACTTTCCAAAACAAGAAATAAATGGAGAAATTTGTATTTAAAACAAAATTTTATTTTAAAAATTATTTAAAATACAACAATCTGCCACATGTTTCAAAATTTAACACTTCGATATAAGATAAAAGAATTGTGTAATGTGTTAATGTTTATCTGACTTTAATCAACAGTTATAGTAAGCAAGATAGGTTTATAGGAATCAGATGATTATTGGTCTTTAACCTGACCCTTTAAGCATAAACGATGATATATACTACTATACAACCTTTTCGCTATAGCTGGTCCGTGGTTTGGTGCCTTTTGGAAATTTTTTGAGTAATATAAAGAAACAACTTATATATTCTCACAAGAAGTAGCCCCACTTTCACACTCATAAAGGTGAATTCCATCAAGTATACATATAAACTAGATGCACCACTACATTCGGTCATGAATTCATTAAGAGTTCAAAAACACATCCTCCTTTACATTACTGCTTGCACTGCGTACACCACATGAATGGACAAATTCTTCACCGTGTGCTTCTGCCATTGATTTTCTTTCTTAGGCCTGCCAGGATGAATATGTGAAATTCACTCACATCATTAAATGCTATGAAATTATTTAGGCATAGGCCCAAAAGTCAAGACAATACCTAACTCAGGTGGGCCACACCAAAGAAAAAAGTTTAGAAGATGGCCATCACCAAGTACACTTTTTCTTATGGTATGGTCTACCTAATCACGGATGTAATTGGTATTTATGCCCATACCTAAAGTTCGGTCCAACAACTAGTGATAGGGTTAGATTTCCGAAATACAATCAGTTAGTGTCCATATAGCCTTTGTTTTTTCCCTGGCCTAATATCCTTCGACATCATGCAAGAGCAGGAGCTTCTGATGGAAGTAGAAGAGTAATTTAGACATTTCATCTTCTATATATCCGTTCATCGAGGGGAAAATTATAATAAATAGAAATAGTTAAAGGTTGTTTTCGGAATTTCATATACTTGCAGGAATTTTCAGATAAAAACTTCTTCATTTTCTAATTAAATTAGATATTTTAGTCATTTGATCAAATGACTTTTTTCACCTAAATGTAAACATAATAATTAATTTTCAATAATTATAAGGTTGAAATATTTTAATTGTAGACTTTCTTTTTTACATCCATCATCCATAGTGAGGCTTACCTTATAAACAGTTTGGGATTTTGAACTACTGAAAATGCCCCAATACTTGAGATGTACTGTATCATTAAACCACCCATCTGTAGGCTTCACCATGTTCAGTATTTAAATCCACTTCGTCCATCAGATAAGAAACATTTGATGCATGACATCCAATCCATCAGTGCGTAATTGCTGATATTTCATGTGTGCATGACATCTAATCCATCCAACGGGTTTACCCCCACAAGGAGGTAGAGGTCCTTGTGATCGACGGCATAGAGGTCCCCCACAACGGGCCGGTCACCATTCAATCTACAGTTGGTGCCAGTATTTGGACGGTGTAGATTTGAAGTAAGTGCCCAGTGTCGAGTAGGCGAGGCCAGCTGAAGAATGTCCATGTCAGCCTTATGGTCTTCTGACCAAGACCAAATACGATCCAGACCACATGAGCCCAAAGACCCACCAGCCCAAATACTCTAACACGACCAACGGTGGATAAGCTTCGCGAACCAGGTGGGCCATACTATTTAGGCCTTTAGACAAATGAAAGCCAAGGTCCAGATCAATAAGTCACGTAGGCCTTATAACTGGGCTCGAACAATGGGCCTTGTTGCTAAACTCGAACTTTATTGAAAACGATCTGAACTCAGGTGGGCCACATCTGTATGTTGAATTAGAGCATCTGTTGTCCATTGATTCCAACGGTGCGGCCGACCTTATTATGAGTGGAACGGTCTGATTTGCACCCTCTTTATGGTGGGGTCTTCCATTTCCATAGTACTGATGAAGCAGATTAGGTGAGGGCCGGCCTTTCCCTGGGGCCTACCTTGATGTATGTATTGTATATTAACGTTGTCCATTCATTTTCCATATCATTTTAGTGCATGAGTCTAAAAATGAAACATATTCAAATCTCAAGTCAACAATGTCATGGGAAATTGTGGTGATTAAATGCCCCATTATTAAAAACTTCCCAAGTTTCACTATATTGTTTTTGTAACGTGTATTTGCCATACAACCTATTGATAAGCCACAAAACCCTGGATACAGGGCAATAACCCACCATAAAAAGCTTCATAAGGTCCACTTTAATCTTTATGTAATATTCTACCATTCAACCTGTTGATAAGGTCACACAAACTTAGATGAATAAAAAACAATTAATACATTGATCTAAAATTTTCATGGCTGAAAACAAGTATTTAATGGTCAATCACCATTATTTTCTTATAGCATGGTTTACTTGAGAATTGAATTTATTTAATTCTTAGTATCGTCCCCTAAAATGAAATGGAAAAAGGGATGGCCAATGTAAATATAAAATATGCACATCAATGTAGGCCCATGGCCGAGCCACACCTAATTTGCTCCGTTAGCATGCCGGAAGGGATTGGGTGTTGGCCTATGTTAAGGACTGACGGTCTTCTTAAGGGATCTGTGGGACCCATCGTGATATATATGATTTATCCACACCGTCTATCAATTTTAAAAGATTATTTGGAGACATGAGTCAAAAAAAGAGGTAGATGGAAAGCTTAAGCGTACCATACTATTGATGTCTATTTGTCATCCAACCTGTTCATAAAGTCACATAGACCAGTGCGAAGGGAGAACATAAATATTAGCTTGATCTAAAGCTTCTGTACCCCAACCCCAAGTAATTTTCAACGGTAGGAATTTAATCTCCGCTGCTTATGTGTCATATAAAAGGGTGCCTTTACAGCTAGTAAACCTATTTAGATGCTGGCAGGTTATGAGAATCCATGGTTTTACTCACAGCCACCCTCGTCGCTTATGTGTATGTCAATCCAATTCGTTGAAATTTATGCTGAACGAATGATCTTAAAGTTCTGATCGTAATGTGTGTTTTACCCATGACGTCCATCCATTTTCCGGCTCATTTTAGGGCATGAGCCCAAAAATGAGGCAGAACCAAATCTTAGGTGGACCGCAGCATAGATAAATAATGAGGACTGAATGTCCACCATTAAAAACTTCCTAGGATCCACCGTAATGTTTATTTGCTATCCAACCTGTTAACAATGTCATATAGACCTGATTGAAGGGAAATCACAAATACCAGCTTGATCCAAAACTTCTACGGCCCTCTGAAAGTTTTCAACATTGAATCCCCACAGTTTCCTATGGTGTGGTCCACCTGAGATTTAAATCTGCCATATTTTTTTGCCTCATGCCCTAAAATGACCTTAAAAAATGGATGTACCGCATGGATAAAACACACATCATTGTGCACCCACAAGGCTTTGCAAACCAAGCATTATTCTTGTCATTAGTCAACCTAAGGACATGTATAGTATCCTTAGCTTCACTCTCTTTACTCTCTTTTCCTTATGTGGACCATAGCATGCTGATTAAGGCTGTTGATCTGATGGGACACATCATGGGGAAACCATGACCTAAAAGTCCAACACATTGTATAAAATCTCAACGATCCCATTCTCTAACTTTCACTATGACCATATTCATCTATATTATAATTGGATAAGGCCTGTTTGGTCCATGGGATTAAATCCTATTGAATTGTATTAGATAAGATTAACACCATTATAGCACAACAATTGCATGTCGAAATACCATGGTATTTTGACCATCCTACAACAAACCAAATTCACAACGGATGTCAGTTACTTGTATGCATATATAACTAGACTGTCACATTTAACAGGCGTACATGGATGGGTGGCATGGATAAAACACATGCGTCAATGTGGCGCGCACAAGTGTGGTAGATTTCAAAATCAATGTAAACCCTGCATGAGACCAAATGCAATTCTTTCTCACTTAATCCCAACCCTTCCATCCGCCCCAAACACTAGATGTAATTTGCACGGGACCAAATGCAGTTCCATCTCAACTAATTCCATATAAGCCCAGGTACTAAATAGACCTTTAATGGAGGAGACATTTTGCCTTCTTCAACTTAACTTCATGTTATGTGTTTAAGAGATATTTAAAGATATTTTAAATAAAGTCGATGGCATCTTAAGAATGTAAAATGGATGGTTGAAATTTCAACCATAAACACCATTTATACTTTATGAAAAGCTAAAGCCTAGAATAGAATCATTAAAGGTCAGGCTTAGCTTATTTTATTGCTTTCCAAGCTCAAATTTTTGTTGTAGCTTGGATATCCCTGGGGTTTGATTTTTATATTACAATATAAATACATTGTAAAGTAGCCATCATTATTTGCACTTGCACTTGTATTTATCACTCTTAATCTAAAGTAGGGATGCGGATTGCGTCCTACCCCCGCCCGGATGGTAATCCATCCGGGCAGGGATCTGTGGGACCCACCATGATGTAAGCATTTTATCTACATTGTTTATCGTTTTTCTCATATCATTTTAAGGTATGAGAGAAAAAATGAGATAGTTCAAGGGCTTAAGTGGACCACAAAGTAGGGATTGAACGTTCACCATTAAAAACTTCTTAGGAGTTGGAGAAGTTTCGGATCAAGCTGATATTTGTGTTTTCACTTCATCAAAGTCTACATGACCTTATGAATAGGTTGTATGGTAAAAACACATAAAGGTGGCCTTTAGAAAGGTTTCAATGGTGGGTGTCATTATCGATGCAGCTTCCTTTTGTGTGGTCCACTAGAGTCGTGGGCCTGCTTCATTTTTAGGTTTATACCTTAAAATGATATTATAAAAGCGATGAACATTGTGGATAAAACACTTACATCATGGTGGGCTCCACGGAACCCTAAAGTAGACATTAATAGATTCGATGTATTGGTACAAAATGTAGGTAGGAAGACATTTTGGAACAAAAATTGTGGGACCCAACGTAATGTATAGAATATATCCACGCCGTCCATCCATTAAAAAAATGAGACAGGTCTAGATCTCAAGTGAGCCACACCACATTAAATAGTGAGAATTGAACGCCTATCATTGATAACTGCTTGGAGGTTATAGAAATTTTGGAAATTTGATTTTTATGTTTTCCCTTTATTTATGGATCTCACGGACAGGTTAGATGACAAATAAACACAAGTGTGGGCTCTAGAAAGGTATTAACTTTCAACTATTGAGGTCCATTAGGATCACTCTTTCATGTGGCTTGGTTCATTTGAGTCGTGGATTTGTCTCATTTCTGGATACGTTCCCTAAAATGAGCTTGTGAAATAGATGAGCGGCATGAATATAACATATTCATTATAGTGGGCTCAACAGTTTTTATGTGTATAAAAACATATGAAATTCAATTAAAATTTAGACAATTTTTTCTCCAAAATTAAATAATTATAAAAAGCAATAATGACCAAATTACCAAATATTTACTAATAAGTAGGAAAATCAAATAGGCATTAGTAAAAAACCCATGTGAGTGGATCTTTCATGAGATTCACCCCATTAATCAGGTAAACATCCACCCCATTAATCAGACATGCTGCTCAATTTCAACCACTCAATGTACAAATTATGATCAATCGGAATTTAAGTACGCCACATTATAAGAAACATTTGGGAAGAAGTGCCTACTTTTATTTAAGGTATTGTATTGCAAATAAGCAATCACGGTTTACCATTACACTGATAGTGATTTTCAATGTATTTTGACTAACTAATGTATGTGTTTGGGTAAAGAAGTAAATTGCATGACTTTCTGTGGATTTGACTAATCATGCATTTGAAAGAGAGAAGTGATCAGGCATGCGGGGCCTACATTAACGGATAAATAGCTTAGATATACATTGCATGCATCAAGGTGGATCCCACGGTAACGATGCCACCCAAATCACTTGTTTTAGGGTATCAGCTAAGTCACATTATAGTGAGATGTATTTTTGGTGGGATATCTTTGATTACACTGACGTAACTGTTGAATATTTTTTTAAAATAATTATTATTTTTTCAAAATATTTTTTTAAAACTTATAAAAGAGAATTTAGAAAAAGGGAACTTTTGGTGAATGTTGGTGAACATCTAGGCCTCATGGTAAATGGAACATTATTTGAATTCGAAATGGTGATTAAAAGATACTAATAATGGTGGAGGGATGCCATTATTGAAAAGACACCATGAAAAAAGATGTTTTTTCATGAAAAAGATCTTAAAGCATCTCGTGTAACTTTATATAAACTCGTCTCTGGGTCAATCCGAATAGAACAATTCCAATAATCTCCTCTCCATCTTCGTCTTCTTCTCCATTTTCGGTTTTCAATGGTTTTTAAAACGTTGCAATTTTCAAGTGGTAAATTGTGAACAATTTTTCAAGCAGTAAATTGCAAACAATTTTCAGGGTTTAAACCGTAACAACACAGAAGTCAGAGATGTACGCTATAAAAGTATGTTCGAGATGCAGTTTTTCGATTTTACAAGCTAAAGCTCACATTTCTTTGGTCTTGGAGAAGAGACTTATTATATCCTGGAGGCAAATTTGCTCTAACACTCTTGCAAATTGGTTTAATCACCAGTAGGGTGTGAATATTGCCTTAAAGATAGCGACATCGTAACGCGCCTTAAGTATATCTTTAAGTGATTAGTTTTTCTATCTTTTTGCCTCAACCCTAACAGTAACTTTAAAAGACTTCCATAGGTTTTGAATTTTTGTTTCTCTATTTTTGCCAAACGTGCTTAAGGTAAAATTAAGGTGAAATTTCCAATATTTGCTATGATGTAATCTAATCAAAGCATACCCAAATTTAAAGTCAAATGCATATGGTGGTATTTATATGTCATCAATCCATTCATTTGTCGTACATGCATATATGAAAGAATTACCCAAAAATCGTAATATTTATATGTCATCAATCCATTCATTTGTTATGACTTGAAAGAATGATCCAAAATTCATAGTATTTCAACATTTACATATGCTGAAGTAAACTTATAGATTTGAAGTAAGATAGTCCAGATTAAGAGTTGAATTAGCTTGGTCTTTAAGCCAAATAAGGTGTGATTTTTATGATCGATGGCACATTAAACCATTTACCCTATCTTAGTCGAAGAGAGCCTGATAAGCATCACCTTCGAGTACCCTAGCAAATTTCCCACTTTCCCTCCTCTGTTCTCTCTTCCTTCATCTCAATTGCATTACATGTGCCATGCAATTTAGCGTCCATTTACAATCTATGTATGGTGCCCGTTCATTGTGATTATGTCTTTTATGCAGGCCATTCTCCATTTGGCCAACTTACATTTAGTGCACGAGTGTAAAATGAGATAGATTAAAATCTTAGGTGGGCCACACCATAGGAAATAGGAGTGATTGAACACCCCCATTGATAACTTTTAGGACTGCAAAAGTTTTGAATCAAATGACATTTGCCTTTTTCTTTCATTAGGTCTTTGTCGTTATTAAGAAGTTGAATGGAAAATAAACATTACGGTGAGCTTAGGAAGGTTTCAATGGTGATGATTCAATCATCGTTGGTTTCCTATGGTGTGGTTCATCAAAAATTTTGGATCCACCTCCCGTTTTGGATAGTCCTTAAAATAATTATGGCAATGGATGGATAACGTCCTAGGCCCACAGAGCACCATATCCATGGGGTCAATTAAGTGAGGGTCCGGCTCACCCAAGGCGGGGTGCCTGATGTATGTATTTTATATCCATATAGTCTATTATGAGTTGTTTGGCATCACGGATTTGGGGGGGGGGGGGGGGGGGGGGTGGTTTCAAATTCCCTTCCCTTATTGTTTGGCACCATAAATTAACTGGGGGGGTGGGGTTTCAAATTCCCTTCCCTTATTGTTTGGCACCATAAATTAACTAGGGTTTCAAATCCCCTCAAACAAACGAAGGGTTTGAAATCAACGTGACAGCTTAGATTACATCTAAAATCTTTTCAAAAGTTGCATGTGTAACATGTGCATCACTAGACTAGTAATACACATGGCCCAATAATGATATTCCCAAATAATTAGATTATCAATTGCATCACTATAATTACTTTAATACGATGATCAATGTCGTCTGAAGATTGTCCATGTAAATCATTGGTTAGTCACTTGGACGTGATCTTGTACTTGTGACCCATTCGAGACCTGAAATTTCATCGTTTTCTGGTAAAGTACATATTTTAGTAGGCTTATTACATCCATTGCATCAAACATTATATACTTTTACTAATTAGAGTTATTAAAATTAATTTAGCAATTAAATTCAAACCCTTGTATATATGCTATGCATAACCACTTTTGGATTAAAGTTAATTTTATTGAGACATAAGTTTTGGGTCAAACATACTATCATATTATAGGAAATGGTAGAGATTTCTATTGAGCCACATAAGTTTTGGGTCAAACTGATATTTCCTTTTTTGCTTCATTCATGCTCGTGTGAACTTATCAACATCTAAGTAACAAGATACGCCAAAGAAGTTTTAAATGGTAAGATGTTCAATCATGGCTATTTCCTATGGTATGGTCCACTTGATAATTGGATCTGCTTCATATTTTTTTTTGTATAATTTCCCAAAATGATCTAATAAAATCGATGGACGGTGTGGATGCAGAATACATACATCAAGGTGAGCTCTACGGTAACTGTCCAACCGTCTTCGGTGAGGCCTAATCAGCTCTGATTATACTGTAAGTTTGTAACAACACAACACATATCCTCGATCGAGGATCATAACAAGAATTTCATAATCGGTAACGGAGAGGTGCGGATTAGCTACAGACAGGTTGAGTAGGGAGACTCCTACCGAAGCGATGTCACCAAGTTTTGTAAAGCCTCGCCATGATGTATGTTTTATATCCGCACCTTTCATCCATTTGGAGAATTCATTTCAGTGCAATATCCAAAAAAATGAGTTAAATCCAAAGTTCTAGTGGGCCCAGCAAAGAATGCCCTTTCATTCATTCGGAGAGGTCATTTTAGTTCAATATCTAAAAAATGAGTTAAATCCAAAGCTCAAACGTTCTAGATCAAGCTGATATTTGTATTTATTCGAGGACTTTTTTAACTTTTTAACAAGTTTGATTTCAAATAAACAAGATGGTAGGCATTAGGATAGTTTCAAAGGTGGGAATCACTCTCCCCACTGTTGTCTGTGGTGGGGTCCACTACAGATTTTCATCTGCCTCATTTTTTTGCTCACCCCCCCCCCCCCCCCCCCCCCCCGCCCATAAAATGATATCACAAAATGGATGTACGGTGTGGATACAACACATAGCTCACAGAACCCGGTGACAGCCGACTCGCTACCCAACCTGTCAGATACTAATCCGCGTCCGGAGTAAGAGGGTAAAAATCCCCCATTCCTCTCCAAAAGTCCAAACGAGGCCTTCTCGTTCTTGATCGGCAGATCAAGAGAGAGAGAGAGAGAGAGTAGACATCGATGAAAGAATCAACGGCCACGATGGAGATCCAACTCTCCCGCCCCACCACCATCTCCCCCTCATCTTCATCCTCTTCCTCCTCCAACCCCAATAACCACAACCACAACGAAAACCCCAACAACAACAACGAAAACCCTAACAACAGCAACAACAGCAACAATCCCATGCAATCTTGGTGGGAATCCATCTCCAAAGCCCGGTCGCGAATCCAGGCGCTCTCATCCATCCTTCCTCCATCCTCATCGTCCATCCTTTCCGCCCTCGCAGACTCCGATCGCCCGGCCCGCTCCCTCCTCGAATCTCCCGACGCCTCCCTCTCTATCTCCGCCGCCCTTTCCGCCCCCTACTCCGGCTCCGGCGACGACCCTCTCTGCCACTGGCTCTACGATACCTTCCTCTCCTCCGATCCCGATCTCTGCCTCATCGTCCTCTCCTTCATCCCCCTCCTCTCCGGCATCTACCTCTCCCGCGTCGTCTCCGCCGGCCCTGCAGCTCCGTCCCTCGCCGGCTTCGAGGCCGTCCTTCTCTCACTCTACGCCTCGGAGGCGAAGGCCCGTGCCGGGAAGCCCGTCCTCATCTCTGTCCCCGACCTCTCCTACCCCTCCCTCTACCACTCACCCCGCAACAAGCCCCCTCCCTTCCAATCCCAGCCGTCCGTCGGTGTCCTCTCTGCCCCTCTTGAACCCCAGAGCGCCATCAAGTCGACCAAGCGTGCTTGCATTGTAGCCGTCGCGCTCGATTGCTACCATAAGAAGATCTCCCTCATGCCGAGCCGGTCCAAGATTGACTTGTGCGAGTTTGCCGCTGCATGGGCTGGGCAGGATTGCTCTTGCCCGGACGAATTAGACAGTGCTAGCTTGGATGGGAAAGATGGAAATAGCAATTCCTTTATGGAGATTAGGATTTCAGGAGACGGGGACGAAATTGAGAGTGTTGGGGAGGAGATGGGCAGGCTGGGGATTGTAGAATGCAGCCCCAAGAGAGCCAATGGGCATTGCACAGAAAATGGGGCTTCTTTGAGAGGTTCCAGAATTCCACTCCCATGGGAGCTATTCCAGGTGATGCTGAGAATTCTTGGGCACTGCCTTTTGGCCCCGCTGAATCCGCAGGAGGTGAGGGACGCAGCATCGGTGGCGGTACGGTGTTTGTATGCTCGGGCATTGCACGATCTAATCCCACAGGCAATTTTGGCCACACGGAGTCTGATCCAGCTCGATAAGAGGGCACGTGCGGTGGCGAAGGAGGCTGCAGCGGCCAACGCTGCGTCGAATCCGAACACGCCAAGCAAGCCGAAGAAGCCAGAGATTCTCTTGGTCTCGAAATGATTGGTTGATAGATTTTCTTTTTCTTCTTTTGTGCTGTGGTGGTTTTCGCTGTATAGTGATTTTTCAGATCCTCCAAATGCGTTTAGATTATATGTGAGAGAAGTACAGCGTATGTAAGCTTTTCGCTTTTTCTTAGGATATTCTTAGTGGAGCAATGTGCTTTTATGTTTAGATATGGTGTTACATTTATGTCTACATTCTTGTTTTTATATGGTTTCTTTATTTGATATGTAGAGATTTTAATTGTGAATGTTGTGGGTCGTTGTGAGATGAAACGTTGGGTGGATCTCGATACTTATTATTTTCTGTAATATGTTTAAGTGTTATCACATATGTGGCTGCTTGTTTGTTTCGATCTTTTGTTATATGGCTTCATTGCTCATCATTCAAAAAAAAAAAAAAAAAAAAAAAAAAAAAAAAAGGGAAGAAGAAGAAAAAAGAAGGAAATAGAACTAGTCTTCTTGGACTTTGTCACATGATCTTATGAAGTTGAAACTGTTCTTTGGTTTAAGGGCTTAGAAGAATTAGTGTTGCTAAGGCCTTAAACTGTGCTGTTGGTTTCTCTGTGCTATACTGTTATGACTATATGTAAAACTGCTTCTCCATCTTATTCTCCAGTTTTCCCTTTTCTCTTTGGTCCATTTATTGAGCAATCTTGGTATAGTACAAACGTACAAGAGCTTGGAATGCAATAAGTGTGAAGTCACAAGAGGATATGACTTCCCTTGGATGGCCAAAGCACCTGAGAATTTTAGACATGTTGAATACTCTGTCCTGGGAATGCAACCAGATATTTCTTAGTGGTAGTTGTCTATTTACTTGTACAGTTGTGGTCTGTCTGATGAGTAGATCAGTTTGATGTATTTGGAGAATCAGTACAAGTCTATTCAAATCTTCGTAGATTATATTTGAGGAAACCAGACAATGAATTGGGTCTCGGTCAAGCTATATTCATCTAGGGAGCATGAAGCATGCCATGCAAATATTTGCTTCAAGACTAGAGAGTCATTTGCCTCTAATACAAAAATGGGAGCTCATGATTTGATGAAGATGAGAGCTTGGTTGATGCATTTGCATTCAGTCCATAATGTAAGCAACACCTGAATTCTAAATTTAAAAGCTTCCGTTGCATTAAAGATCTTTAGCCCACATTATTCTCCGTATTCAGTCATCTAAAGTATTGGTAGCTAGAGGATCCAATGACATTGTAAACATCTCAAGGCTGTTGATCAAAGGAAGGAGGAGAGAGAGAGAGAGAGAGAGAGAGAGAGAGAGAGAGTTGTGCTCTAACCTTAACATCTTACTCCCTATTTACCGTGTACAAACCGTGTCTGGGCCCATTAAGCCTTATAATATGGCCGGACCCAACACATATATATTTAACTGTTTCTTACAGCTTATTCAACTTCGTACATAACTTGTTCAACTAGGTATTAAAATATGTTTCCTTCAACACTCCTCAAGCTGGAGCATATATTTCAAACATGCCCAGCTTGTTACTAGTAAATGATCCTTGTAAATGTGACGGACGCTTAATCAATATGTCGACTAATTGGGCCTTTGATAGGATGTAGTGGGTGCAATGTTGTCAAATGGTATAAGTGATCATGTGCTATTGTTTATGCTTTTTGCTTATGCAATCGCACAACTTTTCTTTTTCTTTTTTTTTTTGGAAATTTAAAAAAGGAGAGGAAAGTATGCGATTATGCATGTGCCATCACTTTATGCGATATGCGATTGTATACTATCCATCTGGCATATGCAACCATCGCATATGCCATATGGATGTCATTATGCGATCGCATAATCGATTATGCGATTGCTTTTGACAACATTGAGTGGGTGAGAAGTTTTTTAGATGCTATCTTTTCTCTGATGAAGTGGCTATCTACTTCTATGTGCTTTGTTCGTTCATGGAAAACCGGATTGTTTTCTATGTGCGATGCTGCTTGATTATCACAATATAAAATTGTTGGTTCTTCATTAAAGAGTTGAAGTTCTTGGACAAGCAATTTTATCCATAATAGCTCACAAAAGGCACGACCCATGGCCATGTATTCTGCTTTGGCGCTTGGCCTAGCAACAATTGTTTGTTTCTTACTTTTCTAGGTCACTAAGATTCCTCTAACGAAGGTACTGTATCCAGACGTGAACTTCCTATTTGTAATGGAGTCTGCCCAATTAGCATCTTGCATAGGACTCGATTTTGAGGTGCCCATGAGATCTGTGGAGAAGATTTTGCTTGGGAGTTTTTTTTTCAGGTACCAACGGATACAGATGATGGCTTTGCAATGTTGGACCTTCGGTTGATGCATGAACCCACTCACCCTGCAAACAAGATATCTGATTGAGTATCGGTCAAATAAATAAGCCTTCCAAGTAGTCTTATGTATTTCTCTTGGTCTGCAAATGGTTCACCTTGATTGTCAGAAAGTTGGTTGTTTGGATCCATTGGAGTTGCATAGTTTACACCTCAAGAGACTTGTTTTTTTCTTAATACATCCAATTTTATTTTATTTTTTGAAAGATAACGATTGATATTAAGAGAAAAAGAAATACAAAGAGGAGAGGGAGTCTGCTGAGAAAGCAAACTCGCTTAGACTCCCAAAAAACGAAGGTCACAATCCTTCAAAAAAGGAACATTGACAGCCATTCAAAGATCAGACCCTTTGCCTTGGAGGAAACGGAATCTGCTGAACTTGAGATGTTCCTGAAGCATCTACTATTTCTCTCTACCCAAACAGACCACCAGATAGCAAGGATTGCCATTCTCTAAATGCGCTTTCTTTTCTTATCTTTGCTGACCCCATGCCAAGCTGGAAGAAGACAGTCAATAGAGCTTGGGAAGCACCAACTAATGTTAAAACGAAGACAGAAATCTGACCAGATTTTAATGGTGAAGGGGCAGTGAATGAGGAGGTGGTCTGCCGATTCTTCGTTCCTCATGTAGCATAAGCAGATATTAACTATCTGCATTCCTCTTTTTTTCAGATTATCCATAGTCAAAATCTTATTCTTCCCTCTGCCAACCAGCCAAAACACACAATCTTTGGAGGGGCCGAATACTTCCAGATGAAAGGGGTCGGGATGCTTGTTGAAGGATTAGAATTGCTGAGAAGAAGATGGGAATAGAGCGATTAAACTGAAAATTTCCCAGATTTTTCCCATCTCCAAATAAGGTTGTCTTCGGATTGTTGATTGGGCATGGCCTTATAGATGCCTTGAATAAGGTCTGCGTACTCGTCAATTTCCCAGTCCTGGAGATTCCTTCTGCAATTGACAGCCCATTCCACCTTGCCGGTCGACGTAGAGAAACAATCAACGATAGAGGCAGCCTTGTTGGAAGCAAAAATGTAAATATTTGGAAAACGATATTTTAGGGGGATATCGTTGATCCAAATATCTTCCTAGAAACAGATGTTGTTTACCTTACCAATCTCATAGTCCAAACCTGAAAGCACTTTCTTTTTCATGCGGAGGATGCCTTTCCAAACATAAGAAGCTTTGTAATAGGCAGTCTCTTTTGTCCACCACCCACCTGAAGAACAACCGTATTTGCTTTTGATGAGGGTGCTCCATAGGGAGCCTTTTTCGGACCCTAACCTCCAAGTCCATTTGTCGAGCAAGGCCTGATTCATAATCCTAAGATTCTTGACCCCTACTCCACCTTCCTGGAATCGAGTGCACACCTCATTCTAGTCGAGGAGGTGGAATTTCTTCTTGTCTTCCATGCCATACCACAGAAAGTCGCGTCTCAACTTGTCGATAGATGCCAAGACTGATATTGGACATCTAAATAAAGACATAAAATAAACAGGTAAGTTGGAGAGTGCCGCCTTAATAAGCGTGAGACGACCTCCCAGGGAGAGATACCGACACTTCCACCTAGCGAGCAGTTTCTCGAACTTGATATAGATCTTGGTCCAAAGAGTCTTCGGAGGCGGACCAAGACATAAAGGAAGGCCCACGAAAGATGTTGGGAAGGAGGCCGAAGAGCAATGGAAGGACGAAGCATACCTGACAAGTTGTTCTTCTTCCATGTTGACCCCATACATTTTCGATTTGGCTAGGTTGACCCTCAGCCCTGAAACGACTTCAAAACACTGGATAGTTGTGCGAAGATTATCAATCTTGTCAGAGGATCCTTCCGAAAAAATGAGAATGTCATCGGCAAATTGGACGTGAGAGATTGGATTGGGCATACTTGGGATTGAAATACCACGAAGAATACCCTCTTGTTGACCCTTATGAAGCATACGAGATAAAGCCTCTCCCACAATAAGAAAGAGGAAAGGGGATAAAGGGTCACCCTGACGCAGACCTCTGGAGCTTTTGAAGAATCCTTTAGGAGTTCCATTGAGCGGAATGGAGAAGTGGGCAGAGCCAATGCATTGACTCATCCATCCTCTCTATTTAGGGCCAAAACTCATCCGGTCTAGCATGTATAGAAGGAACTTCCAATCGACGTGGTCGTAAGCTTTTTCGATGTTGAGGTTGCAGAATATGCTTTTTAGGCCCAATCTGTGGCTGGAGTGGAGACATTCATTGGCGATGAGGGCACAGTCCACGATCTGTCTCCCTGGAATAAATGCGCTTTGATTAGCTGAGATAATCTTGCCGATGACTTTCTTCAACCGAGAAGTGAGGACTTTGGCTAGGATCTTGTATGGGCCTCCTATTAGGCTGATTGGTCTGAATTCTCTGAAGGTAGTTGCACCCGCCACTTTTGGGATGAGAGAGATGAAGGTTGCACCGAGACCAAGAGAGAGTCTCCCTCTGTTATGAAATTTTATAAAGAAGGCCATAACATCAGGTTTGATGACGTCCCAAAAGGTTTAGAAGAAAAAAATGGGGAAGCCATCAGGACCAGGAAATTTATCTCCCCGAAGCGAGTTAATGGCCTTCTTCACTTCCTCCTCTGAGAAGTGGGATTCGAGAAGAGAGGCTTCATTAGCATCGATTCTGTCCACTTGGAGGAGGTCTAAACACGTCCAATTCCAGTCTTCAGCCGAGAGAAGAGAAGCAAAGTGTTGGATCGCCCGAGCTGCTATCTGATCTTTTATCTTCAATACACTCCTCATTAACTGTGGTGCTGCTGATTTTGTTGGATCTGGCATGCATGCTTGCAATGTTGTGAAAATACTTGGTGTTTTTGTCTCCCTCCCTGATCCACTTGGCTCTAGATTTTTGCTTCCAAGAGATTTCGTCTTCCAGGGCTCTAGCAAAAATGAGTTGGATGAGTTGAATTCTCTGGCCCAGAACCTCTGTGGACATCGGCGAAACTTCTGTGTCAGCATCGATCTTTTGAAGCTCTGATAGAATGGATTCCATTTCAGCTTTTCTTTTGCTGAGAACTGACTTCTTCCATTGATTGAGATTATTTTTGAGGAGACAGAGTTTTTTCATCAGTCTATGGCCAGCAAAGCCTTCTACCTGAAAAGACAACCACCAATCAGAAATTAGTTTGTTGAATCCTTCGATCAATACCCAGGAGGAGTCGAATCTGAATGGTTTAGGGCCCCAGTCGTTGACTTCGTCCGATAACATAAGGGGCAATGGTCGGAAGTAGTTCTCGGGAGAGCTAATTGAGAGACGAAAGGGAAAGCTTCCAACCATTCAAGTGAAATCAGGAATATGTCAAGTCTGGAGAGGATGGGATTCAGTCTCCCATTAGTCCAAGTGAATTTAGCTCCAAGAAGAGGAAAATCAACTAACTCCTGCATTTCAATCCAATCTGAGAATTCTCCCATGGATGTGGAAGATTTTTTGCTTCGAGAGTGTTCTTCCAGGTATCTGGTGATGTTGAAATCACCGACGATACAACAGGGGCCAGAGAAGGATTGCCTTGAAGCCGATAGCTCGTTCCAAAATTCTGACCTTCTGTCATCAAGAGAAGGGTCGTAAACCGCAGATATGAGGCACTGGAAATTAGCCGATTTATTTTGGAGAATTACAAAGACCGAATAGATTCTAGTCCATGAATTCTAGAGATCCCACTCAAACGATTTCCAAGCTATCAGAATGCCTCCCGTCGAGCCCGAAGCGTTGAGCGAGACCCATTTTGCATCTTTAGCCTTCCATAGGGAGGCCATCAGATCACCTTTGAAAAGAGGAACCTTTGTTTCTTGGAAACAGAGGACGTCATGATTTCTCCTCCCCACTGATTCTTTGATCATTCTTCTTTTCTGCTTTGAACCCACTCCTCTCACGTTTCAGGAGATGATTCTCATTGGGGAACCGAACTTCCCCGGGTACCCTGCCTTCCAAAGGTTGCATAAGAGGATGATGCGTGGCCAACGTTGAAAGCTAATCGTTGGAGTTACTGATAGACCTAGGAAGAGATTTTGTTAGGGTTCTGAGCACTGGGAGAGGACGGCATCTGTTCTCTATACATTGGAATAAAGCTATGTAGTCTCTTGGATGGTCCCCGAATGATAAACCCAACGATCGGCCTACATGTCCGACGGCGTCTCTAATCCATTTCTTTTGTTGTATTTAGGAATCAGCTTAGATCTGATGATATCTTCGGCAGTCTTTGTTTCGAGGGCTTCCTCCTGAGCATAAGAGCAAACATAGCACATCTGTAAAGGTTCAGCTTCAATGATGTCGCTCTTGGATCCTTCTTGAAAGAGGGTGATTGGACAAAGGTTGGACCATTCTCGGAGGGGAGTAGGGGAGGGAGGGGGAGAGGAGGGTGAGGATTGCGAGTCGGAGGAGAGGGAAAGAGGGTCTTCTCCGTCTGATTCTCTGATGGAGGAGTCGGGGTGAGAATCTTCGAGCTGGAAAGCACTCTGAGTGTCGTGATGTTTGGGATGCATCAGAGAAGGGGGTTGCCATGGGATCTTTGGAGGGTCGGAGATGTGGGTTTCACCAGCTGAAGAGGAGAGAGTGAGAGGTCTGATGGGCTCCTTTTCAATCGTAACTATGCTGCGATCGAGAGGGGGTTTAGAAGTAAAGTCCCGGATATCCACAGGACCCGACTCTGAACCCGGGATATTATCGGGACCCGACCCGAAAGTGGATATCGGGAAGGTAAGCTGGCTAACGTGTCGCGAATCGGCTCTTTCTCGGTTGTGTGGTAAGATGGTGATGAGGCTTTGATTGGCGCTCTTGAGATTTGCGCCGAGAGGAGCTGATGTGGGTCGATCTCCACCCTACACGAATGTGATTACGTGTCTCGAGAAGCGATGATCACGAGATGAGCTGAAGGGTCTTCTGTGGGGAGGATGCGTGTCGCTTGCTTGGATTGAAGCAAGGCACGCTCGCCTAGAGAAGTAGCTGGCATGCAGGGAGATGGAAGTCGTGGTCCGCGAGAGCATGGAAATTGTGCACCTTCGTCTGTCCTATTCTCTGCGTCTGGAGGCAACGAAGACGGTGGAAGTTCCCTGGTGCGCTAGAAATCTCCCCACCTGGGAGTTTTGCCGTTAATCTCCTCCCTTTGCATCGGGAGATGAATTACTCTGTTATTTGCATGGACCTTGATGAGAGGTGGCAAAGGGTTCCCTTCTTCCTTCTAACTCGAACTCTAATGACTGATAACTCTTCACGCAACTTGGTTTTGAGGTCTAGTTCTATGAAAGATCCGAGGATGGCTGCCTTCTTGATGAAGAATTCATCATACCAGAACTCCATCGGAATTCCCCAAATGAGACACCAAACGTCTTCCATCCCGAAAATGGAGAACTCTTCCCATCTCAGAACTTTGGCGACCGGGCCGTCGCTATGAAGAACTCCCGCCATGATTAACATGTTTGGATTAAGACCCGGACATACCTTAATCAAAAATTCGTTGTAACGAATGGGTTTAATGTTGTAGTTGGCGGGTTGAAAGCCGCAACATTCCTCAATCCATTTTTTAACTTGAGGATGGAAGCTCCATCTTTGGTAATCGCCACCACCGTTTCCGAGAGCTCGATTCTAGTGCAATTGAAAGTTTCTTGATTGATGCGTATTACAACTTCAGTTCCACTATCGCTCAAGTCTTCCTTGGGTACTCTTTCTTATTTTCTTTGACGGTGTTGAGGGAGATTGAGGGGGTTTTATCCTGATTAATCTTCGGAAACTCTTTTGAATTTAAGAGTGTGTTTTTGAAAGAGTATCCGACAGATTGGAGACTCTGGGAGTGGGCGAATGTTGGGAGCCTTCCCGGCCTCTGAGTTAAGGAGATTCCCTTTTGAGGAACATTGATCCGGGCCAAACCTCGCCCTCTGAACGAGCATGGGTACTCCGCCAAAGCTCTCACCATGTAACATCTAGACTGCTCTAGCCAATTCTTCTTTCGAGCTCATTCTCACCAAAGCAAAACCTCTATAAAGCCCACTATGCCGATCCCTTGGCATTATAACCTCCATTACTGCTCTTGCTCGACCAAAAATTCTGGAAATGTTTATAGGGAGCCATCCCTCTGGGTATCCTCTAACGAAGAGAGTGGGGTATGATGCCGTCTTCCTCGCCAGTTTGTTGTTGTGCTCCTTTCCCTTTCTCCTTGTAACTTTTTTCCATTCGCTTGAATCTTGGTCGTTTCTGGTTTGATCTTCACGATCGCCTTTTCTGTTCTCCTTTGAAAACCCCCCATTTCCTTTGGGATTTCTGCGTTCTTCCAGAAGTATGGGTTCGTCCTCCTGCCTCTCGTCTCGTTCATCGTCGTCATCCTGCCGCTCGTCTCGTCATTCTCCTGCCACTCGTTCATCGTCACATTTTTTGGGGGCTTTCTTTATGTAATTCACTATAAAATTTTGACACTGACACCAATGCCCATGTTCATGAAAAACTCACAAATCACAATATATGGTAGAGCCTTAATTGTTGATCCAAACTGTGAAATTTGATTGTACATACCTTTTCTTGTAGTGCTAACTGGACATTCACATTATTGTGGACTATTCGATTTTCAAAAACTCATGCTGCATTCCTCCACCAAAATAGGTATTGGTAAGCTTTTAGCCCATAGATAGTGAAACAACTTTAGTACTTGAAAGCACTAGATGAGAATGAACAGCAACATGGAGCTAGTTACACAGGTATATACGGCTCCTACGTCAAATACTTACAGTTAAAGGCTGCAAGCAATTTCCACCGTTTACAGAATAAATTTGTGGATTGTTTCCTCAACTAATAATGGATGGACCTTAACAACCAAAATTCTTTGGAATCATTGGGCCCATGGCACACAATATGCCATTTTAGGGTCCGAAGTAGATTGATGAGATGTGAAGCAGGGTATGCTATCCTAAATAGATGATTCCATGGCAAACGATTCTCTATTCTTAGTCCCGAAAGTTGCCAACCAGTCAACTTTTGTCCCTTGCGAAAGAAGGAAGGCAGCAGAGCTCTAGTTGTATTGGAAATTCTTTGCTGTTTTAGTTGCCTTTTTTATCATTTTAATAAAAATATCATTATCCATAAAAAAAATAGATGATCCGTGGATAGATGTAGACTGTATCCTTAACCAAAGGATAGTTTGATGATATAATAACGATTCAAGATCTGACCTAATCAAGTGTCCAGTTGCCTTCTCCCAATAATTCGTGCTAAGCCTTTAAAAGGTTATTTGGAAAAAGTTATACTATCTGCTACTCTCCCCAGCCCATCTCCCACCCAGTACTCAGTGTTCGAAAAATCAGTATCACGTTACGTATTGCACCCTTGGGATATGGATACGTATCGGTTATTACATGGGATATATTGGTTGTATCGCGTAATGTATCATTGTTGTTGGAAACATGGGGAATTGGTCGAATTTTTCAGTTAAACTTCAGTGATTGTTAAAAAAGACATCAATACACATAAGTCTATTAATATAATTTATAAATGTAAGAAGACGTATGGAAACACAAGCAATACATTCAAAAGCAAACGAAGAATAACTAGATCAGCTTACATACATGTTTGATTTTACGTTTGGGTACAGATTGCAACCGATTTGGGAGAAATTGGGAATTATTTTATTTTATTTTTTCAATTTTCCGCAACTTGGCCCATCTCCTCCAAATCTTGAAATCAAAGCTCCCAATTGTAACAATTTGACACTAATTTAACATGATTTATGGAAAAAAGGATTGAAAATTGAAAATGCTCATCGGATCAAACGTGTGAGATATATCCCACTACTTGTGTGTTTTGTATTGCACAGGTGGGATACAAGATATATCGTGGGATATATCGGCCGATATCGTCGATACTTAAAACATTGCCAATACTAACCCCCAGATGAACTATTATACATGCACCTAAAAGGGCGAGCGGGCAGGTAGGGTCATGGAGTATAGTTGCTGGCATACATTGTAGAGCATGATTCACATACAAATGAAGGGTCATGCTTGAGCTTTTTCTGTTCAAAATAGCAAGGAGCCCACCCATCCATGTTTAGTGAACACCACTTACATGCCAATACAATTGTGCCCCATGATTCTTCTTTTAAAAAAAATAAAAAAATACCATTATTCATAAAAATGCTTCAAATATCATCGTAACAGTGATTTTTCAAGTTGGTGTTTTCACTTTCATGCAATGCTATATTATATTGACTTCAATATTTTTTCTTTATTAAAGTTTCACATTCTTCTCTCTATGGAAAAACATCGAGCTTGAAAAATTACTGTAACAGTCACTTTTGGGAGGATTGATATATTAATTTGATGCAGGACATGACAGCAAGTTTATGTTTTTGTGGTCAAAGGTTATTCTTGCACAATGCAAGTGGCTGGTTTGGTGATGCTCCTCTAGAAGCTTCCGGTGATTTTGGTTTAAACCCGGAGAATGGAGAGTTTCATCTGATGTGTCAGGTCTTTTTCTTTTCTTTTTTAAAAGTTTTTTTTTTTTGCTGAATATAGGGCTTTGGAAAATGTTATATGCACATCGGTAGTGAACCTGGCAATATAAGTGAAATTAGAAATCCTGAAATATGCTTATGATGGGTCATGCGGAACTCATGGCACCACAGATAAATTTGGTTTGATGCATACTGGTATGACCCATATCATGCTTGGCCATCTCTCTTTTTTTTTTTCCCCCTTTATTATTATTTTTTATTTTTTTGAGAAGTCAATGCCGAGCTGTCATAGTCAGATGACAACTGCAAACCTTCAAACTTGTCAAATTAGAACCCATACAGGTGCGGCCTATATCATGATTGGAAAGTTTCATCTAATATGCCTTGCCTTTCCTTTGCTATTTACAATTTATAGGACTTGGGATATTTGTTTCCTACACTTGTTTTAAACTAATTGGCATTGTACAATAAATTATAACGGCAAATGTCATCTTAGTCAGAATCCAACTGCAAATGTCGACTCAGTCATCTTCATGTGAAAGCCCCTTCTCTTGTATTTTCAACTAACCTCCAGCTTTTCATCTCTAGTTCTTCATTTAAGATTTCTTTGTGTGTGTGTGTGTGTGTGTGTGTGTGAGAGAGAGAGAGAGAGAGAGAGAGAGAGAGAGAGAGAGACCCATCGAAACCTTCACGATTGTTTATAGGGTCCATCTTATAGGGCCACTGAGATGACCCATCGAAACCTTCACAATTGTTTCTAGGGCCACTGAGATGACCCATCGAAACCTTCACGATTGTTTATAGGGCCACTGAGATGCGGTTCAGACTTCCGGCCCTTCCATTGTGTGTGTACAACTTGGATGAGGGGTCACACACTCACACTAAGTTTCAGCCATATCAAAAACTCAGGTGGGCCCCACCAAGTGATTTTAGATGTTTTAGGCACAATTTCACATGGTTTCAGATGGTATGGTCCACTTGAGTTCCAAATGTGGCTGATTTTTGGGATATCCCATGATCTAGAGGGGACCCACAAAATGCACGGTGTGGATGTCCAACACAGATCAGGGTGGGGCCCACAGAGCTTGACCTCACGGGAAGCTTCCATGAGGTCAACCTCATAGTACCATTTCCCGTATGCGTGTGTAAGTAACAATACAAATACATTAGAGAAGGAAAACCATACATTACCCATTAAGATGATGGTTAAGTGTCACCAGTATAGAAGGAGTCCCTATCCACTCCTTCCAAGGTTTAAAGCATCAGCCGGTGCATACCAGTATCACCCATGAAAGATACCAATATATCAGCCCAAAACAGCCTGGTACAGGAAGATACGATCCATATGGGTGGTGAAGGATACGATGCCCAAAACTGAGTTTTAATCCTTGACTCCTCCCTTGGCCAAACAGGCTACCATGGAGTTGGCTTCTTTAGGAACGTGACTGAAATAAATCAAATACAGAGACATCAACCCTTCAATTTCATAATCATTACAATAAATTTTTGCTTCCTAGGTGTCAGCCACAAAGAAACCTTGTAGATCTAATTCTTTAAAAAAAGGACAAAAAAAGAATAAGAAAGAAGGCCGTAGACTTGTCTTTATTGCTTCTGATTTGGCTTGATTTGAGACACCCACTTGGAGTGGACCAGAGAAAGCAGGCTTGATCCAAAATCATCATGATTGGATCTTCCTGTTGGACAGGTTGGATGGTGTACTCATGTCATCTGCACTCCAAGTGCCCCAAAATTCAGACCAATCGAGAGCTAAGGTGGGCCGCAACATAGGAAACAACGTAAAAATGCATAGAAAATCCCAATTCAAGCGATGGGGTCAACTTGATGATTTTATTGGTCTGATTTTTGTGGCTTCCCATTTTATGCATGGGGCATGCCATTTGGACGGATTGGGTTCCATAAACACATAATGGTGAGCCCCACAAGCAGTTTGCATCGTTTGGGTGGTTGTCAGTTTTCTGCGTGGTGTGGTCAATTTGATGATTGGATCAGTCTGATATTTTGAGCATTTAAACCTGATGATTATATCTTCCTCTTAGATGCGTTGGATGGACTATGCATATCACGTGAGTTACAAAAATCTTTTGAAAAAAAAAACACTTGTGTGTATCTGTTTGAAATGGCCTGTAACGGCCGATATGTACCAGTTTTAGCAGTGACCAATATGGTATGCCAGAACACTTTTGTAAAATCTTGCCTGAACTAAGGTGCTCCTTCAGAGTATTTGAGAGGATTGTCTACACATTTTCTTAGATATCGGTTTTATCCTGTCCATTTTTATTTCTCAGTTGATATTTTACAAGCTGTTTGGATTTGTTGCCTATATTTGCAGGTTCCATGTGTTGAAGTTAATGCCCTCATGAAGACTTTCAAGATGAAGCCTTTGCTGTTTCCGGTATGTGCGTGGGTTTGTTTGGTTTCTTAAATCTTATATCCCTGTGATATTGGTACTTCAAAGCATCACAGTTTCTCTGTAGTTCACCAATGTGAATAAAGCATGGCAACGTGTTGTGCTTTTTCATACATCGAATTGATTCTCATACATTGATCACTCCCATTTACAGGCAAATGCATTTTATCATTAGATGCATCTTGTGCTTTTTCTTTACAATATTCCTCTTCTTTTTTTTTTTTTTCTTCTTTTCTTTTTTTCTTTTCATTAATTGAGATTGACTTCATCAAGTGGTTCCTCAATTTAGCCCGCACAGCAACGTGTTTTCGTATTTGAATTACTCCCCTGCTTCACTCTATGAATCATTTTGGAGTAGCATTAACTGGATGTTGGGACGAGATCTGAGGTCTTGAGCCTTCCAGTTTTATATGTGCTGCATTGGGTAGTCCTTCAGGTGATTTCATGTTTACCAAAACCCAGTGTACCATCCAAATAACTTAGAATTAGATGAATACCAGGGTTCTTTAATATCTAGAAATTTCTTTTTCAAAGCAGGGTAGACAATTTTTCGAAACTGGTGGATGTTAGATTATTAGAGTTCTCTGCGTCTATGCATGTGCACTTCCTTGGACACTTGTATATTATATCACTAAATAGGAAAAATTTGCTGAAGAAGTGCAAATTGCAAGATGTAGAAAGCTACAAGGGCTTAGGCTGCAAGAAAGAAGATACTAAGGTGGGGATGCACCTATTTATCTCTGAAAATGCAACAAGAAGAATCTGGGAATATCAAGTGAAAAGTATTTGTTTGCCTAAACTGGATTATTTTACAAAAGAAAAGAAAAAAAAAAAAAAGAAAAGAAGAAGAAGAAGAAGAAGAAGTCTGCTACCTCTGAAGATTGGTGCAGCGACTAATCTTGGTTCTAGTGTAAGTACAGTGATTTAACTACCCTTATGTCTAATAATGCCATTCATGATGCATGGTGGACCTAAATGGCCTTAAGATGGATTGAAGCGATAATTCATCTACCAACAAATTGGAGGACTCTGGAGGATCATTTCCATTGTGATTATATCAACTGTTTGTAGACCAGAGGAGACATGCAGCAATAATGATTCCATCCGTAGGTTTCTCCCTGACATAGTGGCTGTCTTACTTCCAATATCTGTCGTCCACTCATGAAAGACAATGTTGGACAATGTTAATGGTACTTGGGTTTATTGCACACGCATGGTTATCAGTTTTTCTGATAACCCCCAGTGCTAAGTCTATAAACTAGTGGAGATCTTCTCGAGCGGCAGGAGAAATACCTTAGGGACTCAAGATCCTTTGCCTCGAATTGTTCCTTTATGCTGCTTGACTTTTTTAATTATACCATTTTCATCATTTCCTGTGATGATTATATCATCTACGTTGATAACCAATGTTACCATTCCTTGGGATGTCTGCTTCACGAACATTAGATGGTCCACGTGACATCTGTGAAAGCCAAATTTCATCAGAACCTGGATAAAACTTCTCGAACCATGCCTTGGAGACTACTTTAGACCTTAGATGGCCTTACTAAGTTTAGAAACTGTCTCTTTCTTCTCCCCCTGAGCAACGAACACAGGAGGTTGCTCCATGTAAAGTTCTTTAGTCAACTCACCATTCAAAAGAGCATTTTTGACATCTAGCTGATATAATGACAAAGATCTATTTGTGGTGACAAAAATTAACCCCCGAGGAGTTCAGCTTAGCCATCAATGAAAATTTTTCTTTAAAATTTAGGCTTGCCGTTTTAGTATTACTTGTTGCCACCAATCTTGCTTTCAGACGTTCAATGGAGCCATCATGTAAGTATTTTATGGAGAAAACCCACCTACAGATGGTGAAAAGGAAGCTTATATATGGAGAGTTGTGAGGAGGGATGGTGTACTTGTTATATGGTTGGTGATTGAGTTAATTACCCAAAGGCAACAATTTAGAAGCGACAGCCAGAGCATTTCTTGAGGTGGTAAGAGAAGCCAAAGGAATGGTGGAGGAGCTGGCCTGCATATTCTCTTCAAATATTTTCCTGTCTTCATTCATCATCCATAGATCGTAATACTCACCAAGCCTTTGCCACGTTCACAATTAGTTGACATATCTACCAAGTCTCTACCACGTTCACAAGGACCGTTTATTAGTAGCAAGTTATGCATGTTTGAAATATATGCTTCAACTAGAGGAAGAGCATTTGAGGAAATATATTCCGGTACCTAGTTGAAAAGGTTATGTACATAGTTGAATAAGTTGTAAAAAATAGTTGAAGATGTAGGATTTTGGGCCCAACCCACATCATAAGGCTCAATGGGTCCATACCTGGTTTGCTTCTTAATAAATAGGAAGTAAGATGTTAGGGTTAGAGCACACATTTCTCTCTTTCTCATCAAGTTATTTCCTTCTTTCGTCTTTCTTCTCTTGCTCTCCTCTTTCTCATCTTCCTTTCTTTGATCAATGTTCTCAAGAGGTGGCATGAGAAGCAGCTTTGGGCTTCATAGTAGCATCAGACAGAGGGTCAACATGTGGAAGTTATTAAAAAATAAAAATAAAGGTGCGGGGGTTGGGGATTTCAATTTGGTGGGAGCACTTGAGTTACTCAACAGGTGCTAAATTTAGCTACTGGTAGTAAAAGGGTACTACAATAGTATACTGGATGTAATTTGTTTGCTCCTTGATATTTGTAATGTGGATCTCATAGTTGGAGTGTGTTGGCATTGAATGTGCAAATTGCTGCCGACAAGATCTTCTAGTCATTGGCGGCTTCGACTCTGATATTATTTCATCGCTTGATAAGGTAGTTGAAGAAGGAACTGGCACGATCTCTCTGTCAGAATGGGAGACATGCTGTCCCACTGTACTGTTATGTGACTCTGATGTGAGATGATTGTTGTCATGACTTTTGCTAGCAATGGATGCCCTGGTGATGTTGTAGGAGTGTGTTCCATCTGTCCAACAGTTTGGTGGACCTGCATGGTGATCTGATTGATCCACATGTGTGGTCCATATCATTGGGCCAATGTGGTCCATATGGTTGCGCTATTATATATCTATTAGTTTTTTTCTTTTTTCAGAAATAAAAAAACATATTATGTATCAGGTAGCTTGGCCAAAGTTCATCACCATCACTGTTGTCATTTTCATATTTATCCGAACAATTTGGGTCAGCTTTTAAATGGTGGATTGGCAGAAGTTCTACTACCAAGTTACCTGAATTTTACATAATTGGTGTCATCTTCATGACTAGAGTATCATCATCATCATCATCATTCTAATCAGAGTTGGAGAGGATCATCACAATCACCATCACCATCTTAATCTTTATCCTAACGGTTTGGGGTCAGCTTTTAAATGGTAGATTGGCAATTCTACAATCAAGTAACCTGTTTTTTTTTTTTTAAAAAAAAAAACATAATTGCCGTCATCCTCTCAAGTAGAGTATCATAATCAACATCATTCTAGTCGGAGTTTGTAGAGTATCACCATCAGCATCTTAATCTTTATCATCAGCTTTTTAATAGGTAGTTTGGCAAAAGTTCTAGAACCGGTTGGCTACTGGATATAAATCTTCCTCTTTTACCCTATAGCTCTAGAGCCTGCAATGGCCATGGCAGAGGCTCACATTGACAACACTCATTTGCCAAGGAAGATTATAATGAACTTGCACATTTTAAAAACCAAGAAACCTGGACATTCATAGAGTGGGCCAAACTTGGTATTTTTCTATTTATCAATGTGCAGACATTGTTTTATCTATTGTGTGGTCCACTTGATGTGTAGATAGCGCTGATTATTTTTTACTATGGAATCCTTATGTTGGATGTAAGACCTTTCTTTTTATTATCTAGTTTTATTGTATTTTTACTTAATTTTTTAAACCAAATATCTGGTGATGATTGAGCCATATCTGGGGAAAACTGTGACCATTGATCTGGTGGGCCAATGCATGTACCGTCCATGGCACGACTGTTTGGACTAAATGAGCAACCAGCTGGATTCGAATATCTGGAACTCACACGATGATTGGATGTCTGAGATTGTCGAGTCAATGGTGGCCCACCAGATCAACTATACCAGCCATGTCTACAGTTGTGCTCGCAAATCTCATGCCATTATATTAAATTTCAAATGAAAACAATACCTTGCTCTTATTCTGTCATGATGGAAACAGATCTCACCGTTCATCTTTTCAGCTACCACCGGACGTGGGCCTGAATATATGGAAGGAATGGTTGGTTGGTAGGCAAGGTGGGCCCAAGTTAGTTTCCATCCTATTCACAGCTGACCTTTCAAGAAAGACTTTAATGATACCGGTACAAAGCAACCCACACGCAATCTGATGGGTCAACATCCTTCAGTTGGACCCTGATCCTTGTCTAAATGAAAGTTCCTTTATTAGATTAGTTGCTCCATCTCACCTAATTTCTAACCGTCGTAGATAATCAATATAACAAAAGCATTTTCGTGCTCCAGATTGGGTACCATACACGTGCGTCATGTGCATGATGATCCAAACCATCTAATTGATGGGCCTTTTTTCCCGATGAATGTGAGTCATTGATAGTCAAATGCAACGTGATTGAAGGGTTAGGATTGTCAAAACCGCATGGTTTTTTATTTTTATTCTGGCCCATTCACTATTTGACCGATCAAATCCATGTATGGCTCTGGTTCCTTCCATGCCATGCCTCTGGGGGGCGCTGGTGATCTCTTCTCCCATGATCTTTTAGTCCATAAACTCAATATCTTGCTGCTTTGCATTCTTTTGGCATGGGCGGAGAGGATCAGCATGTCACAGGAAAAGAGTTCAGATTGCTTTCAGAGAATGGTTTTTGACTCGTTCATCAGTGATTTGTATGTGGGGTCCCCTGCCTGATTAGTTTCAAGTGGTGGACCATGCATGGATGCCAGCCCCATCACTGACTCGACTAGGAACTCTGGTGTGGTCCACTTGAACTTTGGATATGCTTCAATTTTGGGCTCGTTCCCTAAAATTATCTGGTAAAATAGATGGACAGGGTGGATAAAATACATAAATCACAGTGGGCCCCACATAGTTTAGTCAGTACGCAATCCTCTTCCCTCCATCTCCCAAGTCAATCTGGGCCCCGCATCTCTCAGACTCTCACTGCCTTTGTCAACAATAATCATGAAAAAGGAGAGAGGACGGAAGACATACGCAGCTACTCGTACGATCTTAGTCTTTTATTAGTGGTGGGCCCCTGAAGTCTCTTAACCTCTCTCTGTGGAGGTGCTTTGGATGTGGCCAAAGGAACATGATTTTCTGTCCCTTCATTTATTCAAACAAAGTGTTTTGGTGGGGCCCACCACATTCGTTGACGAATTAAGGATATATGGAGCTCACATGACAATATCATGAAAAACGAGGCCACAAAAAACGCCAAGCGTCCATCAGTTGTTCACTTTTCAAGTGGTGGCCCATGCCAGGATGAGGACTGTAGCTCTTGTGGGCCACAAATCATTTTCCACATCTCAATTGAATCCTGAGATAAGAAGGCCATGCTATTTCAATGGGCCCACACCTCCTGACCTGGATCCCTTCGTTTTGCTGAATAACAGATGGGCGTAGCTAACTGCATTATTTTCCAGCCAGGTGATGGGATCCGATCACAGACCAGCCCTTGATGTCCATGACCCACTTAGGAAAATGTGAACCCGCTGATCTAACTTCGCAGAAAGAAAATAGGTGGAGATGAATGGTCCAGCCTTGTCCGTTGGCCTGATTCAAGTGACAGCTTAAAGACACTTGTCAGTAATTTCTATGCAATAAAATACACAATTTTTAGTACGAAAAGAGAGTGAAAAATCTATTTTTACCCTTTACCCAAGCATCAGTGCCATCCGTGGTGATTCAAGTGGACCGTATGATTGGAAACTGCTTACAAGATGATGCCATTGCCCACCCTCAAAACTCTTTCCGGTTCACCTGAATCACGAATTATTCTGATTTTTGGGTCTTAGGCCAAAATGTACGGTGGCCCTTGGGTGTGGCTTCTCTCTCTTAATGTTTAAACTTTCTTATATTGAAGTACCAAAAAAAAATTGGGGGGAGTGCACCTGAACCTATCATGATGTGTACAATAAACCCACTCAAACCATTAGATGTGCAACCGTTAGTTAGATATGGGGCTAAAAAAAAAGAAGAAGCTAACATGTGATCAAATGGGCCACATTAAAGGAAAAAGTTAGGAGAGAGACGTCTACCATCAAAGCATGTGGTTGATTTTTTAAGTTTTGTTTTGTTTTTAAATGGTTCTGACAGGATGGACAATGTGGATAGCATTAGGTGCTGAATGATTTTGTTCTTTGAGCGAAGTAAAAGAAAAGGAAGTGGCAGAGGGATGAGTTTAAAGTCGGAAAGAAAAAAAATAAAAAAAAAATCACAAATATCAAAGAACCATGAATTCAAAAAAAGACGCCCACCGTGGGGCTCGAACCCACGACCACAAGGTTAAGAGCCTTGCGCTCTACCAACTGAGCTAGACGGGCTTGTTGAATATTAAACTCCATGTTTAAATATATTTTTTATGCATGTTTGACTCAAATACCGCACATTAAAACCTTAGTGGGCCAACCGTGATATTTTGATGCCATCCAAACCGTTCATTAAGGTTAGTCAAATTGGCATGAACAGAAAACATCAATTATCACCAATTTTTCAAATTGGCTGGTGACCCTAACATAGGGCTGTCAACGGGCGGGCCAATTGACACCCCTACCCCAACACCGTCCAGCTAGCTCGTGTCAAAGCTCTGTGGGGCGACCATGATGTATGTGATTTATCCACGCCGTCCATCCATTTTCCAGCTCATTTTAGGAACAGGCCAATCTGAAGCTCAAGTGGAACACCACGCTCACACCCACGGTAAACATGGAAACGTGAAATATCACTATATCAGACAGATCCAAAACTTTAGTGGCTCTAATAAGTTTAAACGGTGAGTGTTCAATCTCCATGTTTCCCTGTGGTCCACATGAGCTTTGGGTCTGCCTCATTTTTGGGCAGATACCTTAAAATTATCTGGATAAATGGATGGACGGCGTGGATAAAACACATACATCATGGTGGGCTACAGATCTTTGACATCAGCTAGCTGGCTGGTGATGGGTCCTTAACCAAAACTTCCGTGGCCCATTTTGAAATGGAGAGCTATTTGATACTCAGGCAGCAGCGAATGATGCTTGATACGTAGGCACTCAGAAATTATACACGTGGCATATGTAAACTCAAAGTAAATCGTAGAAATTGTGGACCACACTCTATGTAATTAGAACACCCAAATCAAAGCGGTTGAACAATCCTCTCTGATTCGTGGACACCTGTTTTATAGAACCGTTGGATATTTTTCATTTCAACCGTCCAATAAATGTCCCCCAAACCAATAGTTTTGTAACAAAAGAAGTGTAATTCTTGGTCTTTGATACATCTTAACTGGTACCAAAAAATTCCCCGGTTCGGTTTGAATTTGTTTAGTGCCACGTGTACAATTCTCAGCGCCTTCGTATTATTCGAGTATAAAACCTTTTTTTTTTTTCTTATTCTTTTTCTCTTTGACGGTTTTGATCTTCTTAACATGCGTAGTCGGCGTACTTTCATACAACACACGCATTTCCGATTCTCACGAGTCGGGCCCATATTTATCCAATCTAGACGGTTGGTATTTTGAATCCCATAGTGTATGGTACATTATTAAAAACATTCGAGATTATAGAATCTCAATGAAAATAACTAGTAGCTTATTTAAGGTGAATGTGTACTTTTGTTCTATTTTTATTATCAACCGTCTATGCGTAGGCCATAAGTCTAAATAAAATATTATTATTATTGCTGGCTGTTCGTCGTTTTTCTAATTTAGTCATGTGATGTCCAATGGTGTTAGAATTGAATTTGTAACTTAATCCATTTTGAATAACTATAACAAGGTTTGAGATACATATATAGTATATTATTAAAATCGAATGAAATCAATTGCCTATTTAATTATTCATATAAATAGGATTACGATATTCAAATAGTAGTATCCATCATCTTACTATGAATATTTGAGCATATACATGTCAAAATACTTTTAAGTATAGATAAAACTAAAAACATGAAAGGAATGCTCACTGTCAATCATAAAGTATAACTACATATTACCTTTTCAAATGGAAAATTGAATCTAGTGTATTAGATCTAAATAATACCTAAGGTTACCAGGTACTTAATTATTATTATGGATTACGCTATAGAATGTAATTGTCAGCCAAAAAATAAATAATTACACTAAAAACAACCAATTGAAAGATAATATTGATTCGATTCAATTGGTAGAGATAATCTTTTTTATTGAATTTATATATTAGTTATAACTTTACCTTGGGTATTTAGATGCATGTTACAAAGAGAAATTTCCAACTTACGACCCATAAATGGCCCATCAACCTTTTGAAGCCCACTCACTTTTCACCTCCCACGAATACTCTCCGGCTGTACGGCCCCATTTCTTAGGTCGAAAATGCCCCTGCTTTTCCGCTCTTCAATGTGGGAGTGCTGGGGCTACCATTGGCTACGGATTATAACCGTAGCTATAACCGTAGCTATAGCCTAAGAGCAATGTACTTCGATATATTGAAGTTCATTCGATATATCGAAAAAGGTCCAAAACTGTCCAGCGAGTTTGCCTCAAAATTCCTTTAATTTTCGATATATCGAAGCTCATTCAATATATCGAAAAAGGTATTTTACCTTTAGCTACGGATTATAACCGTAGCCAAAATTGTATTCTGTGCTAATCTATGATATTTTTTATTTTTATTTATTTTTATTTTTATTTTTTACATGGAGAACTTTATTCTACCTACAATTTTCTCAAATACATATTTGTATAAATATGTATATATAAGCATAAAAAAAAAAATTCTCTCTTTTTTTCATTTCTTTCTTTATTCATTTAACAAGAATATCTTCTAAACCAAAATTAGTTACTTGATGTACCCAATATGATTTTGGGGTAGGAGAAGCTACTTTAGCCAACTAACATAGTTATTTTTCAAGATTCCATCGGGTCGATGGTCGAAAATCCATTTCATTCACTTTGCGGTCAATTTTAGTAAGTTCGTGGTCAATTTCATTCATTTCCATGCATTTCATGGTCATTTCTATGCATTTCATGGTCATTTCTCTTCACTTAAATGTCATTTCCATGCATTTCACGGTCATTCTCGCCTATTCCGTGCTCATTCACGGTCATTTTAACGCATTTCACGGTCATTTCGACGCATTTCGCGGTCATTTCCCTTCACTTCACAGTCATTTTCATGCATTTCACGGTCATTTCGATTCACTTCACAGTCATTTCCATGCATTTCACGGTCATTTCGCTTCACTTCACAATCATTTCCGTGCATTTCACGGTCATTCCAAACAATTCCGTGTTGATTCACGGTCATTTCGACGCATTTCGCGGTCATTTCCCTTCACTTCACGGTCATTTCCATGCATTTAACGGTCATTTCGCTTCACATTACAGTCATTTCCGTGCATTTCACGGTCATTCCAAACAATTCCGTGTTGATTCACGGTCATTTCGACGCATTTCGCGGTCATTTCCCTTCACTTCGCAGTCATTTCCATGCATTTAACGGTCATTTCGCTTCACTTCACAGTCATTTCCGAGCATTTCACGATCTTTCCAAACAATTTCGTGTTGATTAACGGTCATTTCGATGCATTTCGCGGTCATTTCCCTTCACTTCGCGGTCATTTCCATGCATTTAACGATCATTTCGATTCATTTCACGGTCATTTCCATGCATTTCACGATCATTCTAAACAATTCCGTATTGATTAACGGTCATTTTCACGCATTTCGCGGTCATTTCCCTTCACTTCGCAGTTATTTCCATGCATTTAACGGTCATTTCGCTTCACTTCACAGTCATTTCCGAGCATTTCACGGTCTTTCCAAACAATTCCGTGTTGATTAACGGTCATTTCCACGGATTTCTCGGTCATTTCCATTCACTTCGCGAAATGACCGTTAAATGCATGGAAATGACTGCGAAGTGAAGGGAAATGACCGCGAAATGCGTGGAAATGACCGTCAATCAACACGAAATTGTTTGGAAAGACCGTGAAATGCACGAAAATGACTGTAAAGTGAATCGAAATGACCGTTAAATGCATGGAAATTACCGCGAAGTTAAGGGAAATGACCGCGAAATGCGTCGAAATGACCTTGAATCAACACGGAATTGTTTGGAATGACCATGAAATGCACGTAAATGATTGTAAAGTGAAGCGAAATGACCGTTAAATGCATGGAAATGACCGCGAAGTGAAGGAAAATGATCGCGAAATGCGTCGAAATGACCGTGAATCAACACGGAATTGTTTGGAATGACCGTGAAATGCACGGAAATGACTGTAAAGTGAAGTGAAATGACCGTTAAATGCATGGAAATGACCACGAAGTGAAAGGAAATGACCGCGAAATGCGTCGAAATGACCGTGAATCAACACGGAATTGTTTGGAATGATCGTGAAATGCATAGAAATGACCGTGAAATGAATCGAAATGACCGTGAAATGCATGGAAATGACCGCGAAGTGAAGGAAAATGACCGCGAAATGCGTCGAAATGACCGTGAATCAACACGAAATTGTTTGGAATGACCGTGAAATGCACGAAAATGACTATAAAGTGAAGCGAAATGACCGTTAAATGCATGAAAATGATCGCGAAGTGAAGGGAAATGATCGCGAAATGCGTCGAAATGACCGTGAATCAACACGGAATATGCGGGAATGACCGTGATATGCATGAAAATGGGGGTGAAGTGAAGCGAAGTGAACCGCAAAATGCACGAAAATGACCGTGAAGTGAAATGCATGGAAATGACTGTGAATTTTCGTAAATGAAATTAATCGCAAAGTGAATGAAATGGATTTTCGACCATCGAACTGATGGAATCTTGATAAATAACTAGGTTAGTTGGCTAAAGTAGCTTCTCCTACCCCAAAATCATATATGGTACGTCAAGTAACTAATTTTGGTTTAGAAGATATTCTTGTTAAATGAATAAAGAAATAAATGAAAAAAAAAAAGAGAAAATTTTTTTATATGCTTGTATATATGTATTTTTATAAATATGTATTAGAGAAAATTGTAGGTGGAATAAATATCTCCATGTAAAAAATAAAAAATAAATAAAAAATAAATAAAAAATTTTTGCGAGGTATGTGTTATATCCAAACCGTCCATATTTTTGTGGGTCCTTTTATGAGGTATGTGTTATATCTAAACCGTCCATATTTTTGTGGGTCCTTTTATGAGGTATGTGTTATATCCAAACCGTCCATATTTTTTGCGAACTCGTATTAGGGCTTGAGGCGAAAAATAAGACGGATCTAGCTATCAAGTGGACCACACTGTTAAAGGCTGTGGATGATTGAACGTCTACCATTGAAACCCTTTTAGGGGTTACAGAAGTTTTGGATCATTACGAAATTTGTTTTTCCTCTTCATCCAGGTCTTTGTGACCTTATGAATAGATTGGATGGAATATAAATGTTATGGTGGGCCCTACAAAAGTTTCAACGGTGAAAATCAATTTTCTGCTGCTCTTTGTGGTGTGGTCCAGTTGATCTATGGATATGATTTGGTTTTTTTGTATAATGCTCCGAAATGATCTCAAAATATGGATGAACGTTGTGGATATAATAAATACATAACTGCGGGGCCCATGTAACGTTGATCTCTTTTGAACCGTTCGTTCAACTCGGAGTTCGAGGAGCGTAAGCACCAGGCGATCCGCCTCAGGAAGGAGAGCAGGGGCATTTTCGACCAGAGAAATGGGGCCGTACGCCTGGGGAGTATTCTCGGCAACTAAAAAGAAATGGACTTAAAAAGGTTTTTGGCCCATATACTGGTCGTACAGTTGGAAATTTCTCTGTTACAAATGTTGTTTTAACGATTTCTATGTAACTTTACTTGCTTCTAGTTCTATTTCTCCTATTTGTGAGATGTGCTCTAACTATATTATTATAAAATCATCTGCATATATTTCACTAATTTCTAAACATACCACACAAATCGATCCAAATCACACCTAACTTGCTATTATTAGCTTACGCAGGAATCGGCGAGAATGGAGATGAACAATTCTCAACAAAATATTTAAGACACAGTCCATCAACTTTGGGAAACAACATACCAATGGTATAGATCACAGAATTTCGGGGCCCACTTACGAGATTGGAAAAAATCCGTGTATACTATGCAGATGCCGGCCTTGTATCATATCCTTCTCCCGCTCCCGCCCTTTTCTAAATACAACAGAAAACCCGCGCGCGGGAAAGATTTTGAGAGAGAGAGAAATGGGATTTCGTTGAAGGAGAGAGAGAGAGAGAGAGAGAGAGAGAGAGAGAGAGAGAGAGAGAGAGAGAATGGGGGACGAAGGTGGGGCAGAGGCAGTCCTTAATCTCCCACCCAATACCTCAATCCCCATATCCTACCATCCATCCTTCGGGCCCCACGATGATCTGCTCCTCCTCGAAGTGGAACCCACCTTCCTCCCCCACTTCCTCCACGACCAGGTCAGCATCCGCGGCCACCCCGAAGACGATGCCGTCCTCTGCACTCCCTCCTCCACCTACGCTCTCAAATCCGTCTCCACCTCCAACACCCTCTTCCTAATCCCACCCACAACCCAAAACACCCATAACGATCCAAACACCCACAACGAACCCACCCCTGCAGCCACACCCACATCCGTCCTGAAAATCGCCCCCGGCCACATGGAACTCGTCCACATCGCCCCGAGGCTTGATAAGCTGAAATCCCTTCTTGCAGAGAACCCGTACCAGCCCGATTTCGATGAGGCTGACCGGACTGGTCTGTACACATGGTCCGACCTTGCCGGTCGGATTCAGGCCAGCGACGAGGAACTGAGATCCGGGTTGCGGGCTGTCTCCGCTCTAGAGATTGATGGGTATTGGAGGATCGTTGATGAGGAATTGATGGCTGAGGTTTTCACCATGATGCTGCATGATTCGGTCCTAAACGACTGGTCTTTGAAGTCGCTGAAGGGAGATGAGGTCGTGACTGCTCTGGAAAAAGATGGGTTTCCGCCGGCGATTGTAATTCACTGTCTGGAGATGTTCGGGACTGAATCTGAAGGTGTCTGGAGCCTCGACGAGAGACGTGTCTGCTTGCATTTCGCTAAGCGCATCTTGCGGAAAGGGAAGAGGAAGATGGAGAGTTTTATGGAAGAATGGGAGCAGAGCATTCCTTCTGGGATGCGTGCATGTTTCGAAATTCTGGAGGGGGAAGTGCTGCTAGAGAGGATGGGAATTGAGACATGGGTCCGGCAATTCAGCATCTCGGCACTGCCGTCTGACCCGGCAGAGCGGTTTGCTGCTCTGTTCCGGGAACGACAGAAGTGGGAATGGAAGGATTTGGAGCCGTATATCAGGTTTTCTTTCGCAATTGGATTTTTGGGTTCTTGGATTTGTACTGTGTTTTTCTGTTATGTAGGTCTGAATTTGTATTGATTTTCTGTTTTATTGGTTTGTGATTTTTAGGGATTTGTGGGTACCTGGCCTTACTTCTGAAGGTTTGCTTATCAAGTATACAAGAAGAACACAACCGACAGCGGACGCTGAACCCATTTTCACTGCAAGATAGTGTCTGATTTCACCATCTATATTTGGTAATTTCTTCATTTTTCTATGTCTGATCTTTGTGCTAATTCATTTGGGAGTGGAATTGATTTTTGAGAACTTGGGTTGTGTTGGGTGCCTGTTTGAATTGAATTGCAATTCAGTTCAATTCATTAGCGGCCAGTTTGGACTTGAAAATAGCTTGATTGGCTAAATCTGAGTGTTTGGCATATCCAAAATTCGATAAAAAGAGTGGTTTGTTTCCAATTCATTTTATTTCATTTCTTGATCAAAAGCAAGATTGATTGGGTTGAAATGAAATTGGATTTAATCAGAGCAAGGAGGCGATGACGAAAGTGGGTTTGACACCATTTAGGGCCTGTTTGGATGCACTTGGCAAACCCTGTTTCACTATCCTGCTAGAATATATGTGCCAAAATGCCCATTTATGATAACCAACCTGATTGATTTTCCTCGAGTCTACCAAAAAATCAGGCCTGAAACTCCCTTTTGCAGAAACTCTCTAGCGCAAATGCACCCAAACATGCCCTGAATTCTCAATGATTATGCAACACCTGATTGCAATTCCATGTGTTTCTAGTTGGACTTGAAGCAACAGTAATTGCAATTTGGGCTAGTCTCTCATTGTGCATCAAGTGTTTATAGTTCTGTTTTGATCAGCCAAACATTCTCTAGAAATCTCTCTAATGGCTTTTCTGATTCACTTGCTGTCCTGGTCTATGTGGACTCAGCATACAGAACGATTGATGAATGTTAATGAGGGCATTTGGATTATCAATTTGCAGTTGTTCTTGATAATTTTAGTTTGTCAAGAGCATAATCCTATTGTATTTTTCTGTGGACATTTCAAACAAACACCAATTGTTACCTAACTGTGGGTTTTTTGGCCTGACATCAATTCCACCGGATTGCTACTTTGGCCGTGTTTGGATGCACAAACAAATCTAATTGTGAATATTCAGTTTAAACCAAGAGGAAATGACAAGAAAATGAATGGTGTTTGTGGTATTGATAGTTAGGAAGCAGCCCTCAATTTGCAGTTGTTTTATTTTTTTTTCGTGTCCAATCTCGAGGTAATATAATTGCAATTTGGAGCCCACATAGTCCATACTATTGGAAATAGCTAATAATTGCATTTCATTTTGATAGTGCATCCAAACACATGCTTAGTGGCATCTTGGACTTGTTATCATAGATGAAGTAGGTGACGTAGGGAGGACGTGATGAGGTCAATCACCATCTTCCTCGATTGATAACTACCTTAAATTCACAGGGTGTTCTTGAATCCACAAGAGAATCTCGAATCCATGAGAAGAAATAAAATTTCTAAGAAGTTTTAATTGATAGCTTTGATTGAATCATAAAAATGAGTTTAACCCTTTAAATCGTAATAAAAAAGTTCTGATCAAATTAAAAAAAAATGCAAATTTCTGCTACCTGTCAACCTGCTGAGTTGAAACGTTGAAACAACCAAAAAGTGTCTAGAGATTTAAACCAGAAATTTTGTGATTTTCGACATGTCAAACCGATTTGTTGACCTATCTAAACTAGCAGAAATCAACCAACAAGCAATCTTGAACATTATTTTGAGTTGTTTAGACTGACATAAGCGAAATTTCAACCTGTCAACCAAATTTGTCAACCCGATCAAACTATGCTGAATTTTGTCGATATTTCATTTGGTTTCTTCTTATCCGTGTGTGTTAGGAATGTGCTCGATCCATGTCCTACATCAGTAGGCCTAAAGTGCGACGACCCATCTGATATTTAGGTTGGATTTCAAGTACGCATGATGGTGATCCTTGTTAAAAAAATCAAGTTTTGGGCATTCCTCTTCCAATTGTTTCCCTTGGTGTTGCTCACTTAAATAATTAGGGTTGGCAATGGTGAGCCAGATCTTAGGGCCAGCCGTGAGGACAGGGACCAAAGCCTAAACTACGCCTGGCATTTCTGCTGTTTCTGAACCCGGTTCAGTGATGAATGGTCCGTTTTGGTCCTTGTCCTGGTCCAATCATCAAGTACGCCACAGTTATATCGAAAGGATTCTGTGAATCGCTAGAAACATGTGAAGTGTATGGCTAACCCAATCACGAAAGTTTCGTAAGGGGACTGGAGCAGGCTACCATGAGACAAAAGATCTTCTTTTTAAAGAGATTCGATTCAGAACTATTATATGTCCAAGGTCCAATATTGAGGGATTAGGCTCTGAATTTTAATTTGGGTGTGTTTAAATGTACCAAATTAGTTGAAATTTCATGATGTTTTCCACCAAATTAAACTGATAGACCACAAAAGTTCATGATATCAGATGCAATCGAACCGGTCACACCTCCACCTGGACTAATAATAACGTGGCCCACATCATATGAAACGAATAGACGCTTAAAAAAGCTGGGCAGCTGGGTTGGCATCTGGCATGCAAGTGTGGCCCATTGGATCCTTGCGGCCTCCCCACCCTCGGATTGGCACGCGACATATCTGGATCCCATCTAATGGGTGGCTTGGATCTCACACGGATGGAGGTGTACATTCGCGTGGGATTTGCAAACCTGTATATCTTGATATATTCTTTTATAAGCGATTCCATATCTTTTGTCAAAAATGATTTCATCTCATTTTTGTTAATCTTGATTATATATTAGAGATTGTATCTCTTTGGTAATGATGAAAAATAATCTTGATGATCAACTGTGGTTATTTATAATACATAATTAGTGTTATTACCAAAATCTAGGTGAAGAGGTTTGAGATGAGTCCACCAATGTACCTGCAAAGACAAGATGAAGAGAATGGGGGTGTCGATTACAGGCTGTGAACCCTCTAATGACTAAGTCATTCTGGTAGACTAGAATTGAAAAGGGCTTGAGATATGATTTTTGTCACCTACTTTCCTTTGATTGTAGTGTAGATACTTATAGGGTCCATCAGACGGTATCAAGATCTGTGTATCTTGTTGGATTTGTGGGATTCACTAGAATTGCTGGAAAATCTTATCTTAATACAATTCTTTTTTCTGAATTTATTGTTGAGCCTGCCTCAATTGGCATGATCTTTGGGTAGAATTATATCAGATCTAAGAGAGATCTTCTCTGACATCCTCACCTTACCCGAGTTGCAGTTGATTTGCTCAATTCAGGGGATGACTCATGTAACCAAGCTCGGTTCAAAGAAATATTAACTATATCTTCGGAATTCAGGGGATGACTCATGTAACCAAGCTCGGTTCAAAGAAATATTAACTATATCTTCCGAGCTCGGTTCAAAGACATTTTCTTCGTAGCTGGTCACATTTTCCGTGCAGTGGATGATGGTAGGCTCTCCTCTAACAATTACGGTGAATCATTAGGGCTGTACACGAACTGGGCTAGCCCGATTAACTCGCTCAACTCGGCCTGACCCGAAACTGAGTTCGGGTCGGGACGGGCCATTTTCTTCGGCCCGAAACTAAGTTCGGGCCGAGTTCGTATAGGTTTCAGTTCAGCCCGAAACCCGACTCAGCCTATATATATATATATATATATATATATATATATATTGTAGATCCCTTTATAGATGGAGCGAAGTCCTAAAAATCTATAATAAAAGCCCTTTCCAAAAATCAAAGCCGTTCAAGTTACCTGCTAAAGCCGTTCCCACAGAGTAGATGGAACAGAGTCAAAAAATCAAGGCCGTCCAAATCGTGGGTCCGAAACTGGCCCGAACTCGCCTGGTTGCTGACTGGGCCGGGTTCGGGCTGGACAAGTTGGCCCGTGACCAGGCTGTGTCGGGCCAGGTTGAGCCCAGTTCGACTCAGTTCGGCCAATGTACACCCCTATGGATCATACACCGAGTTGGGTGGGATCCTTGACTATGGGGCCCACTGTGATGTATGTGTCTTATATCCTCGCCGTCCATCTGTCTTGAAAACTCATTTTAGAACATGATCCCAAAAATGAAGTACATCCAAATATCAGGTGGGTCATAGTACATAAAACAGTGGTAATCGACCATTAAGATCAAGCCGATATTTGTGTGGTCTCTTCATCCAGGTCCTTGTTATCCTATCAACAGGTCGGATGGTAAATAAACATTCCGGTGGCCCCATGAAGTTCTTAATGGCGGGGATTCAATCACGACTGTTTCCTAAGTTATGGTCCACCTAAGATTTGGAACCTGCTTCATTTTTTGCATCTTGTCCTAAAATGAGCTGTCAAAATGGATGGAAGGTGTGGATGTAAGGCACATACATCACAGTGGGCCCCACAGTGCTCATGGTAAAATGACTCGGCTACTCGGACACTCGTTTTCCCATGAGTTGAGTTGGGACTTGGCCCGACTTGCACGAGTCGTGAGTGACTCGTCTCTTGGTATCGAGCTGGACTGGATGCTACCGAATCTGAGCTGTCTTAAAACCATTACTGTCTTGCGATATGGACTGGCCCAGTTCAAGCCCGGCCCACTTCCACTCCATTTTGGGCTGAGCCTTCATGCCCATTGTTTGGAGATGGGCTTGTCTATCCAGCTCAATAATTAATTGCATGGAATCTGAGCCACATCTTGCTTGACTTATTTAACCATTGTAGTGTAAGCATTTGGACGTGGTGGGCCCTAGCTGGCCTGAGCTTGATTTGGGCCGGACTTGGCATGCTTTGGCTTGCTCCAATTGCCACCCTTTAATAACCAATTAGGAGTATTTACTCGATGGGCCATCCCTAGTGGGTATTGGGAGAAATGATGTATTAAGGCGGAGTTGGGATCCTCTGCTTGCAACAAACAAGAGTTTCCTGTTTGTTGCAACGTGATTGGGCCACATTATTACAGTCTGCATTTAATGCAACAATATAGACAATGTCAAATGTCAAAGATGACTTGGACCATTCATAATGCGGGAAAATAGGAATTTTCTATTTATGACAAGCAGATGATTTAGATTCATTAAGGCGATATTTCAATATTAGAAATCCCATAGTTGAGAAACATGAAAAATCAACTAAACTTGAAATTTAGTTTAGTCAAGTTGACTAAAAGCTTAAGAGGTAGTTACGCCCTGTTTCAACACTGAGGTCATGAGATCAATTGTCAATGTGGTATGGGTGGATGCGTGGTGTGGTACGTGTTAAAAAAAAATAATAATAAAAATAATCTCATGCAAGTTCCTTGAGAACTCATTTGTGTTTTTCACTATTATTAATATATTTTAAAGTTTAAATAATATATAAATAATGTCAAGTTGAGTTGAATTTTGCCTAATCAAGTGGGGGTTCTTCCCAATTTTGATTTAGCCATGACCAATTTAAGTTTTTCTCTGGTCTTGGTAAAATAGGAATGGGCCGAGTTTTTAGGCTTGTAGACGGAAGAATTCCATGAGGATTAGACTTCATGCTCCATGATATATGTGAGATTCCCTTCCCACACCATTTACTAAAGAAATATATAAGGTTGGCTACCACATAATTACTTAGCTTTAGCATCATATGCGTAGGCCCGACGGAATCCTTGTTTGGCTCCTTCCAATCATCCGTAAAAAGAAATATAACCAACAGTTGTTTGAATGTATATAAAAAATCATTGTATGGAGCCCACAAAGATGTCCATGAAAAATCCACTCTGTCCATCTGTTTTGCAAGACTACAATAGGGTAGGAAACTAAAAATCAGGAAGATCCAGAACTCATGTGGGCCACACCACACAAAACAGTGGGGATGGAATACTGGGGTGACAGTAGTTTTGTATCAGGATGATATTTTTACCTACAGTTTATCTGAGCGTAATAGCATTATGAACGGTTTGGATGGCATATAAACATCATGGTCAGCTCTAAGAAGGTTTCAACGGTGGATGTCTCTGTTTCCACTTTTTTGTTTAGCATGGTCTACTTGATTTTTAGAATCCTATCCTCTTGTGGTCCTTCAAAACAGATGGACGGAGAGGATTTGTCACGGACATCTCTGTGGACCCCACACAGCCCTCCAAGCATTTTTATGTTGGGAATAGGCATTGCACGTGATTCCCAAACGAATAATAAGAATTTAGAATCCAAAGCAAGGACAATAATTAAGTAAAATATTATTAACTAATTACTATGCTTTACAAAGGATTTTAAATATCCGAGCATGGCTTAAAAACTCATTCCCAGTGGCTTCTATACATACTGTAACTATTTTTTATTTTTCTTAAGTGCCTCTCTCTCTCTCTCTATCTCTCTCTCTCCCCACGTGTGCATCATGTGCCAACTACCTGTCTATTAAAATGTTATATTTATTGCCATAACAATCTTTGTTATTCAGATTTATGCTTAAATGCTGCCTCGAATATTGCATCATAGATTATAAAAATCCTACCTTACATATTGCATCATAGATTTTAAAATTCCTATTTATTGGTCACAAGTTTGTAAACTTATCCTATGGTGCAAAATGGCTTGCATGCTGGTATTGCAGTCCGATCAAACATGTGACCACACATATTAATGAATGGCCTGTATTTGATCAAATATGTGTGGATATAGTATTGGTCATGCCAGAGTCATACTTCACTCGAATTTGATTGAATGCTTGCAACCCTGGGTGCTAAATCAGTCATAGCATCAGACATAGAATTTGATCTGATTGTTCAACCACTAGTGTTGCCGTTCTTTTTGTCTTGTGGTAAGGACTTCTTATTCAACTTTGATCACAAGGGTCCAAAGCTCTTCATTGAGTGCTGCTTATAAAAACTTATAAGTACAGTAGCTGGGTTAAGGTTTTCTTGATAATTTGAGAAGGTTTGCTTTAATAGTATGTTAGGTTTTTATCCTTAAAGTTTATTTAGTTTATTAACCGGATTTGGATTCTTTATGCCATAGTGTCTTTATCTTCTTCTAATTTCGGAAGAATCTGTTTCTTAATTTTTCGTAGGCTTTGTAAAAACCTTGCTCCTCTGAAAACTTCAATTTTCAGCAAGATTGTGCAAGACGACCTTATCGTGCATATCTTACATTACAAAATATCCAACATTGATGTGGCTTTATATAGCTTGCTGAGTACGCATCTAGGTCATATGTGCCACTTGTGCGACAATTACATGTTCTTTTCGTAGTATCTTTCCTTTCTCAATCGTAAATGTGCATACGGCTTTAAGCCATGATGCTTTTATGAGACTACATGTTACTAAAGGAAGTTGATCGGAAGATTTTCTTAAAGCGCAAGTGAGATTTTGTTCATTATTCATACATAGTGCTGACACATAGCAATATTTCATTGGACTATCTAGACTGCATTAGGACAGGGGAAAACAGTTAGATTACAAAACCCTTGATCTTGTTTAGGTGTGTTTGGATGCACTTACAATCTAGAGTGAAATTTGAACTTGTTTAGCAACATTTGGATGCACTTATGATGCTGTACTTTTGAATTTCAAAGGTTCTTTTTAAAATTCAAGATAATTGTATTGGTTCTTTCATTCACACAAATTGAGGTGCGGCATAATATTGCCTAAAAATCTGCTTGATGGGACAATCCTAAACCTTCAGTTAATCAACTATAATAATAATAATAATAAAAAGGTATTTGTAAATAGAAGAACAAAATGAACCCCCATTCAATTGGAAGAACAAAGATTGAATGGTGGGCCTTTCCCATTGGAAAGATCTTTGGCGCATAGTCCATCCTCCTTAGGCCCATTATATCAGTAGCATAAATCACTAAATTATGAATTCCACTTTGAGAACTTACAACTTGTATCATTTGTCTTTAGATAAGTAGGTAGTGAAATTATGCGAAAGTGCATAATGCCTATCTATCCCTAAAGTATGTGTATATACAGTTAAATATAATCTTCTAGCTTATGTACATATATGCAACTGTATTGATTTTAATATATTACATGATTTGTGGTCCTTGATGGAGTGGAATGGTGGAACAATGCTTGAAATAGAAAATAAGATCGAATTGCGTTGCCGATGATTGATATGATTATGGATATTTGTGGTGAGCTAGAATCCCTAAAGTTAGGAAAAATGACTTTGAAACAAATTCAAAGTAGAGATCTAGGAAAGGTGCTACAATGACAGGAAAAGGAAGGTGTGAGGCACCATTTCTACCTGCATATTCCAGTCTCTACTTAGTGGGTAAGAGCCTATTTGATTTTTCACTTACAATGGTAACTGTAATATGGGTAATGAGTACTTCACTAGAAACTATGAGGCAATGTCACTTACATTTGATTCCAATAATGACCTCGTGGCATTATCTGTTTTACCTGCAAATCATGTAAAAATAGTAGTTTTATAATTTGAAAATCTAATGATTACTATTTACTTATTTTCTTTATAATTGTATTTAATTCTCAATTTACAAGTTATAATTCCTGTTTAAACAAACATCTTCAGAATTAAATTTAAGTGCTTGCTTTGACTGTTAGGAGTAGTGATAATGATGACTCATTTACTCTGCATTTAGTAGGAATTTGGAAAAACAAACAAGCTCTAAGAGAATGAGATTTTAATAATAAAATTCTTGCATTTAGTAAGAGTCTATTAAAATTCTAAGTTACGTCCGTAATGGCAAGTAAAATTTTCATCATTTCAAATTTGTAATTACTCTGAAAAATACAATTAACTAAGGAATTCATTTGTTTTTCTAGCAAATTTGTCTACCAATTTATTATGAAATCAACACCGTTCGAAATGATGTTTCCAAAGATAGTGTGGTACACCTTCGTATGATTTAAGCAGTTGCTAAATGCTTTTTAGGAATGTCCCATTCACACCCCAAAATATAGGTACTTGAGTACCTAGAATTCGAGGGGTGTGAGTCCTCCCTCTCCTAACCCTATTTGCAACTTCAATTCTCATTTGAAGATCCCGTCCGTCCATCTGCAGGTCATTCAGCTCTACCGTACGATAATATAAATATTTAGTTTATTTAAATATTATGTTATATAATTCAAATGTTAAATGCAAATGTAATAAAAGACGAGTAAAATATTTAAGAATGTATAACCATTACTATTTTATTTTATAAAATTAGTATTGTTATAACTTTACCTTAATAAAAACATACAATGTGATTAATACCATCATCGCAATTAAATGTAACTAATATTGTCAGACAAGTAAAATAATTTATAATCATCACCTGTTTTCTTTTGATTACTGGTATAATTAGTAAACTAGCAATCAGAGAGATTATGCAGCTACTCTCCACATGAATTATAAGTTTTTGAGAAGGTCTTTAAAAAGCAAGCCTTTTTTATATTCCAGATACACTAAAATCCAATTTCGTCTAATTCTAATGTACCAAACACATCCAATTCTCTAATTCCTCTCAATCGACTTCAATTCTAACTATACAAGAAATTCTCTTTCCATCTAATCCATTCATCGGGTTGAGCAAACCATATAAACGATGCTACCTGACCCGAACGTATTTTGAGTCTTTATATTTATATCCACATATTGTATGGTTGCCCAAACCCGACTCGATCGGATCTAGGTGCGGGTCTCATCCGGATCCGATAACGAATTTCGCTTTATATAATTTTTTAAAATAGAAAAGAGCGAAAAGGGTCGACGTCGGAACAGCTATTGTGATGAGAGAGGCAGCTGTCAAGGATTATAAGACGGTGGGACCCACGGTATTGTTGGCCACGTTAACGTCAGCATGCATGGCCCTTTTTTGTCCTTTGGTAGAAAGGTATCCCCGAAATGACGAAACTATCCTCACTTTTTGCGAAAAGAAAATAAAATGACTAAAGTACCCTCACTTTTTTCAAAAGTGGGCCCCTTTTCTTTGATATTTGGGCCCTGAGACCGCTCCAGCCAATGATGAGGGCCAATGATACCGTGCCCAGCATTTTGGATGACTTTTGGAACAGCAGATAACCTATTTGGACCGTCATTTATTTCACTGCACAATTGCTAGGTGGGCAGTGCAAAAATAACTTCAATCGGACGGTCCTTAGCATCTGATGAGTATCGTGCAAAAATGGACGGCCAAACTAGCGGGAAAAAAAAAAACGCCGTGAGCGGTAGATTCCGAATAAGCATTTTGTTCAAATGACCTTAACCATCAATCTGTAGCTTAAAGAAGGGAAATGATGGTTAATAGGAAAATTAGCGGTTCTAAATCATCCAACGAGTATGATCTTTGCATCATAGCCTGCCAAGTGTGATACGGACTGAATTGACGGTCAAGATCATTGATTGGACTGTTACAGCGCAAAGCTTTGATACAATGCAGACAGAGCATGGGGGCATATATCACGTCGCATCTACAACCGGCACACGTGTGATAATAGAACTTGTGCTGCACATCGAAGCCATCCCTCCGGTGATCCATAATTCTATGGTCCAATTCCTCTAAGTGGGGCCATGTTTCGTTAATCGAGACCGCTAATCTTCTGTACCACTCTATTAGATGGTTAAGATTACTCCGTGAACCGAGGATGTGCATGGTAATCCTCGGTTTCATAGTTCAGTGATCTAGACCGTTCATCTGTGGGACCCATAGTTTACATTGAACTTAAACTTGACAAAGTTGGATGGTTAGCAGTAGCACCCTACCATTTGGGAATATTTTGGGGAATGGCCCTTCGCAGTAGGTCCCATCAGATCAACGTCGATCCGAGCGTTTCGATGTTTGCCCTGTTTTATCACATGCGGCTGTTGTTTCTTTCTCTTTTTTTCTTTTGTTTTTTGTGAACCGTCCGTCTGATATGAACCAACCGAACAATTGAGCGTCTAACCTCGCAGTTTTTTGGTGAACCTTCCATCCGTAGTAATGTTGATCAGATAAACGGTCTGTATCACGGGAACGTGGGACCCCAGATGGACTAGATAACACACATCAGCAAAGGATCAAACTGATGTTGTGCTCCAGCTGGAACGTACGGTTCCTCGCTGGAGAGGTTTTCCGGGTAGGGGTGTCAATGGGCCGGGCTCGGGCCTGTAAACTCTGAAATTAATATGATGGCCAAACAGCTTAAAGTCCGTACCGAGACCTACCCTAGGCCTGGTCCGTTCACAGCCGTACCTATGGAAGATTCGCTAATCCTCTGCGGATTAGGTGCGGCCCAGACTGCGGGTCCCACCTTGATGTATAAATTGTATATCCACTCTATCCATCTGTTTTTTAATATCATTTAAAGATATTAAACTAAAAATAAATCATATAAAAATCTTAAGTGGACCACACTAGAGGAAATAATGGTGATGGAACTCTTACCATTAAAAACTTACTGGGTCGAACTGTAGTGTCCGAAGTAATGTTTATTTTCCATCCAACCTTTTGATAACGTCATACAAATCTAGATAAAATGGAAAAACAAATACAGCTTCATTCAAACCTTTCTGGCCCACGAGAAGTTTTTAATGGTCATTCATCCCCGTTTTCCTGTAATGTAGTCGACTGGAGACTTAGATCTGCTCTAGTTTTGGACTCATGTGATAAAAAAAACGTATGTACTGCGTGATATACAATGCTGCATTCGCATTTAATGCACTTCCCCACACACGTGTAAAAGTTAGATAAAGCGTACGAATGGCGGACTTCGGAAGCGGATTGGCTGGTGTACCACACACCAGCTGGTGTATTGACGTCAGCAAGTCCTGTGCGTCACATCATGAGGTATGTGTTATATCCAAACCGTCCATCAATTTTTTGACCTCGTCTTAACGCTTGAGCTTAAAAATAAAGATGATCTAAAGATCAAGTGGACCACACCGCAAAAAGCAGTGGGGGATTGAACTTCTACCATTGAAACCCTGTTTTGGATGGAAAATAAACGTTATGGTGGGCTCTACTAATTTTTTAACGGCAAAAATCATTATCCCGCTGGTATTTTTGGTGTGGTCCATTTGAGCTTTGGATATGATTCATTTTCTGGCTAATACTCTAAAAGGATCTCAGAAAATGGATGAACGGTGTGGATATAATAAATACATCATTGTGGGGCCACGTAACTTTGATCTCTTTTGAACCGTTCGATACAACTCAGAGCTGGAGGAGCGTCGGCGCTCGTCTTCGCACGACACGTATCGTCGACACGAGCTATATAGCTGGTGTGTGGTACACCAGCCAATCCGCTTCCACTCATCGGACGCTGGGAAGCTGGGTGGGGCCACCGTTATGTTTGTGAGAAATCGATCCCGAGAGGAAATGTGTAACACTACATAGATTCTATGTCGCAAGAATCTTGTCCGTCCACTAGTCGTATGGCCCAGAATTAACTAATCAAACGTGTGGTCGTGATCGGTGGATTGGATTTCTCATCCGTGTGCCACCTGGCAAGTGATGGGGTGTGCATTATCCAACTCGTCCACTCGTGTGGGTAAGCAAAGCTCTCGGCCATAGATTCTTGTGCAGAGCAAGTATCTTCCGTCAGAGCGACATTGTTGTACTCCTCTGTCTGTCGGTCCCAGTTTCGAGCAATCTATACCGTTCATTTGGGATGACCGACGCGCTACTTTCCTTTTTTTCCGCTGTTACACGCTTGTACAAAGAACGCGCGCGGAGCCCTCCAATGACGCTTTGCGCGAGTAGGATTCGGATCCTACCCAAAGCACTATCTAGAACAATACACGTGGGAATAGAGTTGCCGCATCCAGGCCGTTGAAAGCGTAGGAGGAACCGTCTATGTTCTCCAGTGGAAACTTCAGATCAGTTAGCTTATCAAGTGGACCACACATGAGCAATAAGAAAATGGAAGGTTGAAAGACTCGCCATCAATCTACATTCGATTTGGACCATCAGATGTGCCACATTGCTCGTTTAATGATCGGATCTGGCCCTACCCGTTTAAAGAGGTGGGGTTATCCAAAGCGTTGAGAATCATGTAGCCAATTTTCGATGGCCCACACACCATCAATCTCCCAAGTAAAAAAGTAATCCTTGTCCATTGGACAATCAGGAAAGAGAATACAATTCCAAATATTCTACGGATAGGATATTCCAACTGGGGGCCCAACTGGGGGGGGGGGGGATGCTTGTGGGGGATGCTTGGTCTATCGGGGTGAGGCCCATTGTATTTGTTATGGGACGATCCAAACCCCTCCAAATCCTAAGAGCCACAACACACTAATTTGGTCGGATGTATAACAAGTAGTTTAAATGGATATTGTCGCTAAGGGAAAGGAAGAATTCTCGGTTTGGTCTCAATCACACTCCTCGTCCGATTTCAGTAGTCAGTTCGGAGTAATCCAAGATAGACAATGTGAAGCTTAAGTCAAAAGCTACAGGCAATACCGATCAGAAATTAATAAGTCGACCACCTGCATCAATTGCGGGAAAATTCAACTCGACTGGACAAATCCGCCGACTCGCCTCGGATCTCAAAGGGAATACCTCCAGAATGCCCGACAGACAAGAAAAATTAAGCCCATCGTAAGTCCATGTCGGAGCTCGGCTCAGACTTGAGACGCGACCTCCGTTTAACAAACCAACGACTAAGGCCCGCATGCATGGTAGTCAGGGCCCCAACAACTAGAAGCTCCGAGCCGAGGCCAGGGCGGAATATGGACGCATCATGTGCTAAACTAGGAAACTACCTTAAGAATATATGACTAACTGTTTCGCCTGCAGATATACACGATATGTTACACGATCTCCGAGTTACGGGTTGTATCTTCACGATCATAGTATCCCGCTGATTGAGCGATTCGTACCGAGATTAACGGACTCAGACCGTCCAATAGTCAGGTATAAATATAATGAGACCCCATTACTATAGGGACGCAACATCTTACACTCTCCCATTACTCTCCAACTTAGACTCAAATTCACTTGACCAGACTTAATCATAAGAAGAACCCCTAGCTTAACCAGGTCTCCTTTGCTCACAGTTTGTACAAGACTAAGGTTATATGAAAGTGCACCGTCCCAAGTAGAGGGTGATACGAATTTTGTCATCAACATTATCTTTACTAGTAAAGGCCTGGACCTCTGAACCATGGGGTCCTGCCGACCGAAAACATGCACACCTACGAACTCGCGGCCCAAGCATCGTACAATGAGAAAATACTTTATGGTCTGACAGAGATAACTTTTCATACACGTGTAATCAGAAATCACAGAAATGACACACACAAGTAACTCAAATCAAGCTGTACATATCACGAGACCCATTAGATAGGTCATAAGAAAAATATTAGTATGAATTTCTCGTCCTATTGGCCCATTTTTGTAATTATAAAAAAGGTTAAAATGAACCTGATCCAGTAATCATATCTCGATTAATAATAGATCACAGCGGTCCAATTCATCTTGTTTGTTGATCACACAAATCTCGTATTTTTAATTTTTGAGAAAGAACTAAGTAAAGTGCATAAACAAAGGCCGCACGAGTATGAATCTTAATACCCTGCTAGTGTATTAAATAATTCCTGCTGTAAAGACCTCCCTTGGGAGAAAGTCGGCCGATTCCCCGGCTTTGGAACGAGAAGTACCGGGAAAACGACAAAATCGTGAGCAAAACGGATGCCCGTACTGAGTACGTATAACGTACTTAGTAAACTCTGTGGGCCCAACGTGATGTATGTGTCATATCCATGCCGTGAATCCCTTTTAATACATAATTTTAGGGTATGATCCCAAAATTAAAGAATATCCAATACTCAATTGGACCATACCACAAGAAACAGTGTTAAATGAATTACTACCGTTGAAAGCTTCTTCTGGGCTACATAAGTTTTGGATCAAGCTTATTTTTATGTTTTCCATTCATCCAGGTTTTTCTTACCTTATTTACAGGTTGGATGACAAATAACATCACTTTTGCCTCTAAGAAGCTTTCAACAGTGGTCGTTTTTGTCCTCACTTTTTCTATGGTGTAGTCCATTTTAGATTTGGATAAGTTTTATTTTTCGGATCTTTCCATGAAATGATATTTTAAAACTGATGGACGGCGTGGATAGAAGATAGACATCATGGTGGGTCCCGTAAAGTTTACTCGGTACGGTATAGCGTGCTGAGTTACTCAGTACGCAATCCGCTTCCGATCACATCACAACGCGCAATTTACAGGCGACCGGTACTGGAAATCCCGACAGGTCAAAACCGCTCGTGGCATCTTTCGTAAATCTAAGCAACTCTAAGTCCTATTTTCAAATGAAGAACTCCACGTGTCGGTCCGGACTGCCTCCCATCCCTGACGGTGCTCTTGTCGTTGTTCCCCGCCCCCCTCTCCGCACGCTGTACGGATACCAGTCTCGCGTTAAAAAATCGTAGTTATTTATAACTCCGCCTTCGTACAACGCTTCATACGCCTATAGTTAGAAAAGGTATACGTGGCATCTATTAACTGAAATTAAACCGGCTAAATTATGGATCCACATTTTTTTAAGTTGGATTTAAAAATTCATCTCGTTTGAATAATCTCACTCTCTGATTCGTCGTCAATTGCTTTTTTAAACAAGACCGTTGAGTATTTTCATTTTGAACCGTCCAGTTAATGCCATGCAATCTAATAGTTAAATCGGCCAATAAAAATGATTTTTCAGCTTGTCGTACATCCAAGGTGGTATCTATAATTTCGACGGTCTAGTTTAAATTTCTTGTACGTATCCAGTTTCTCATTAATTTCTAACTGACTGCGTATCATTTATCACACTCTGTCAGAGTATTACTTATTTCTCTAACCACGTAGGGAAAGGGGAAAGAGAGTGACTTGCGGGAGTACCATTGATTCTGTACCCGCGGTCTTCATTGCGTGGGCCCCACCATTACTGTTGGCGAGGAAACTTACGATGCCCGAGCGAGCATTTGATTGACCCAACAATGTCTACGTGTCCGGACTACCAGCCATTCATGTGGTCGATGGAGGCTCTTAACTGTCATATAGGGCCCACTTGCAATTGGCTACCATCACTTTCGTAGAGGACACGGTTACTATGTCAGCCCCACTATGATGTGTTTGTTTCATCCATGCCGTCCATCTATTCTTCCATGCATGATCAAAAAATAAGGTCGATCCAAATCTAAAGTAGATCCTCTCACAATAAACGGTGTTGATTGAACTTCCAACATTTGTTTTTTTTCCTTCGTCCTGAAGTTTATGACCTAATTAATGGGTTGGATGAGAAATAAACATTAGAGTGGGCCCTAGGAGGTTTTTAGTTGTGGACATTCAATCACTACTGTTTTCCTATGGTGTGGTCCACCTGATATTTAGATCTTACTCATTTTTGGGTTCAACCCCTAAAATGATTTGAAAAAATGGATGGACGGCGTGGATATAACACTCACATCATGGTGAGGCCCATAGAGCACCGACCACTAGCTACCTAGCTACTGGCAGCGTTATAAGCCAAACCACGTCCGTTCGTCGTATGGTTTATGTGGGTCCCAGTGGTCCAATCACAGGTATTTACATGGACCATGATATCCCTCTCGTGACACAAAATGGCTGATCAGACGATCGTAACACGTGTTCGTTGTTTCAGCCGTAAGTTTACAGGCCAGATATCGAATGGTCGTGGTCCCTAATTCATGGAAAGATTCGCATAGTGGCCCACCTGACATAGGACAAAAGATTCCTACACAGACAGCATGTTTTGAGTGGTGTTCCCACAACCAACGTTGTCCCCTGAAAATCTGTACCAACCACTCGAATCCCAACCATCTGATTGGCGGTCCATTTATATTACGGTGGACCATGGATCGTGAACCTTCTATCGGTGTGGATCATTTAAGTACCTTCCGTCCATAGCAGGTCCCACCTGACAAACGGCTTCGATCGTTCCGTGGACTAAATGTACAGTGCTGATCCAAACAATTGCCATCCACTCTCATTGGGAGGTCATCAATGGACGTTCCAAGTCATCAGATCCGTCCACATTAACAGTACACGTATCCACAACAAGAGCGTCATGTGATCTGATACAATCTTCTCTAGAGTGCTGTTGCACGCACAACAACCGTCAGATTAGTCGCCTTTCAATAAAAGAGGCGGCTAAAATCAGAAGCAGATAGAGAACCAGCTCATCTACACGCAGGCTCGCGTGCCGGTGCGACTAATACATGCAAGATCCGAGCCATCAAAACGGACTGTAAAAGAGAAATATCGTTAATTAGCATAGTTTTTCGTGCAAGCCAACCTACTACCAGCGACTCCACTCTAAGACGCCCGTCCAAACGGGCCCTTACAGCCATCCGTCCCTGGTATACGTTGATCATATCAATGTGCCCATCAACGGATAACTCGGATCTTGTACACGTGTATCCGAGTTGTGTGTAGATGGGCAGAGATCTACACGCGCGTGGGTTTGCATTCACTAAGACTCTCAAACGAAAAAAAAAAAAGAAGCTTGTTTGATTATCTTTGATACTCTGAAGTGTTATGAATGATACACGGGCACTTAGAAATTGCACACGTGGAAGACAAGTTGCCAAATTAAATCGTCCAAGTTAAGGTAGCCAGCATACATGCATCATTATCCAATAAAAAAAAATATTATTTGATTATCTGACTATCTCATTGGCGGACATTTATGGATGGCTATAAATAAATAATATCCAACGGTCGTAATTTCGCCAAAAAAAATTGTACAAGAATCAGATATTAGGACTGTTCAACCAATATGATATGGGAATTGTGAGCTGGAGTATCCACTAGTGGTACATTTTCTGAGTGCCTGCGCATCAAGCGTCATACGCAGCCCGAGTACCATATAACTTAAGTGGGGGCACGTGGACAACATCCAAGGGAAGCAGATTGCGTACTGAGTAAACTCTGTGGGGCCCATCGTGATCTATATATTTTATCCACACCATCCATCCGTTTCAAAAGATCATTTGCTTGCATGAGCCCAAAATTGAAGCAAATGAAAAGTTCAAGTAGACCACATCACAGGAAAATGTGTGAATTGAACGGCCACTGTTGAAAACTTCTTGGGGGCCACAGAAATTATGGATCAAGCTAATATTTGTGTTTTCCTTCCATAATACATGTGAACTTATGAACAGGTTCGATGACAAATAAACATCAATGGCGAACGTAGGAAGATTTCAACGGTAGACATCTTTATTGCCGCTGTCTCCTGTAGTGCGGTCCACTCGAGCTTTGGATATAATTCAATTTTGAAATCATGCACTAAACTGATCTGGAAAAACCGATGTACGGCGTGGATAAGGTACATCATGGTAGGCTGAGCAACTTATTACGCAATCCAATTCCACATCCAACCGGTCAACTGCGTTGCATGGTCTGAACGATATCCAACCGGTCGAATGTTGGATGGTCTGCGCCGATCTTCACCATCCACAACGATCACCTATTTAAACGGTCAGAATCATCCTGCCAATTTAACTTGTCCAGATCAACGGACATGATTTCATAGCTTCTGCCACGTATGCATATGTCCATGATGTTGCCCAACATCTTCCTCGGGAGAAAACACAAATAAATGAAGGTTGCCCCCGCGATTAGATCGGCACGTGACCATATCTATTTCTTAAAATAGTACATAAATATACCACTTCAATTCCTAAAAATAGAAAAATAGGAGTACAAGAAACAACGGAGATGGATGTAAAAATCAATACTTAAATAATTACGTACAAAGAGTTATAGTGCTCCTGACGCACAAGGATACATGGACAGTCCAAATAATCAATCTGGACTGTCCACAAGCTCCACCGCGCACTTCATGGGATGGGACGCTTTAAATAATATAAATCGGTGAAAACTATCCTATCTATCCAAAAGTTGGCGTACTTGATTTATAGCCATTCATGTTTAAAGCAATGGATGAAATGTAGCAATGGTTAGGGTTACCTAATCGAAGTTAGATTTCAAAACCAAAACGCTATCGAGGATGGTCACCTTCAAATTCAAGGGTCCAAATTTCTGATTGGATCTATTTTTTCATAAATAATCAAGACCCTCTATCATAATCTATGGATCAGATGGTTGGAATCTTCAGATTATGCAAGTTTCATTGGGTTTTATCATGAAGAATGGATGAACAAAGTAGACGGTCCAGATCTATTATTTGGGCTTTTCACATTTCACTATCTGACTCATAGCACTACGGTAACTTGTACAGGAACGGGAGCACTGGATCATTTCGAAAAGATAAAAGAAGGGAAGCGGATTGGAAGTTCCTGTAGTCGGAGGCTGTGTGGGTCCACAGAGATGTCATCACAAATCCACTCAGTCCATCAGTTTTGTAGTACAACAATAGGACGGAAATGTAAAAATTAACCAGAAAAAATCTCATGTGGACCACACCATACGAAATATTATGGATTGAAAGCCCACTATTAGAAACTTTGTGGGAGCCACAGAAGGTTTGTATCAGTATGATTTTGGTGCATACAGTTTATCTGAGTGGTAATAACCCTATGAACAGTTTGGATAGACATCATAGTCGGCTCTCTAGGTGAGCCAAAACCTTATTTTAATTCGAACGGTCGGTGGTTCATTGATTTCAAAGAATGACAACCTGGTGATATTTCTGGTTTTTTTTTTTATTTTAATTCTAGGTGATCTTCGAGATGTGGCCTAGAGTTTGAATGGTACTGATGTCCTAAAAACTTGGAAGATAACAGGAAACATGGTGCAGTACATAGGCTGTGGTACATTGCCTGTAGGTGTTCAGTTCTTTCTCATAGTATTTTACCCCTTATTAATAAAGACACCCCTCCTTTCTACTTGCAATAGTATAACGCGATCGCATTCCCAATAGTAGGAAGAAAAGCGCCTACAGCCAATAAGCTTGGGTCTCTATATCAACTCCCTGTCCTAACGCGGAAGCTGATTGCGTACTGAGCAAGCTCTAAGGGCCCAACGTGGTTTATGTATTTTATCCACTTCGTCCATCCATTTTGAAAGATAGTGTTAGGGCTTAGAGAACAAAAATGAAGCATATACAAAGCTAAAGTAGGTCACACCACGGAAAAGAGTGTGCATTAAACGTCTACCGTTGAAAATTTCTTGGTGGCCACATAAGTTTTGGTTCATGATGATATTTGTGTTTTCCATTCATCCACGTATGTGTGATATTATGAACAGTTTGGATGACAAATAAACATAACTATGGGCCCTAGGATGACAAATAAACATAAACTACATACATTCACGGTGGGCCCAACAACGTTTACCCAGTACGGTTACTTAGTCCGGAATGATTTCCCTAACACCCCAATTAGTGCAAGTGAGGCCGTTTCCAGGTGATCAAACCGTTGATTCGATGGGTCTCACCAATCATGATAGAATTTCAAAAAAGAAAATAAAAAGAGAAAGAGAAGAATAGATTTGTAGAAAATAAATCAACGATTAATAAAGACAATAGCAACAACCCATAGAAGAAGGCCAAATATTTCAAGGATATCTCCACTATCCACTTAACCGCGTTGGATCTCATCATTCCAACGGTTCTGGTCACAAATCAGAGGCCCCACTCTATGAAACAAACCCATCAAGTGCCTCCGTGAAGATACGAACAAATTCAGAAACGCATACTTGGTATATAAGCCGTTCAAATTAAAAGGTCCAAACACCCTGATCAATACTCAAGTGGTAGACTGAGTGAAAGATACCTGGTTTCAACGCTGAGGTCTTGGTATCGATTCCCTAGCAAGGGTGGCTAACAATGAAGTGTGAACTGACAATAACTAAAAAAGAAGAAGAAGCATACGACAAGATGATTAGGATCATATCTTTCTTCTTATATCAAAGATGTGATTATTTCAGGAGCGACCGGAAGTGCATTTCTTTTCTACAATTTAGTTGGCTTAATTTATTTTTTTAGGGCACGTATGTAACATCCTGGATTTTCACTGTTTTAAAATTTTAAAAATCCTTAAAAGTTTTTTTATAATTAACTTATAATGTCACTTACTGACAATTAGCACTCGATGTTAGTTTAAACACGGGTGGAACCAGTAAAGAACTGCACAAGTCCGTTTAATCAACCATAGGAAGCCATCGAATCCGTCCAATCATTTAAACATCAAGTTTAGCCCCATGATTTACTTACATAGGGCCCAAATCTAACCGACCCATCGCTAACTAACTAAGACAAGCATAACTAAATTAAATATCTAACCGAAGCCGAGTCAGATATGGTGCAAATCTTAACTAATAGACCAAATAAACCTCGTTACTCTTTGCGCCTAAAACCGACGGTTTAAAGTAATTATGACCAAATCTCCACTTTCACTAGTTATAAATAGGCCACACTATGAATATAGTTAATCCAAACCCTAATCATTGCCCGCGAAAAATCTCACTACCAAATTCATTCCAAAAATGCGCCGATTTTCCAAACAAGCTCCAGACTGCTCATTAGTGGGCCACAAATTCCAAAATATAGAATAATGTCCGTCTTAATGGGCTTGACGTCTATCGCGAGACATTCACTCAAGATCGTGACTCGGATCGCTCAACTTGAACCGAAGGACGAGTGCATGAGAAGTGCAAATACCCTAAAGGAAGAAGTTGAAACTTAAGTGAATTGGGTCGTCCACTCTTATGCAAAGTTGAGGATTTCGAACCGTCGATTTACGACCAAACTTCACACGTGGAGTAAAGATATTTCCCTGCTCATATCCGTATGGTCACGGGCCCGATTGATAGTCGACGACCATTGAACTGAATTCTGATCCTACCCATCGATCGACGCATCCAAATGACAAGCCGTTTGTGTCTATAGGTGAATCATCGCTAGGGCCAACTATCCAACGGTGGGTGCCGACTCTTGCGCCCCGTAGTAGCCCCAAATGGTAGAAAAACACCCCCTAGGGCTAGTATAGTGAAAATTCATCCCTTAGGGCCATTTACACTAAACCCGTCACTATATAAAGGCCTTATTTGGGCACCCCCTCCCCCCATACGAATTTACCCTAGGGAACAAAGGGAAAGAGGAGAGAAAAATGAGAAGGAAGAGAGGAAGAAGAGAGTAAAGGAGGGTGTTATTGGTGGAGGAGCTAAGGAAACTTAGAACCTTAGCAAATCTCATTCATTTCTCCCACATCCACAACTCCAAGCTCCATTTCCAACCGATTGGGAAGGTAAATACTCATCTTTTTGTAATATTTTGTGTTGAGCTAGGATTTGCATGTGACCCTAACATGCAAGTTCATTTGACTCACGATTGGTACGAATCTACCCGCAAGCTTGGCAACCCTAGATCGTTTCTTAGAGCTCTCAAAGATTCATAGGTGCGGACTATTAATCTTATGTGGCCTAACTCCAATTTTAGTATGAATCTAATGATTATGCTTGATTGGGTGATGTATTGGATAATCTAGAGAAAACCTAGGAAAGACCTCACCTTTGATCTTCTCAATCAACATGGAATGCTATGGAATGTTTGTTATCTCTCACATGATTGGGTATGTATTTGATGATTGCATGTTCATGTCTTAATTGATTCTTGTATAATGTTTTCCGTATAGAATGTGTGATGCATCAACCCTTGTACATTTTTGTGATATGTGATATATGAGATTCTTGGTTTCCTCACTAACCCACACAACACACATACACATTTATTTCGTAGTGTTATTAGTAGTTACATTTATAGCAAATTCTGAATTTATATATTTAATACATGATTACATGACATCACTTGTATAAGATGATAATTCCTAATTTATTGAAGTGCTAGCGAATACCATCGAATCCTTAGGTTGGTCAGGAAACCGAGGTGAGAGAAGGTGGCCCCATTAGTAGGATTGCCTTGAGGCTAGGCCGGCGGATTTGGGCGAGTACGGATGGGCGACAGTAGTTGAATTACATTGGTCATTTGTACCTGACGTCGACCGTCTTGTACACAACTGGACTCGCAAGGTTTAATCCACGTACTGACCAACCATGTTTGTTAACCCTGTCTGCTCACGCCTATATAGAACCTAGAACACCCTTCAACCATTGGAGCCCATTGACAACCATTTAAAACGGATCCATTGACTCGAGAGCTGGGCATGGTGGAATGGGACACTGTGTCCGAGCTGTCGGCCTACGTTGGGGTGACGAGCCTCCCCGTAGTGACCGCGAGCGATCCCACATCTCAACACTCCTCATGTGCTTGAAGCCGGGGATGGGGAACCCGAAGGGATCAAGGTTCACAGGGCCTTGGCCTCGCAACCAGTTTATGGCATTGAAATTGTGGGGTATGCTAGTTTCCCCAATCTGCTGTTTGAATAGACTTAATTAAAAACCGGCTAATACGATCATGAACGCATCGCACTAGTTAGGTGGGCGACTCGACAGTTGAGGTTGCAATGAGAGAGTGCTGGTTATGTGCGATCGTTAGAAGGAGTCGCTCGAGGGATTGTTGTTGTGAGGGCATGCATCATGTCATTTATCATGCACCTGCATTAACAAGATTGGTTAAGTGTTTATGAATGTTTTGCCTTTCATTAAATTCATAATATAATTGATGTTTGTTACAACTTAAGAATAATAGCACCCACTGAGTTGATCACTCACTCCCACTCTGGGACGGTGTTTTAAAACACCAATCAGACCCTCCCGTAGTTGAAGGTGACATAGAGTACGAGGAGTTTGGTGGCGCGGGTCTTGATGAGGAGGACGAGTTGTCCTACTTCCAGCTGATGGGCGGTCTCCCATCGGCCTAGTGGACGGGTTTAGATCGCTGAGTGGTGAACTCAGTGCACTATTCTTTTGGACTTATCATTCTTTTATGATTTTGTTGGGCAACGCCTTGTGCGACCCATTTATATTCTTTTGGACTTGTATATATTTGACCTATTTCATTTCAGTAGACTAGTTGTGATTGTGTTCCATGTTCCAAGTAATTCCATGCTGTGCATTTAAACCTGATTAAACACAATTTAGTAAAAATCAGTTATAAGTGATACCCGGGAACTTGGGAGTCGAGTATATGCACGACCCCCAATTTTCAAGGCGTTACAATGTATATCAAGTGTCATATGTAACCGTAGTATCTAATAAGCCCCTTCTGTCGTAGGGTCCTGATGTGTCACGATGTGAATATTGTGGTAGGATTATGCAAAATGCCTGCGTCATGTGGGGCCAACACGATATCCATTTAATATCCACTCCAACTATCAGTTCGGCCAGCTTGTGGTAAGTCATGATTTAAGAAATGGTGACCTACTCATTAGCTTGGGTGACCTGATGTGGTGGGAGTTGATTGAGCTACTTGCCACTGGTAGAGATGGGGCCCACAAAAGCATATTTGAAAGGAACACCTAGCCGAGCATGGGCCTGTTTGGGAGCGTGGATTTGAAACCCCTGGATTCGGAACCCCCAGGATTGGAAACCCCTTGGATTGGCAATCCTCCTGGTGTGTTTGGCACCCTGGAGTGTGAATCAACTTTAATTCACAAATACCTATGTAATGTATATTTGCAGGGGTTTGAATTTAATTACTAAATCAACTTTAATATCCCTAATTAGTGAGATATACAATTTTTTACACTGGTTATGATAAGCCCGCTAAAATATATGCTTTGCCTGAAAATGATGAAATTTCATGTCTCGGATGGACCGCAAGCACAAGATCATGTCTAAGTGACCAACCAACGATTTTTAATCGTTGATTAATATGGACAATTTTTGGACGGTGCTGGACAATGTTTAGACGGTGCTGATCTACATGGACAATGTTTGGATGGTACTGATCATCATTAGTGGGCCATGTGCCCAATAGAATGATAGTGTATAGTGACACACATGTTACACCAGCCACTATTAAAATGATTTTAGGTGTAATCCAAGCTCTCACCGTACACATGTTACACCAGCAACTATTGAAATGATTTTAGGTGTAATCCAAGCTCTCACCGTGGATTGCAAACCCCCTCAGAGAGGGGATTAGAAACTAGGGTTGTACATGAGTCAAGCTAGCTCGAAAAGCTCGCTCGACTCGGATCGACTCAGCTCGGATTGACTCGGCTTGAAAGGCCGACTCAAGGCGAGTGAAGCTTGTTTACTAAAGCTCGAGTTGAGTTCAAGCCTAGTTCGGCCATGATGTATTTCAACTAGACTCGACTTAAAGCTCGAGCTCGACTCGTGTAACGCCCCAAGTCTTTAGGACTCGAGTATACGACTCGTTTCCCAAAGACCCGAGTATTAACCTTAAAGGACGGTCAAATTCAATATATAATATTTTCCTTTTATCAGAGTTAACAGATGAGCGTAGGATGGACAATCAACATTAGAAAAATTTCATGTACATTTAAAATATACAAGAGCTGTCCATAATGACTTATAGAAACCAATGTCCTCATTCTTACAATTACCAAATGAAATAATATTACATGTGAAATAAAGTAAATTATAACCATCTTGAACTGTGAAATCCTGTAGCAACCCTTAGCAAATATAATCATGCATCATTGTCAACCATAGCCTGCTCCTCACAAATATGAGTGTGAAAATCATCAGGGCCACTTGTATTACCTGTATGATTGTATATTTGATGGATGAGTGACCAACTCAGTGTGAACTCCCCTTAAGATTACACACCACCGCATTAGGTAAGAAATAATATAAAACATTCAGACAACCAAAATAAAGTAAGTGTAGTCTTATTACATGCATGGATGCGTGAATGCAATAATTGTCCCAGGTAAAACATCTAGACGGACATAGGGGTCGTCACCCATGCAGTCATCGACCCGGGTAAAACATCCAGATAATCTGTGCCTCGAGTAAAACATCTATACAGGCAAATAAGTACGATAACAACAGATGATGATTGGTACTTCGGGCAAAATATCTAGAGAGGCGAATCTGTATGTTACGTATGACAGCAATGTACGATAATAACAGATGATGGTTGGTACCTCGGGCAAAACATTCAGACAGGCGAATCTGTATGTTACGTATGACAACAATAGATGTTGGTCTATGCTATGCATGCATTAGTTTATTTACAACCAGTAGGTTTAATAAGCTCAAAGGTCACTACGGGGAGCTCAAAGCCCATGTAGGCCGACAGCTCGGGCATAGTGTCCCATGACCACCATCCCCAGCCCATGAGGTTACCATCTTGGGATGTTTAATGGAAACCCGTCAACTAGTGGCCATTCATATTACAGTATATGAGGCTTACCATCGCGTGGTTACATAGTATAAAACATCGAACCCATATAGGGAAAATATCAAAACAGAACCATGTAAGGCGAGTATCAAAATATGCCACATAGGGTGAATATCAAAACCATACGATAAAAACCATCCCTAAAAATCATTGGTCACAATAACCCTGGATGGTAGGCCCACATCAATGATCCATCTAGACCATCACCCAATAACCACCAAGTCGAAGGTCCATTACGATCACAACTAGTCAAGTTACATCCCAAGTATGAGTTGTAACATTCCGAATTTTTGCCAACCTGGAATTAGACGTCCTTAGGCAATGGGTCAATCCTAACACAGGTTTAACTTCCAAAACGCTCAATTAAAGCCTCAAATCCCTTTTCAAACCATTTTCTTCACAAATCCCACCCTTCACTACCTTGTGCTTTCAATTTTTCAAAGCACTTTCGCCCTAGACACTAACTTAAACTAGCTAAGTAGTAAAACTTGGATCACTTTATATACAAACTACAAAGGACTAAGTACCACCTCAGACAGAAATCTAACAGGACTAAATCCTTTAGAAATTAGGCGAGAATTAGCTAGTGCTAAACTAGAGTACCTGTGAAATTAGCACCAATCGCTTTAAATACGATCTGCAAGACCCAAAACTTGTATAATCATTGACGCTAGGTTACCCTAAAACCTAGGATCAATCTCATTACCCGGCTGCTCACTGGAGCATCTCGAAACTCCGTATCGGATCTGGACCGCACGTTGGAAGTCCGATTAACACGAAGTTAAGGAACTAGGACCGCCTCGCTGGGTTTGACAACCATCTCGGAAATCAAATCCAAATAATGTCCCAGCGCTATTCACTTGAGCTCGGAGTGAAGAGTGTGAGAAATGTGAAATTAATTCAAAATAAAATATCTTAAATAGTAATCTGGCACCACTCGCTTGCGGATCAGTATTAAGCAACCAGACCGTCAGAATCAGACCAAATTACACCCTCGGATCAGGAGAAATTTCATACACATTTACATGTACTCGGAATCTCCGATTGAGATCCGCTGACCGTTGAACTAAAACTGGTCCGCCACGCGTGATCTGGAAATTCCACTGAAGCGAAAACTTAATAGAACGTAGATCCAGCATTAATGAGCTTAAGTCCGACCTTTGGCTCAAGGAGGCCCACCAGAAACCCTCTTTTGAGCTGAAACAATGCCGATTTGATTATAATGTAAGTATACCTTGAACATAAGTCTATTTCGGTTAGTTTTTAGGCTATATAAGGACCTTAAACCCTCTCTCATGGCAGCCATATGAATTTGAGATTGAGAGAGAGAAAAGAGAGAGAAAAGAGAGAGAGTGTGGGAGCAGTGGGAGAATCTCCCTGCCACTCTTCCCTGCCGCTATTCGGGCTCCACCGCCTGATTCTCATGGCTTTCCCGGCATTTTCGGCGTCATTTCTAGGTAAGAAACCCTAACCCTAATCTGTTTTGGGGTTTAGAAAGTTGTAGGTTGTGAAATAGCTAACCTATTTTGTTCTATAGGTTGTCAAACTGCCGAATACGGAAGCTTAGCAAACCTATCGACTTCGTTACGATTCTATGACTAAAGGTACGGACTTTAGGTTTATAGGTTATAGTTTTCAACGCTTTCAATGTCAGATAATGATAGATTCATGATCTGCATGCAATTGCACATGTACAAAGTGCTGTCTGTTTTCCGTTTCGATTAAAGATGAAAAATATGGAATTCTACATACTCTAGGTATTTGTAGAAAGTACGGTATACGTATATTTTTTAAAAATGTGTTTGACATGTTTATTTGTTATATGGATATACGATATATGGATAAAATACTTATTTGGCAAAATGATTCGCCTAAATACATGTTTGACTTATATACACTATGTATGTTGAAATTGCGTATTCTAGAAAATACTGTATACGTATAAATTTTGGAGATATATTTATCATGATTATTTGTTGTAGTAATATATTATACATGGATAAAATACTCGCTTGGCTAAAGGATAGCCCTAATACATGTTTTGCTAACATACACCATATATGTTGTAATAGTGTATTCTAAGTGTTTGTGAAAATGACTGAATGAGTATAGAATTCTCATTCATGCTCGCCATGACTAATTGTCATGGATTCATGATTGATGTATTGGCGATACCCCTTTGACGAAAGGATTTGCCCTAAGTCACGCCACGGCCAATATACACTATATATGCTAAAATGTGTGGCCCAAGTGTTTGTGGAAATGACTGAATGAATATGGAACTTGGATTCCTGCTTGCCATGACTATCCGTCGTGGGTGTACGCGTGTTATGATTAGGGCAACTCCCTAGTGAAAGGATTTAGCCTAATGCCTATGTGATCGACATATGTCATGTATGTTGATGTATGTTTGTTTAAGTGTTTCTTGAAATGTCTGAATGAGTAGTAGTTAGCAAATTGTAATGTATAAGGGTGTTGAGATATGATTCTCAACCTCTTTTAACTATGTGTATGATCTCCTTGGATAGTTGTGTGATTAGGAATTGAACATGTACAAACTCATGCTTGTGTTGTGCTTCATAACATGCTCAACTGCTTTATGATTTTAACTATGTAATGCATATGTTTAAATTTATATTTACGTTGTATGATCCATCATGGGTGATGGGGGGTGGAGCAACGAGTGCGTGCAACAGCCCTGGCAGCCCTAAACGGATAATACCAGACCTTGATTGTATGAGTTGAATCTTGATCCATTACTGCTTTATCTATCTGCAATTGATTGTGTTTGGGGCTATGACTATAGTCCAGACAATCGGTACCAGAATTGAATTCGTGGTTGTGATTCATTTGTCACGTGAGATGTGTTCGACGAACCCGAGTCGTACTTCGGTTGACGATAGTGGTTAGCCACGCGAAGTGCTTATGTACTTCATGTCGTTCAACTTGTTGTGCGCTCGAGCTAGCCGAGCTCGTCAAGTAACCCGATCTGTCTAATGTATGTTCACCATGTTTGGACACTACTGCTTGAACCTAGGGTACCAAACTTACCAGTGAAATCCCTTTTAACCATGGTACCTCGATCCGCTAAGACCCATGAGCCGGGCATGGTGGTATGGGACACCATGGTCGAGCTGTCTGCTACGCTGGGGCCACGTACCTCCCCGTAGTGACCATTGAGCAACCAAACTCGTGAGCCGAATACGGTGGTATGGGACACTGTATTCGATCTGTCGATACTTACGGCGAGAGCCGAGTACGGTGAGACCTGTACTCGTGCTGACGGGCGACGAGTCCTCTGTAGTATCTTCGAGTATACTCCAAGGTCTGTGATTGGCGACGAGCCCTTCACAGCAACTAGAGTATGAGTTGAGCCGAGTACGGTGAGACCTGTATTTGAGCTGACGGCCAGCGATTGAGCCGAGTACGGTGAGACCTGTACTCGAGCTGACGGTCAGCAATTGAGCCGCATACGGTGAGATCTGTATCCGTGCTGACGGGTGACGAGCCCTTTGTGATGCCTTCGCTATGCCTCTCAAACCATAACATCGTATGAGATTAACTAGGATTGACGACCCTAGAATGGATCATGTTTGGGAATGATACAAGGGAGGTACCTTAGTTTCCCAATACTACTGTATGAAATGGATTAATAATAACTCGGTAATCATGCTCATCATCGCACCGCATGTGCCTAGTAGATGTGGAGCACTGAGGGAGGTATGCATTCGCGAACGTAAGATGATGTCGCATTAGGGTGGTTTGGCAAGGGCATACATCATCATGTTATTTCATACTTGCATTTAATAAGAGTAGTTAAAAATTGTTTGGCTATACTGCTTTATCATTACTGCTTGACTGAATTGATAACATGTTAACCTATGCTTTATTGTTCCACTGAGTTGATCACTCACTCCCACGTTATAGGACGGTGTTTGCAACACCAACCAGATTTGTTGAGTTTCAGGTGATGGCGATGCTTATGAAGCAGAGCCGAACTACTACTATGATGTTGAGGAGGAGTTCTCCTACATGTAATCTCTGACAGGTTTATGAAGACCTGGTATTGTATTGACGGGGCTACGGTACTTGGGATAGGAGACATTACACTTCCTCACATTTGGTATATTTTAAAACTGTACTTGTAATTATTTAACCTGGTAATGTTATCACACTCTGGAGACTCATCATAGTTTATATATTTCATCTATCTATCACAGTCTTCCGCTTGTAAATTTAACTGTCTCTGGAGTATGATATGCTGTTTTGGCTTAATCTCACTCATGTTCAATGCACGAATACAGTCAACATTCAATCATCATTCATTTTGTTGCATAAGTGATGTTCTGGAACTCGGGAGTTGAGTTTATGCTCGACCCCCGATTTTCAGGGCGTTATATGGGTGTACATTCATATGTGACAATTTTCCACTAATGTACCAATTTAAGTGCCATAAGCAATCCACAAAAAGAATATAAGCATGAACAATTATACAGGATAATCATAAAGTATGTAATACAACAATTCAATTTCCACCATCTAACACATGTGATTATAAAGGGAGATATCAATTATGAATTTAAATAAAAACTATAACTTAAGCTAATGAGAATGTGGAAAGCTCAAGGGGAAGAATCATCACCTTATACTTTGAATCACCTTCTAGTGTCACTAAATGCTTGCGCCCTTAGAATTGTATCATACCACAAATCATGAACTTGTATAATTAGGTCCAAGTTCTGCACACTACTCAGGTTTAAGATCACAGTCTAGGGTTTGAGTTATCTATCTTAGGATTTTAATGTAGAATTAGGGTTTTCATCCTAGAGTTTAGTTAGATACTTAGATTCTAGAATTCAAATTATGACGTATGTGTAGTTTAAATACAATACAATAATGTGGTTAGTTATACTTTAACGTTAATAGTAAAATTAGTATTTGCAATCATCGTAATAGTAAGTATCCTAATAAAATAGTATAGCCCATCGTTAAAGGTAATATATTTCAGTGATGGATTCCTTGTTAGTATCATTAATGGGAGTTTTGTTTATAGTAACTATCATTAGCGTAACATGTTAACAATAGTTAGTATGACGATAATTAATATTATGGTCTACCATTATAAAAATGCTACACTAGCAATTAGTAATGATATTATTTTATTTTCTTATCTATGATAACTACGGATCATTTACTAATGGTTTAGATTACTTAGTGTTCCATCCATTATTCTACTTTTGGGCTTGGTTTAGGGTTAGAGGTCTAGTTCACAAAAATAAATTTATGATAATATTAGAAATGAATTAATGATAATTAATAATTGTTATTTAATACTATCAACACTAATCTTATAATAATTAATCTACTAGTGACGGCATAAGAACAACATTAATAATAATAGATGTCGATACCTTATACTAAAAGTCGAGTATTATAGTTAATAGTATCTAACAATTATTTCTAATAATGATTCCATTTTAACAATCCAAGTGGATGAAAGGATTGGAAGTTGACTTACTTGAGTTAAATGGGTCAACTGGTCCAGTTGAGTTTTAAAGTAATGAGGATTGTTCCCAACCCATTTGTCCCAACAAATGGCCAGTTTGGGCCTGAAATTATCGATGGCTAAAGCTTGTACTGTGTAAGACTTGTTCCTAGACCGTACCGTTCCATAGGCTTTCGCGGTCCTTCCGGTCGAATTCTGACAACCCTCGACCCATATCCAACGTTTGCATGTGATCCTGAGCCGAGTCCCACATACCGAAGTTGACTCGAACCGAAACTTGTACCCTAGTGACCGCGCCGTCGCCGCGGTTCCAACGCCGCGACTCACGTATCGATCTGATACCCAGGCTAGAAGTTGTGGGTCCATGTTCATTTTGAAGAAACGCCGCGCATTGTAAATTTCGAGGGAATCTCTATGACATGTCACATCAATCAATCAATGTCAAGTACAAGCCATTTTCCAAGTACAACAACCCATCCCTCCTTTTTCATAAGTCAACTCTCTCTCCCCTCACCATTCCTCTTTTACAATTTTTCAAACAACCCATACCTTTTCTTATAACCACCACATCATCCCATCCTTATCATCCCATCACCTCTTTTTCTCTCTCATTTCTCAAATCTCCCAAGCAACAAGCTTTATACGTCCAAGCCTCTCCAAGCTTTCCCAAACAACAAGTGTGGCCCACCCCCTCATCTCTCATCCCCACCATCAAGACTCGATCATCCACCATTAAAAGTAAAGGCAAGGAGCATAGGAGTCCAAGGGATCAAGGAGTGCAATAGGTGGGTGATCGACCGTTAATTCTCATTTTTTGGGGCCACAAGTGGTGGGACCCGTTTGAAGTATGTAATGTAAGAAATGGAGGACCCATAGTGGCAGGGTCCCTCCCCTCCATCACCGTCTCTCTTGTTCTCTCTCTCTCTCTCTATCCTCTCCTAGAATGAAGTGGGCCCCACCAATTGTGTTAAATCCGCTCCATCCATCAGATGTTGTGGCCCACTGCATTTTAGAGGAGATCCGTCGTCTATATAATATATATAGTATATTATATATCCATGCATGGTGGGCCACGTCCATGTGGGACCCACCATGATACTTGTGTGGTATCTAAACGGTCCAGCGTCCCTGGACGCTGGACGTGGCTCCACCATGAAGTGTAAGCTGATGGTGGGGTGTACTACATCAGCAGAAAAATAAAAATATTAGCTTGGTTCAAAACGTTTGAGTGGACCGCTCATGCAAGCCCCACCTTGATACATGTACTTAATCCACGCCGTTCATCCCGTTCCCCAGCTCATTTTAGGCGTTGAGCCGAAAAATGGAGCTAATTCGACTTTTTGGCGGGCCATAGCACAGAGAATGGTATTCTCACCGTTGAATTGCACCCCGATATTTCGGTACATCAAAACCCATCCAATATTGGACTTGGTGGGTTTGTATTGAGCCACAGGAACAAATGGCTGGGTCGGATCCACCTGATGTGAGCCCTACATGGGAAAAATCGCGAAAATTCTATTTTAATATATATATATATATATAAAAGCAAGAGGCAGTAGCGCTGCTGCTGGCGCTAGAGGATGCTGCACAACGTCCTGCTACGCTCCTGCTGTGGGCGTAAATGGCCAGGGACCCACGGTCCTAGCTGTGGGCCCCACTGTGATGTGTGTTGCCATCAACACCATGCATTTGGTGGGCCTCCCTCCTAGCTATGGGCCACACAAAAATCAGCCGTATACGTGACTCAGGTGGCCCACGTCACACGAAACAGTTGGATTAAACGTTTGCCATTGATACCCTTTTTGGGTTGCAGAAGTTTTGGATCATATTTGAAATTTGTTTTTACTCTTCGCCCAGGTCCGTGTGACCTCACCAATGGGTTGGGTGGAAAATGAACATTTCGGTGGGCCCAGGTCCGTGTGACCTCATCAACAGGTTGGGTGGAAAATGAACATTATGGTGGGCCCAGGTCCGTGTGACCTCATCAACAGGTTGGGTGGAAAATAAACATTTCGGTGGGCCCCATGTCTGTGTGGCCTTGTCAACAAGCTAGGTGGAAATTAAACATTATGGTGGGCCCCTCGTGGGACCCACTGATGTATGTAATCCACACCTTCCATTAGTGTAGACCCCACCATGAGGTACGTACTTCATCTATGTTGTCCATCCCTATGGGACCCACCAAGATGCATGTGTTGCATCCAAACTGTCCAACCAATTTTTAGAAAATAAATTTAAGGCTTAAGATAAAAATAAGACAGCTTTATTTATCATGTGGACCACAATGCATGGTGAGGATTGAACGGCTACCATTGAAATCCTTTGGGACCCTATGATCAGATTGGATGGGAAATAAATGTTATGGTGGGCCTTAGGAATTTTTAATGGTGGAAATCCTTATCACCACTTATATTTGAGTGTGGCCCATTTGCTATACGTGTGACCCATGTGGTGTGGCCCACTTACCATATTTATGGCCCATTGTTGAGGCCCACCTTGATCTGTATGAGGCCCGTTCTTGAGGCCTGCCTTAATAGATATGAGGCCCATGTGATTAGAGGCCCATCTTGATGTATTTGTGGCTCGATGTTGAGGCCCACCTGAATATATACGAGGCCCATGTGATGCGACCCATTTGATGTATTGAAGTCCTTGGGTCGAGGCCTAACAGGGATGTACATAAGGCACATTGCAATGTGCGATTCCACCATGGTTTATGTGATGATGTTTTAGCGGTCATGCCTTGGGAGCAATGATGGTTAAATATCTGCATTGTAACTCTCCCTAGGGCCCATCGATAGGCCCATACTTGTAGGGTGTAGGCCGTCTAGGCCCATCTTCGCTATGAACGGAGCCCATCACTATATAACATTTTAGTATAGATCCATGATTCATGATCATACGCTCATATGTATGTTGATATGAGGAGTGACTGATCATAACATATGCCCTCAGGCAGATTGTTTATGGGCTCCCTGATAGGCGGAGTTATCCCACATGAGGGCGGTACGCGCGAGATTGTTGCATGTCTAGTACGGTGATTCATGCACTTGCATTTGTGTGATTGTGATTATTGTATGCCTAGCGACATCAGGGCCATAGCCTCCACAGACACATCGCGAGTGGTTGGATTGGATACCGGAAATACTGATTCTAACATCGGGGCGTCATAGATGTCCCTGGGTGAAAATTCCTAAACTCGTTGGTACCAGAGAATGACTCCAATGTCGAGACCGAATGGATTCATGTGCGCATGAGGGCCGAATACTAGGAGGTCGTGTCTCCCACTGTGTCGTGGTCAGTTAGAAAGAGGTGTGGCCTTACCCGCCCGAGCGTAGGGAGCATTACTAGGCTAAGTTTGAACAGCTCGTGAATGGATCCGCTATCGACATGCCGGATAGGTATTGACAGACTATTGGTCAGACGGATAGTGAGGTTTCTAACGCTCACTTGGACTGTGCGGATAGGAGAGAGATAGTACCATTTGGAGTATACTAAACCCCGATGATTATCCAGAATGAGAACCGTACTGATATTTGATGCTCTAGTGATGAGCTGCATTGATATGAGGATTGACATACTTGAGTTACATCTCACATCACATGGTCTTATTATGACCGATCGCATTCATATCTTGCATCGCATAACCTTTTTGCACACACAATTACACCACTGATCAGGGTCGAATATTACATATCAGACCCCAGTAATTGCCTAAATTTACATACCTGATAAGGCTTAATGGAATATTTTAATCGTATTTTCATTTCAGGAGGTAATAATGAGCGTTGGACTGAAAAGAGGATTAAAAGCATGGATTTGATGATCCAAAGCCACCTGAGCACGGGATGGACCCCAGAGAACCAATAATAAAGATTTTACACGCCTGGGATCTGAGGAAAGCAAGCCAAAGGAGCCCGAAAAGGGTCCAGAATGCAAGATCACATGGTTTCCGCTATCCGATCAGTTCGAAACTCCATACATGGGATGAGGGCCATAAATTAACCGTACATATTGAATTTCATCCATTAATGATCTCGGGAAGTGAGCCAACGGACAGATCAGCCCATTAAACTCCAAATTGGGGGCCCACCTGACATCTGAAACTGCTTCAACTGAGTACTGATGGGTTAATTAATATGGGAAAAAAGATGGACGGTGTAGATTTCTCATAAACACTATGGTAGACCCTACGTGATGGTGAGTGTACACCGTACACTTGTCGACACGCCGTGCACCGGACGGCTGGGTCGGTCAGCTTGCGCTGACCGACCCTCTCTTCCTCAAATTCAAAAACGGCGCAAGCCGTTACAGCGTCTTCGCTGTTCGAATTGGGTTTTGGTTGTGGGTCCACACCGTCCATCAACCCGCCAATCCGGACCGTCTATCAGCACTAAATGAAGGCTCTTATCAAGGCCTAGGCGGAAATATTCGAAGAAACAAAGAGACGAGGATCCTGGCCATTCAAACGTCAGACGGATGGTGGCGCAGAAAATAAAGTGGATCGCATCAAAATCAATCCAAAAGTAGTCTTTCCCACATGGAATTTCGTCCTCTGTCCAATGGACGGAGTGGATTTCCCAAGTAAACATCACAGTGGACCCCACCACTTCCGCAGCGAATCAGCGTCCCTGTTGCTGCGTCAGCGAACGGACGCCGCTGTCCGTTTTTGCGAAGATTTATGGGCCCCACCCATGGCCCGTACGGCTGATCCGAGCCGTTCATCTTGTAGAGGGCCACGAAGACTACAAACCCATGTTGAAACTTTGCAACCATGCGTGCACATGTGTGTGATACAGAGGCCACAAAAGGGCTACCCTGCAACGTTCAAAACTAATCCCTTTGTGTTTTCTTCTCTGGGCCGCGTTAATGGACGTTCAAAACTACCCATTCTTGACTGAAATTTCGTCCTAAATCCAATGGACGGGGTGGATTTTCCAGAAAATACTTCGGTGGGGCCCACCGATCATGGCTGCGAAAATTTCCATTCCATGTCCTGCTATAACTCTGCCACTGATCCAGCTTTCCAGCAACTATAAAAAAGGAGTCTTGGACATGGGAAAGACATTCAGAAATAGGGAGGAGCTCCAGATCTACAGCAAGGGAGAGAAGAAAGAGAAGAGAGAGAAGAAAGAAGAGAGAGAGAAATTGGTTTGAATTTTCCTTTATGAATTTTTATGTTTATTTATCCAATTGTTTAATGGACTTTATGGGTAACTAATCTCTCAGCTAGGGCTGAGATGAAACCCCTAATTTGAACACCCATTGTTTTATGTTAATTTTACTTTAATTAAATTGATTTGTTTCTTTCCCTAGTGTGCTTAATTGTCTTAAATTCTATACTTCTCCATCTATGAACTTTTGAGTCTATGGATGGATGTGGTCTGGATGCTTATTTTGGGTGCTTGTATCTGATCATGAACAGGTTCCTGTAGAGGAAGAAACAGGGTGCTCTACTGAACTGCATATTCCATATGCCCGATTTGGACATGGGATATATTATTCATGGCATTGCTTGAAGGAATTAGACAATCTGTATGCCCGATTAAGGACACAGATTGTGCTTTCTCTAGATAAGTTGATCAATCTAATTTAAGGTGAATTAACAGACAAAACAATGGTTAGGATAATTAGGGGTGGATTCGAAAGTCCTAGTGCTCTCTCTGATTGAATTTTCTTCCTTATTCTCAATAGTTATTTTCCATAGATTTGGGTTAGCAATTTGATCATTTATTTGTTGAATTAGTTAAGGAGAATCGTGAATTTGAATTGTGACGACCAGTCCCTGTGGATTCGACCTCGGTCTTACCGAGTTTATTACTACATCACAACCCTATACTTGGGGAGTGAACAACCACCCTCTAAGCTTTCTATAAGCTTATGGACGATTGATGCGTACAGGTGACGACAGGACGCAGCCATAGCCTCGCCACAGTTGGAGCGTGTAGCCAAGCTTCTGGAGTTTTCTATTATTTTCATTAGCTTGTATTTCCCTTTCATACGCATTGTACTTAAAGTTTTTGACCATAATGGATTTTTTGATGGTGTTCTTATGGTTATTGTTCGTGGGTTATGCTTATGGTTATGCTTATACTAAATCAAAATCATATTTGAAATCCTCCTTGTAGGATCCCAGGATCGAAAATTGGTGTATGGGTGCCGGGAGCCGAGAATGGGGTACTATGGAGGCTGTCAGCGCCGGATTCGGTGATCAAAAATTTTTATGAGCCCGTTTTCCGAGTTTGGGCTTGCATTAAAGTGATCAGGCCCAACAGATTTTTGTGTCCAACAAGGGCCCAAATGGGGCCCGAAATCACCGCCAAGTAAGGGCCAAACTGGGCCTGCTTTGGCTCAGTTATTGAGTTCAAATATAAGCCCAAATGGGGCTTGCTTAAGTTGTCTCTGGCCTAAGAAATGAAAGGCCCAGAAGTGGTCCTGCATTGGGCCCTATTAAGCCCAACTCGGCAGCCCCCTTGCTGCTAGAGTGCAGCCCATAGCAAAGTTTGGTGAGGCCCACAGGGACATGGCTCACTGCAATACTCAAAGGAGATTAGGCCAATACCAGGCCTGAAGTGTGGCCCGCTTTACATCAGATGGGGCCTCATTGAGCTGTTAAACTCGGTGGGGCCCATTGTGCTTGCTGCCACCCCTATCAGTCAGGGCTCAGCCCACCAAGCTCCATCACAGGTGCGGCCCATCATGCATGTGGTGTGCCACGATGACAGCAACAACAGCAACGACAATCCATGACTTCTCTCTCATTTCTCCACACTTCCTTCTTCTTTCTTCTCTCTGTCTGCTTCTCTTCTTCCAGGGGCTCCGGTCCGTCTTACTTAGTCTGGTTCAAGCAAACCGAGCCAACTCAGATAGTCGGGAGGTGGTGTGGTGCAACAGCCGCACCACCATCAACCTTCTCTTTACATGTTTTCTTTCTTCTTCCTCTTTCTTCCTTCCCACTTCCTTCTCTCTCTTTCTTTCTCTCTCCTTCTCTCCTACTGCTGCTAGAAACATCCAGCGGTGGGCGTCAAAGCTCGGACAGATGGTGCGGTTTGGCTGAGGAAGACAATCCGCCGTTAATGGCAGATCTCAAATGGAAGCCCCTTCCTTCAATCGGCTCCTTTCAGACGGTCCATATGGATCCTAGAGAGCTTAAGGATAGGTTTGTTTCGAAGCTCTAGGACGATTTGACTGGTGGGTTCGATGAAGGGGGAAAACAGCTAATTTCTTAGTTGTGGCTGCGAGAATGGAGGAGTGCCCTATCTCTCGATCCTTGTGCCATTTTATGCATCCCCTAACCCTTCCTAGACCGTCAGATCAAAAGCAGTCGGTCCGGATTTTCTTTGGCCGAAACCGCCTAGAAAAATGGTGGGTAAAAACTGAAACCGTCTGCGTTTTCTTTCTGTGGGTAGAAACTTGTGGTTTGAAATGGACGGTCAGGGTAATCCTAAAAGAACGGATGAGATTGAGAGGCTCCACTTCACGCGGATCGCCAAGCTGGCGTGTAGACTGTTTCCATTTTAGGAAACGTAGTCTTTGTAGGTCTTGTTTGGGTTAAAGATGGTGCGCGTGCACATGTGCGCCAACACGTGGAAATGGATAGGTTTTAATTGGGCCTATTCCATGCACACAATGGACGGATCAGATCATCCATATGATCCAAGATGGTGGCCCATAGCAGGCCTTAAACGGACGTTGTCCGTTGGCTGGCGCAAACTGGAGAGAGAGAGAAATCTCTCCTATTTTGAGAGAGCACGGGTCTGCCCGCTTTGATTGACCTCTCCAGATCCTTGCACAACGTGTGCATGTGTATCCCATGCACATGTGGATGATTATGGGGCCCACGAAGATGTTTGGACGGAATCCACTCCATCCATTCGATTCGTTCACTCATATAAGGCCATGATCTCAAGAATGGGGCTGACCTAAATCTTAAGTGGGCCATACCCTAAATCAAGGTCTTTAAGCATCGGTTACGTCGAGCCAATGGTCGGATCATCCTAAAATTGAATGTCAACGGTTAAAATGATCTATGGAACCATTTAACTAGAAATTAATTGTTGGGTTATGGATTAAATGGTCTAATATTAAATAACATTTCTGTAATGTTTTATATTTCATTTCAATTTATTTTTATATTTTCTATTATCAATTATTCATATTTAATTCTCATGGTTCTCCCTTTTGGGGATGTCCTTCATGTTTTTCAAGGATAAATTATTTATTTATATTTAGATTTTTATATACGTATATTTCTAAATTGTTCGCGTAGGTCACAGCCCAATTAGGACCATTTATTCATTCATTCAGTTTCCTTATAAGTCCTTGGCTATAAAGAGTAAATTATTTGGGTTTGTAAGTGGGCCAAATTACATAGGTTTTAACATTTAGTTATCAATTTATTTAAATTAATGGTTGGATATGAGATGTTGGCATTCTGACTATTGAAATTTAGTAATGGGTCGTGGCTTATCAAATGATGGTGAACAATATACGTTATTTGTATCTTCATACAAATACACTAATGTAGATTATAATAGAAACATCCGAGTACTGAAAGGTATGAGGTGTTACAACTCGGCTTGAGTAATATATTTTAATAATATATATTATATATAATATATTTAAGTTTTTTTAAAAAAGTTAAAACTTAAAAGTTTTTATTAAAAAACCCTACCCGACCCTGCCCATCCCATTCCCTCTTTTTCTTTCCCTTACCTTACCGAGGCAAACTCGACTCAACTCGAGATAAACTCAACTCGACTCGAACCACTAGCTCGACTCGAAAGCTTTGGCAAACAAGCCAAGCTTCAATGTTTAGCTCGAGGTCGAGTTCGAGCTCGAAGTCGAGTATAGTGTAACGCTTTGAAAATTGGGGGTTGTGCATATACTGTTGAGACTCAAATATTGCATAATTTTTCCCATTTATATCTTGGTTTTATGAACATAAATTCGCTTAATATTCTATTTTACTCATGTATGTGTTGCAAGGTGAATTTAAGTATTTAGATTAAAAAATAGTGTTAAAAGCATAATTTTGATGCTCAAGAATTACCAAGGCAAGAGATGGATCTTAGGAGACCAAGATTGAAGAATTCACATGCCAAAGATCCAAGAAAATCAAGTGAAGAATGAAGAAAATTGAAGATTTGAAGTGAAGAATCCTGAAATCGTCCTGAAAAAGTGTATTCTGAAGCTGTGAGGTCTATTTTAAAAAACTGCGCAGCAGGAAGTCTGTTTTAAACGAACTATGCAGCGAGAAGTCTATTTTGAGAAAATACGTATATTTGAGGCGATTTCTAGGGTTTTTCAAATTTTTATGAAAATTTGAGGTCCCTACTTATAAATAGGGCTTCCTAGGGCATTCAAAAACATTATTCAAGGCATCCCAAAGCAAAATTTAGGGTTTTTAAAGAGTTTTTAGTTTTATTAAAGCTTTATAAGTTATTTTTTTAAGATCTTTTCTAGTTGCGTTTTCTTTCTTTATTTTTTGTTGTTTTTTATTTCTGCAATTAAATTATGTTTTTCTAAGTTCCTTCTAGCCCAAGCTAGAAGGAAAACACATGGGTTTAATGTTTCTTTAATATTATGATGATTGATTGTTTTAAGGATGAGAAGAATGGTGTATGCATGTTATCTATTATTTATGTTTTATTTTTTATCCTCTTGTAAGATCCATATGTTTCCATCATATGAGATCCACATTGATGGATAGGCTTACCCTAGATCAATCAGATTTTCTAGATAGGAGAGGTTCTCAACCTGTTATATTTCTTTGATATTCATTATCCTATAGATATTGAATACTTAAAATCACTGACGCTTGAGAATATATGTCAATGGTGCAAATCCATAATTTTCTAATATTTTATATCATTTATTAAAATACTTAAACTGTTTTATTTTCCGACTACGCTGACCATAGTGCTCAGATCCTAGTTGTGTTATCCAAGTCATCATGATTTTGGAACATTAACGTATGTGTGGAACTTTGAAGCTTGGGTGTTATTTTATTCAATTAAATTACATCCATTCAAAAATCCCAAAATCAAATCATCAGATTAATTTTTATTACTTAATTTATTTTGCGTTTGATTTTTTTTTTCTTCTCATAATTCATCTCCCTGTGGGATCGACCCTGTATTCACGGGATACTACTTACGAACCTCTGCACTTAGAGGCAAACAATATACTCGACTCCCAAGTTTCCGGGTATCACTTATGATTAATTTTTATAGTTTTATGATTAATCAGATTTAAATGCGCAGCATGGAATTACTTTAAACATGAATCACAATTCACGACTAGTCTATTGTAATGAAAAATGCTAAATGTTTACAAGTCTAAAAATACAACTATGGGTCGCAAATGGCGTCACCCAACAAAATCCCAAAAGGATAGCGAGTCCAAATTAAATAGAGCTGAGCCCACTACTCAGCGATCCAATCCCGCCTCTCCAGCTGGCGGGAAACCATCCATCAACTGGAAGTAGGACAGCTTGACCTCCTCCTCGAAACTCGCCTCGCCAGGCTCCTCAAACCCTGAGTCACCTGCATCTATGAACGGGTCTGGTTGGTGTTTTAAAACACCGTCCCCGAGTGGGAGTGAGTGATCAACTCAGTGTGTACTATTAGTCTTAAGTTATAACAGGCATCAATTGCAATATGAACTTAATGAAAAATAGTCAATCATTAACACCTAACAACTCTTATTAAATGCGCATGCATGCGGGATGATATGATACATGCCCTTGCCACAATACTCCCTCGAGCAACTACATCTAACGATCGCATATGACAACACTCCCTCAGAGCGACCTCGACTTTCGAGTAGCTACCCTAACTAATGCGATGCAATGCGATCGTGTTAGCCGAGTTATTAGTTAAGTCCATTCATCCAACAGGTTGGAGAATCTGGTAACCTCACGTATCACTGCCCTAAACTGTTTCGAGGCCAAGGCCCCATCAACGCGTGAGGCTGAGACCCCGTGGTCCGTGATCCCGTCGGGTTCCTCATCCCTGACTTCAAGCACATGAGGAGTACCGGGAGAAAGGGATCGCTCGTGGTCACTACGGTGAGGCGCGGTACCCCAACGTAGGCCAACAGCTCGGACACAGTGTCCCATTCCACCATGCCCGGCTCACGAGAATGTGGGCCAGTTGCAATCTAGTTATCAATGGACTACAATAGTTGTAAGGTGTTCCAGGTTCTATACATAGGTGAGTTAACAATAATGTTGGTCAGATAGTGGGTTAGACCGTATGAGTCAGGCGAGCGTGAGACGAGTGATCTCGAGCACAAGAGACCCATGTAGTCGAACTACAGCCACCCGAACATACCCGCCCAAACCCATGGATCTAGCCCTAGTGTAGTCCTACCGATGGGCTACCGTCTCTCATCATGTTCCCGACCAACCCAAGAGGGTGAAGGGTATCCATAACATACCAACTATCAATGCACCATCTAACATAAACAACATCAGGTTCTCATGCTTCTCAACATAAAATTCTAAATTTCTACTAACATGTAAAGCTAATAATATCATGAACTAGGTGTGTGTGTGGTGTGGGTTAGTGAGGAAGTTAAGCACTTCCTACCTCCCTTAAAACCAAAGTACACAAAAATCAAGGAAATCGTACATGTTATAGGGCACATCATATGAGAAAATCAAACAAGGCATGAGCATATAATCATCTATACACAAAATCATGTGAGACGCAAGAACAACATCATGAGAGAGCCAACATACAATTCCATACAATTTCAACAAACATACGATTCCTAAGTTTTTCTCTAGATTCTCCAAATATGGCATCCAAGCAATCAAAATCATTAATCTCATACTAAAATTGGTGCTAGGCCACCTAAGAATAATAGTCCGCACCTTCGGATTCGTTGAAGGCTTGAGAACGACCTAGGAGATGTGGAATTTGGGGTCGAACGGTCGAGATTCCTAAAGCAAACATTTGTAGGTTAGGTTTCCATGTAAATCTCCCTCATCACAAGGGTTTCAACAAAAATGGGTGATGGATCTTACCTAGATGATCAACAGAGTAAAAAGGGCGGTCTTGAATGAGGGATTCTTCTTGAAGAAGATGTAGGGAGTTGTGGGGGTTTGGTTTCCTTGGGCCCCACCTTGATCTAGGGTCCACCTTGCTCATCTTCACACTCTCTTTCTCTCCTCCTTGTTCTCTTGCTCTCTATTTCTCCCTTTGCAATGGTGGTTGTGGTGAGGGTTATGAGATAAGGGGCCAGGGCTTTATTTTCTAGAGTTGGATTTCCACAAATTCCCAAAATAGCCCTCTAGGACTCCCTATTGGTGTTGGGGTGGCCCTAACACCCCTCTGGCCACCAAATTTGGTGTGTAGGTGTCTCATGACCTGATGAGGGGTCATGCAAAGTTTGGGGACAAACGGACCAACGAAAGTGGGGTTTGATCATACGGTTCCGATCTTCAAATGGTCATGTGGGGACCATTCCAGTGATCGGAGCGGTTCTAGTAGCCCCCTGCCATGAAACTTATACGATAGGTGCTCCATGGCCCGATGAAGGGCCATGCAAAATTTGGGAGGGATCGGATATGAGGTTTGATCATACGGGTCCGGTTTGCGATCAATGTTCACCGTACCACAATCGGGTCCCAGATTTAGTGGACGGGTGTAGAAAAATACATTAAACCTTCACCGTAAATTTGGAAGAAATTCAACGACTGGAAAGCCTGGTATTTAGGTTTTATTTGCAAGCGCCAGATTCCAATTCTGGTATTAGTGGGGTGCATTTGACAAGTGCCAGATTCAAATTCTGAATGTCCACTGGGTCCGTGGTCCGCGATGGACCACAAGCCCAGTGAGATCTTCAGTTTCCTAAATTTTTAGATTTTTCTAACCCTTCTCGGTTGCTGAGTGGCCCACGCGGGCTGTTGTTAAGTGTAAACAAATTATCTGGCTTGACGGCACGCACTTTGTCCCATCATAACTAGACTGGTCCACCCAAGTATAAACTAACATTGAGTGCTAATGGTCACTAAGTGATATTATAAGTTAATTAATAAAAAAAATCTCAAGGATTTTTGGGAATCCAAAATAGTGAAAATCCAGGATGTTACAATCTACCCCCCTTAAAAATAATTTTGTCCCCGAAATTGCCTAAGGGTAATAAACAAAGATTTTATTATTTCATTTGCCTAAGTTTTATTAATTTCAAATCTATATGCATGGTAAGGTGTATACTATCTATACTAATTTGACTCATTTTAGTCTACCCCCCTTAAAACTTTTTCACCCTGATGGTTTACTACAATTTATTTAATTATCTAATTTTTTTAAAAAAAGATTTGGATTTATGACGTCGATTTTCCTCTATCTAGAGTAAAAATATTTGCTTTCAATGTTAGACCAATACGGAGAGACGGTTGTAGTGGGCTTGAACACGATGCGTCGATCATCTACCTGACCAGGGTAGAAGGCTCATCGTATCCCTTCTTCGTCCTGGTGGATCCTGGTCTTCTACTCGGTCAAAGCAGTGAGTCCATTGGTAGTTACCCAGGATTGAGAATTGGGTCAAGTCGCGAATGCTTCGCAGACGTATACTTCCGTAATTCCGTAGTCTGATCAATCTAAATGTTTAGGGAATGACCATCGTTAGAAAGTTTAAATCTCATATTTATAAGGTTGTCTTTTGGGTCTTGGTCTACGAGAGTCCTCATTTTAATTTATGTCCAATTTGGGGTTTAATAATTCTCTCAACATGCCTATGGGCAACGATCATCCTCAGAAGTTTTTTTTTTTTTTTTTTTGACATAAATTTTTATATGAATTACCATTTCAATTTTATGGCTAGTGGGTTAATCGCAGACTACACTTTGGTTTCATAAATTTCAAGAATAAAGGAATAGTCGAGGTTCTAAGGTATTTGGAAGGTTTGGAGTGCTAATAACGCTAGTAAGGGCGCAAAAAGGCAAAGATGAATGATATCATCTTCTCGATTTTGTTGGAACCTTGAGTCCATAAGAGAATGGGAAAACTCAATATATTTTACTGTACTCTGCCCCTAACATGAGCTTACAAAACATTAAACTATGAAACTCAATCTTACTTACGGGTACAACTTAAACAAAAAAATATATATATAATCAATTTAATCACGGATGATTCGTAGCACAATTATAAATAATTTCTAAATAGACACTCAATGTTAAACTTTAATATGAAAAGACATGACTAGTCCATTGGCAACCACACATGCAAGCATTCACAAAGTGACAAGAGAATTTCAATCTATACATTCACGTTGAATTCCAAAATGCCATTGGCATGGCCAGTTATATCCTACAGTAAGGATTTACATGTATCACTAGATACCGCAAACTTATGGGAAACACAGCCTAATCAAAGTAGGAAAGGTTACAACTATCCTTCAACACATGAAAGCAATTCTAACTGACTCGAACAATCTACAAATTGTCCATTAGGTTAAGCTACTATTCTTCTGGGTCGGACGTGGGCGGGGCTGTTTCTTCCCCTTGAGGGAAAGGATCATCGGAATAGAGAAGAAAGAGGCAACGATTGCCAAGAATGTCATTTCTTGGACAAGGAATGGATAGTTATTGAGGATGTGTTGAAATATATATATATATATATTTTAAAAAAATGGGTCTAGCTTTGGATTTGTGAAAGGGTTTAGGGTTTTAAGATGGTGTTGAGGAAATGAGACTTGAATGATATGATGGGTTTGAGAATGGGATTGGGAATTGGAAAGATGATGGTTTTGAGAAAAATGAGATTTGAAGAAAAATGGTGGTTGAAATGAGTTGAGGAAATGAGACTTGAAGAAGATGATGGGTTTGAGATTCGGGATTTGAGATTGAGAGAGGGAGAGTTTTCTGTAAGGTTTAGAAGGGATGGTGGAGGGTAATGAGAGTAGTGGAGATAGGCTTTATGGACTCTAGATAGTCCTAAATAGCAAGAGAAATGGGAGTCAACTTCTAGATTTCATTTTATCAATTCTTGATAGTCATAGATAATAACTTTAGTTGTTTATAATGTCTATATACTATTTAATCTCGAATTAATTTATTATTATAACTATATTTTTATGTGTTATTTGGAGTCAACTTGTTTGATGAAATGCCTGAGCAATATGAAATTCTTATTGTTCGGACTTTTAAGATGTTTGAAAAGTGTTACTGAGATATGTGGTTTTGTGTCGATATTCATTTGTTGGTGCTGATTCGCACATGTATTTAATTGATACACCATATAGTATTAAGTGGTTCTACGATTTATTCATGTATTTAATAATCTAATTTGTAGTCATATAGATTGAGCCTTGCAAATGTTAAGCAAGTAGATGACTCAATTTAGGTTGGCTATCCTGGACTTATATGGTCGATCGAGGTTGAACCCAGACGACCGACAATAGTTGGAGCTACACATGATGCTTCATACCCAATGTCGATTTTGTCCAGATGTCCTCTTTATTGATTGGATCTGTCCAACGCATGGCTCGGTTATTCTTATGTTTGGTGAATGTATAACCTTCAAAGGAATCTAGGATACCACTGTTACTATTTTATTGAGTAAATTCATAACTGTTAATGCATTATGATCCTATAAAGACTCGTGAGCCAAGCATGGTTGTATGGGACACCGTCTCTAAGCTATCGGCTTACACTCGGGTGACATGCCTTCCATATTGGTAAAAAATTGAGAGACGAGACGGGCTTATTGGTATAAAATTGGCCGACGTGCCTTTCCATAATAACCATTAAACACTTGTGAATGCCACGAGCCTACCGTATTATAAATAGAATTGATGTCATAATTTTACTATATTTGTATTTAGGTAACAACCCTTACATTATATGTGGTCATCATAGGATAATGAATCCTAAATGGATCAAGGGATATAAGTGATGATCCACTACAGCTGCATTGAGCCTCGTGATATAGGTAGAGACTTATGATATACTGATGGTATCCTAGCTTCGCCAATTTGTTGTATGAACTTAGATTAATAATCACTTACCTAATTATGCATATAATGATATTCTTATAGTATGTGTAGTTTGCAAAATAGGCGTGGCGTTGAAGTTGTTTATTGATGGAGCGTTGACATTTCGTGAAATAGGAGTTAAAGTCGCTTGTTAAGGGAGTGTTGTAGTGTGAAGATCATGCATCATCTAATCATATTATTTATATACTTAACAATTATACCACTAAGTTATTTATTTTTATATGATTTCCTTACCTACATATGTGCTTAATCCACACGGTCCATCCATTTTATCCTTAGAGTGTGATGGTAGAAATGACCTAAATCCAAGTCACAAGTTAGTAACACCACATAAAATAGTGGTGATTGCCATAGAAAACAGTGGTGATCAAGTGCCCATTATTAAAAACTTATTGTTGCCCCTTATAATGCTTGTTTGCCACTCTTTCCTATAATGTGGTCCATGTGAGATTTAGTTCTACCTCAATCTTTTAATTCTCCTCCTAAATTGAGCCGTCAAAATTGATGGACGACCGGATTAAAACACACATTATAATATAAGTACATAAAGCTTTTTGGGTGGTACACACAAAGTTATTACATCATGAATTTTATATCTGACAGTTACACGTGGTAGAATTAAAATCCTAAGCATGTAATCCACTTCTTAAACCAGAGACAGGCAGGGAACACCACACACGCAGCAGTCAGGATTGAAGATCCACAGTAAAATAAAACCATCTCGGGAACACAGAAGTTTTGCACTACGCCGGGAATATTTCATGAACGGCTCGGATGACATATCAACGTTACAATCACCCCTTAAAAGCTTTCAACGGTGAACGTTGGCATCTTCACTGCTTATTGTTGTGTTGCCCACTCAGTGTTTTATATCCGGCTCAAAACAGGTTCATGGATGAATGTACGCCGGTGAAAATGATGGAGGAAGTGGATATCTCATTGCTATCTCGGTGGGCCCCACATAGCATAGGAAACTCACATCCCACGTTGTCCACGACAAGATCCGCAACTATCAACGGCTCTGATCACTAAACGGTTGGGCCCACTAGCAGTAATCGCATCATAAGGACACTATTCAACTTGTGAAGAGTGTCATCACTCATCAGGACCCTCTGTAAAATAATAATAATAATAAATAAATAAATAAATAATAATAATCTCAACGTCATCATCAGCTTCACATCCCAATTCCTTCACTCTCTCTCATTCTGGCTCTCACACTCACTCCCTCTGCAACATCACACATAAAATTACGAAAATGCCACCAACATACATTTCCCATTCTACCCTTCTCATCATCTTCTTCCTCTCGCCACTCTCAGCCCTCAACATCACAACCCTTCTATCCTCCTACCCTTATCTGTCCGACTTCACATCCCTTCTCTCAGCCACTCAAATCCCCGCCGATCTGACCCAACGATCTTCTCTCACCATCCTCGCCGTCCCAAACACCTATCTTCGGCCACCCTATCTGACCCACCTCCCGTCTCCCTCCTCCCTCCCTGACGTCCTCCGTTATCACGTCCTCCTACAATTCCTCTCCTTCTCCGACCTCCGTCGTCTCCCCCCTAATGGCGTCCTCGTCACAACCCTCTTCCAAACCACCGGCCGCGCCCCTGACATTAATGGCGCCGTTAACCTCACCGTCACCCCTAACGGCTCCGTCACCGTCCGCTCCCCCACCCCCTTTTCCCCCTCCAACGCTACCATCCTGTCCGTCATCAAGACCATACCGTACAATCTCACCATCTTCACCGTCAATTCGCTGCTGATACCGCCGAATTTCGATCTCACGGCGTCCGAGAACCGTCCGCCGGTGGGCCTGAACATAACCCAGGTCCTGATCGACGCGAGGAATTTCAACGTGGCGGCGTCGATGCTGATCGCTTCCGGCGTGGTGGAGGAATTCGAGGCGGATGAGAAGGGGGCGGGGATCACCGTCTTCGTGCCGACAGACTCAGCTTTCGCTGAATTGCCTTTGACGGAGCGGCTGCAGTCGCTTCCAGCGGAGCAGAAGGCGGTGGTGCTGAAATTCCACGTCTTGCATTCGTATTACCCGTTGGGATCGCTGGAGTCGATCGTGAATCCGGTGCAGCCGACGCTGGCGACGGAGGATGTCGGGGCCGGGCATTTCACGCTCAGCATCACGAGAATCAATGGATCGGTGGCGATCGGGACGGGAATTGTGCAGGCGTCGATCACGCAGACAGTCTTTGATCAGAACCCAGTTGCCATCTTCGCCGTTTCGAGGGTTTTGCTGCCGAAGGACATGTTTGGGAAGGAGGGGCCGGTGGTGGGGCTTGGGAGAGGAGCTGCCCCGCCGGAAATTGGGGTGGCGCCGGAGAGTCCTGGTGTGGCGGGGGCGCTGACTCCGCCGACGAGGTTGTCATCTCCGCCCGGATTCGGGGTGATTCGATCCGACGGTGGAGATAGAAGAGCTGATTCTACTGCTGCTGCTGCTCTGTTTTGTATAGGATTGTATTTAATGGTATGAAATTGGGTTTTTTTGTGGGTTTTGTTTTTTCCTTATATTTTTATTTATAACGGGAATTGAATTGAATTTTAGCTGCAAAGCAGCGATTTTTTTCATGTTTGTGGGGAGAATTGAATTGGGTTTTGTTGGAATAATGTGGGAGAATTTTTTAATTTGTAGAATTAGAAAAAAAAAAATTGCGATTCTTTTGACGGATCTGTTGCTGTAAAGAGCTTGAAATTCGTTGCTATGAGAATGGTTTTTTTTTTTTTTCAATTTGATTCTTTCAATTTTTTTTTTTTAGCTGCAAGAATCCATTTTTAATGGGTCTGATAAAATGGGTTTTCTTTTTTATAACGATTTATCATTTATGGAATTCCGGAGAGAAAAAAACTACTTTTGACAGATTTTTCTTGCTATTTTGTAGTAATTGGGGAAGAACTGAATTGGGTTTTTTGAGAATTGTTTGTAAGATTTGAAAAAAAGGAAAAAAAAAAAAAAAAAATCCGTTTCTTACTAATCTATTGCTATAAATAACTTGAAATTCCCTCGTCGGATGAGAATAGATTTTTTATTTTAATTTTTTTGGGTCTTCGAGATTTGGAGCGGAAAAGATTGAAATGTGCATTATTTTCGTTTTTTACTTTTTCTGAGAATTTCCTCTTTTGATTCTCTGTTCTTTCATTTTCCTTTCTGCAAGATTGGCAGAAGAAGAAAGCAGCTTTGAATTTCCTTTCCTGTTTTAGGATTTTTAGAGTTTTTCTTTTTCCGTTTTTTTTTTTTTTTTTTCATCCCTGCAACTATATGATCGGAGAGGAAGAAAGAGTGTAAAATGACAAAAATATCCATCTTCCCAAAAAGCTTTCCATATCTCCTGTTACTCGTGTTCTATCACTCGAGGCGCGCTCGTGGTACTGGTACTACCGCGAGTTACGGTGGTACTGGTAAGATGTAAGGCCCACGTGATGCGTTAATGAAATCCAATCCGTCCACATGACGTTTCGACGTATGGTTCCCGCAAAGCCCGAAAATCAGGGTGATTCGTGATTCAGGTGGGCCACAGCATCGAACATAAGTTGGGAGGGAAAGCGATTTGAGTGGAGGGCCCACCACGTTGCGGTAAGGAATCACACCGCCGACCTGGTGTGTTGACGTGATAAAGTTCTGTGGGCCCACCATGATGAATCTGTTAATATCCACACCGTCCATCCTCATTTTAGGGCATGAGCCCAAAATTGAGGGGAGCGGCTTCAGTGGATCCCCTGACTCTGGGCCTGCCTCCATGTATTTTCTTTAAATCTCCACCGTCCATCCATTTTTAAAGCTTATTTTACGGCATGATGCCAAAAATGAAGTAGATCCAAATATTAGGTGGACCACACCACAGGAAACAGTGATTATTGAAGGCATACCATTAAATCTTGGGCGCCACTGCAATGTTTATTTACCATCCAACCTGTTGATTAGGTTACAAAGACCTAGATGAAGGGACCACATAAATATCAACTTGATTCAACACTTGTGGCCCACGATAAGTTTTTAACGGTGAATCACTCCTGTTTCCTGTTGTAAGGTCCACCGGAGTTTTTTATCTGCTTTATATCTAGGATCATGCAATAAAATTAGCTGAAAAAACGTATGGACGGCATGGATTTAAGGTACCTACATCTTGGAGGGCCCCACAGTCAGGTATCCACGTACCTCGGTGGATCCGGCGATCCACCGAAGCGGTGCCCAATATTAAGGCAGATCCAAACCTCTGGACCACACCACATATGTGTGGGAGTGGTGATTGAACTTTGAAGGCCTTCCTTTGAAAACCTCTTTGGGGCCACAGAAGTTTTGGATAAGGATATCTGTGTTTTCCCGTCAGTCCTCACTTCTTTCTGTGATGTGGTCCAGTTACGATTGGATCTGAGTCATTTTTCTGCTCATGCCCTAAAAAGATCTGGCAAGACAGATAAACGGTGTGGATATAACACATGCATCATGGTGGGCCCCACAGAAATTTACCACATTATCACACCGATGGTGTTTTGCACACCAGGCAATCCGCGGCATAGTCCGAATCTAGGACATTCTGACCGGAAGCGAATTGCCTGTGACCCCGGGCAGGCACAGAGATATTCTTGTGCGAGAGTTGTACGGGCCCACAGTTGTCCGTGACAAATCCATTCCGTTCATCTGTTTTGAAACACCGTCCGTCTCCCTGATTTTTATATTCCTGTCCTACTTTAGTCTTTCAAAACAGATGGACGGTGTGGATTTGTTACGGACATCTCTGTGGACCCCGCTCAGCCCCGCACAGGTATATCTATGTGCCCGAGGTCAGAGGAAATGGGCTTCCGTTCCTACCAAACCTAGATTCTTGTCAGGACCTCTGCAAATAAACCGTGGGCGTCCTCTCTCAAATTATTCCCCATGTTGTGGCCCACCTGAACGTCTCATAGGTATGATATTTGGCAGAGGAGGGTAATAGGAGGTGATGCTTCTAATGGACGGATTGGATAGCTGCATAAATCACAACGGACGGATTGGATAGCCTCCATACATCACGTGGGTCATACATTTATCTGGTGGCACTGTAGGCTTTCTGTGGGTCATACATTTTTGTGTTTTCACTTCATCTCTGCGGTAACGACCTTATAGACGGTTTAGATGGAACATAAACATCAAGGTGGAGCCTAGGAAAGTTTTAACGGTAGGCATTTCTTTTGCAATTTTTCCTCTAATGTCATACCCCTGAGTTTTTGTTTCGCCTCCTATTTTAGGCATATGTCCTAAAATGAGCTTGCATAACGGATGGACGGTGGATTTCTCACAAACGTCGTGATGGCCCACCTAGCATCCCACCGCATGAACTTCATGGAAAGGTTTCGCAGGGAATCCGCGTCCCATGGAAACTATGGAATTTTACTTGGATTCTTATTAGCTCTACTTACCATCCATGATTAATATAGCACATTCTATGGTTTGTATGGTAAGAGCGCACGGATGGCTCATAATATTAATAGAGCATTTCAAACCGTATAAGTGAAAGGGCTACTGGGCATTGAGGACCGTTGATGTAGATGACCTTACTATGGTTGGAAGATTGTTGAAAAATCACATTGACTGGATGATCCTAACCATTTGATCAGTAACATCTATTACAATTACAATAGGAGGGCCTGTTTGGGAGCGTGGATTTGGAATCCGTTGGATTTGAAATTCTTGTGTTATGTTGTCATGCCTTGAAATTCGGTACTTACATACGGAGACTCCAACCCTAAGTTTCTAGGGGTGAAATTAATAAAAATGTAGGTAAGCGAGTTCTCACGTGCCTCTATAATTCAATTAGCATTCGCATGTCATCAATAATCAAAGAAATTTTAAAACAATGGTATTAAAAGTTAAGCAAAAATAATTAAACATAAAAATATTTGGCTAATTTTTAAAATATATCATTCCAAAAATAGTTTCCGTTCAGATGGAGACTACACAAACCACAGTAAACAATCAATAGATTTAAATAATGGAGTCCACCTAAGGTGTGGACTCCAAAATATACATGCTAAAAAAAAAAAAAAAATTAATTTTCTGCTTTCACCTAATGTTTCACAAATATCACGATGATGGTGCATACTAGTCTAAACTTGACCATCTGAAATATCGATGGTACTTGAGCCAATAATGTTGTTCGGTTGCTGTTTTAAAACATTATTATAAAGAGGAGTGAAAAGCTAAAACTGTATACTATTTACTTACCTTAAGTTTATTTTGACTTTTACCATTATTCACCTACTTTGGTTGCTTAAAGTACAGTCTCAACCCATTGTGTGAGGTTGGGGTTGTTGATTTATTGGGCTTTGATACTTTTTCTACATTAGCCTCAAATAAGACAATGCAGCGAACAGCTGGCCCAAGCATGCATGAACAAGTTCATTGGATGATTCATATTAAGTTGGTTCAAACTTACAAAAGGATGAACTAGTTTCATCCAGGTCACAAACCAACTTGGTTCCACTTGATGAATGGCTCAGATTAGGTTTACAGGTAATCAGATTATAAGGAGTGTTTGGATGAGTATATCTGCCTATCTAACTCTAATTAGATTGCAGACTATTACTCTAACTGTTATTTAAAACATAAGAAAAAGTCATGTTTTATATTATAGTCTATAGATGAAAAGCAATAGTAGGAATTCAGGGCCTGTTTGGCCATGGTATTAAGAGGGATGGGATCGGCAATATCCTGGGATCGGCATGACGAGTCAAACAGATCAGGTGAACTTGTCCCGGGATACGAGCAATCCCATGGATCTTAGGACAATCCAATGACATCACCTTCATTACCTTAAAATTGATCCTATCCCTTGGTTGGACGGATTAGAAGGTAAAATACTGGGGTATGCAAGGCATACCAAATAGACCCAGTAAACTTGTCCCGGGATATAAGCAATCCATGGATCTTAAGACAAACAGGCCCTCAGGCAACATATGGTAATTCTGAAAAGCTACAAGGTAGGGAGAATTGTAAATCACCTTCCACCTTTACAGGGATTCAAAACGCAAGAAAAATAGGAAGAAAATAAAGAAGAAAAACCTCAGTTTATTAGTGTTGCTAGGATTAAAACTTCTCATTCGATTAGTATATTATCAAACTTCAGCGCCTTGTCTAAATCAGTGGGTCCACTTTAATTACTTAAGCTTTAAAATAGTGCCCATACTCGATCCTGGATCCTCAATAGTAGGGCCCACCTCTACCCAAAAAGAGTTGGGTTCAACGGGCTATGTGCTGTGTTGGTGGGCCCCAGTGGAGATAGGCTGTCTCAGCATTCATCAAGAAGATGATCCTAGCCGTCCGATCGCTGACATGCGAATCAATCACCAAGAAAAAGGTGCATTTTTTCAACATTGGACGAGTAGAGTCGTCGAATTGGCAGTGGGGCCCAACTACTCAAGGTCCCGATCATGATATTACAGTAGAAATAGGACGAAAATACGCATCTCAGAATGGCGCCTGTTAGTCCACATGGCCAGATGATCAATAGATAGCCCCTTTCTACTTTATAACATGACGATCCAAACCGTTCATTTAGAAATTCTTCATTCAGATGATTCTATCATGAGATACTTTTAACACTGACCTTATAAAAGAGGATCTTCCAGATGAACGGTCTGGATCAGCAGGTGGTGGGGCAGAAAAGGGGGCAGACTAGGCAAGCCTATAAAGGAAGTGCCATGCGACTGAGGTAAACCACGGTCGGACAGGTTCACATGAATTTTGTCCTGGAAGATCTGTGAAGTACCATCCGACCGTGCACGTGTCAAACATGTACGGTGATCGGAGACGTTTATTTGGTGGCGCAGCACGTGAATGGTCCACAGGCCCAAACCTTCAGTGACTGGCAATGCTGATGGGGGTTGCATGGAAAGGTTGCCAAAAAAACTCTTAGATTTGAAGATCCTAGCCCTTTGATAATTGGATTATTTTCAGATGAATGTGGACCGTTGCTGACCATCTATTAGTAGGGAAAATGATCAAAGGGTTAGGATCTCTGGATCAGAAAGTTTTTCTTTTTTTCAAGGCATCTCCTAGTTGACGGTGTCGATACGACACACACATGACGGTGGGCCCCACAGAGTTTACACAGTACGAAATCCGCTTTCATCTAAACCATCGATATGATAGGGCCCACTATGGATGGAGGATGACACTAACCCGTTGATCTCTGGACCATTTTATCCGTCGTGCTGTGAGCCATTGATCATGAGATTACCATCTTCTAATATGGGATATTTTCGTGGCATCCCCTATTCAATACGTGACATATAAGATCAACGGTTTGGATCGCCATACGATGGTATCAAATGTATAAAATTCCCCCAAAATCAGACCGTACGATTTGCCCAAAACCCAAAAGCAGGACCGCACAATGCCTAGTGAGATTTGAAAATGATCATGTACGTGCGAGCGTATATGAGTTTCCATACGTTTTAGTCATTTGGGGCTTACTGTGTTCTGTACGAGTGTCATCCAACCCGTCCATCAAATGCGACATCCCATATTTGGCCCAGATCCCCAACCTAATCCTAATTAAAAACTCATGTGGACTACACAACAGGTGACAACGTTGAGCAATGGACATGGGAAGAAGTGTACACGAACCGAGCTAGCTCTGTTAGCTCCCCCGATCCGACTCGGTTCGAAGTTGAGTTCTAGCCGAGTCAAGCTGATTTTTTAAAGATCAAAAATGAGTTCGAGCTGGCCTAAGATCGAACCCAGCTTGAACCGAACTTAGATGGAACAAGTACGGTTACTTAGTTACTTTGATTAGGGGTGTACACAAACCGGGCTAGCCCGGTTAGCTCGCTCGACTCAGCTCGAAAAAGCTCGACTCGGCCCGACCCGGAATTGAGTTCGGGTCGAGACGGGCCATTTTTCTCAGCTCGAAACTGAGTTCGGGCCGAGTTCGGACAGGGCCCAGTTTGGCCCGACTCGGTTCGAAACTCGACTCGACCCGACTCGACTCGGCCCGACCTGGTCCGACCCGGTCGAGTGTGTGTGTGTATGTGTATTCATAACCTAACCCTACCCATCCCTTTCCTCTTTCATAACCTAACCCCACCTGTCCCTTTCCCCTTTCATAAACTAAATCAACGGCATGGATCTCCGTATCATGTGCCCCACCAGGTTGTAGTAGGTTCGTCATATCATGATGCATCAACAGTCCTGATTCGTGGATAATGCTATTTTACATTAGAGAAATGTTCACCCGTCCCATACAACATTGTACATGAACTTTCACTTGCAACCTTTCCTTCTACGTTAATCATCATCATGAGCTAATGTATCGCTTTTGTTAAAAAATCCAAGCCGTTGGAAAGGGTGGGCCGCACCATAACGTTGTATGTAAACTTTTCTCCACTAAGTATGATAAAGCTAAATGAGAAACTGGCCCGAACTCAGGTTCGAAATTGGCCCAAATTCGAAAGTTCAAAATTGGTCCGAACTCGGCCCGAACTCGCCCGATTGCTGCCGGGCCGAGTTCGGGCTGGACATGTTAGCCCGGTGACCGGGCCGGGCCGGGTTCGGGCTGCGTGTGGCCAGTGACCAGGCCAGGATACTGATGTTGCTTACCAAGTACAGGATGAAATGACTTTTTTTTTTTTTTTTTTAACAGTGAAATTTAACCACCCATGGGTACTCAAACCCTCAACCAGGGGTTGCAACTCCTAGGACTTTACCACCGGAGTAAGAGTAAGACCCGTTTGATGATATGACTTAATGAAATGTGGCCAGTGGGAAGGAAGGAATGTATACTAAACTATTACTTTTCTTTCTTTTTTTTCTTTATCACTTAAAAAGTGTTTAACAAAATACTTGTAAAATTATTGTTGTTGTATTAAATAAAGTGAGATTTTAGAAGTACAGTGCAGGTGTTTCTAAAAATGCTGCATAGGTGTACTTGGCTCCATCTTAGCTCAAATTCGCCCAAGCTACTGGCCGAACCAAGCCGAGTTGGCTAGTCAGGTTCAAAGACTGAGCCAAGATAGTTAGCCCGTGGACGAGCTGAGTTGAGCTGACGCTAGCTTGACTCGGTTCGACTTGATGTACACCCCTAGACATGGGGACGCCCACCAGAAAAGCTTTAAGATCATGTGTTAAGTGCGCCATCCAACCCATTCATCAGACGTGACCCACAGCGATGAAGGGACACATAATAAATCGGTCCATTTAATTACTCATTCGGGGCCATACCAAGCGATTTTAAATTGTTTCCTATTTTATGGACCTCCAATTTTTTATCGGTCTGATTTTTAGGATGTACGGATTGAAACTGAACCTCTGATCTGAAGAACGGTCTAGATTCCACCAAAAAAAAAACACTGTGGGCCCCACATACTAGGCCCTCACATAAATTCGAGGGCATGTGACCATTCAAACCCACCCCATTTACCATATTTTGAAATGGGTGTCGGAAAACCAATTAAGGTGGGTGTAAATATCAATTCCTGTCTTCAAAGCAACAAAAGCCACTGTGGGGCCCACCCTTGTCACGGGCCGTTTGGATGTGGCCACAGGAGACAATGGAACTGATGTGCCCTTTGTAATTATAGCCAAGCAAAAAGCTCACATGCACACAAGGTTCCATGTATATACACTTAAGGCAGTCCATTGACCTGGCCCACCCTATTCTCCTATTTATTCCAATGTGCTCTATGTCATACACCATAACTACCGTATATATATATATATATTTCAAGATGTGGATGGGATCATACCACTATAGTGATTGATGGTGATTGGAGAAGATGGCCCAAGGTGGCCCATTCGATGCACGTGTGCATAATGGCTAGCACGCTCGTTGGTGCAGAATCGGTAAGAGACGGTCCATCGAGCTTGTGGAATGGTGGGCCAGCGGTTGGGGGCCATGATGTATCAATCGGATCCGTCCATCTGGTTATTGCTGCTCCAAATGGCAAGTGGTTGAAAATACGCTTGGTCCCCACCGTTCGTTGCGAGCCCATCAAAATAATGGAAAATGTTTAGATACGAATGGTGTGGCCCACATGATTACTGGGTCTGGCTGATTTTTGCTCCATTTTGTCTTCTTTGTCAGGCCCCACTTTGGCACGGACTGGATTTTACACACGTGTTGTACCTTATCCACCTGATCGTCCATAGTTGTCCTCAGGCAAAAAAGAAAGACTTGATAGAGGAGATCTTACACGTTCATGGTTCGTAATTAAAGCCAAGGTAGACGATCAGATCAGAATTTCATGGCTGTGGGGTCCATTTAAGGGATGTGACGGCCCACTTACCATATCTTTCGATACCATGGACCTGGCCGTTAATGGACAATGCTCCAAAATTGGAGTCTAATAAATCAACTGGAGTCTAATAAATCAACTGGTTTGGATCATCCAACGGCTGCACTATCTCTATGCGATTTCTGACAATTGGTCCCAGAGTTCGATAATCCAGACCATTGGTCTACTGCATCCGACCGTGGATCGACCATGCCTTAAACATCTCCCAAATTGGAAGATCTCAGGGACCAATCTCTGGTCTTTTTGCAGTTGAATGTAGACCATTCTTCTATTTCCCATCTTAACCGTCAAAGCATAGGCCACACCATTAAAATTTTGAAATTGTCCTACCAATCATAACTTTATGGCCCATTCCAACTAATGGATATGCAACAGATCAATTGTCTAGATTACCTAACAACGCCCTCACTAAGTAAAAACTGAAAACATGTGTATGGTGTGCAAAACGACCGTGTATCGTATGATTTCTCTGATCTGGTTGGGATGTGGACCAAACCATGTATTGTGGGAACTGGTGGATTTTCAAAGATCTGTCCCACTTACCAAGCTTGAATGATGGTAGCTTTGAATTCTCAAATGGGTGATCTGATACAACGGTTGTATCACAAGTTATAATACAACCAATTTTTTCCTACAACCTGCCGCACACATAGAAAATCCTATCCGTACAAAAGACCGGTCCCACCAAGATGATCAGCTGACATGAAAATCACGCTAATCAGAACATACAGTTGGACACTATTAATATTAATGGACAACCGATGGTATGACATAATGTACTGGTGTGGGCGACACAATGAACTCATCAGCCTAATTATCGAATAATCTGATTATCAGATTGTGGCGCACCTTTGGTACCGATGCGATGTATCTCTATTTGTGATATGTTGTAATGAAAAAATGGTTGTATCGTAGCTTATGATGTAGCCGTTGTATCTGACCATCTCTCTTTGTTATTAGTTATTTCGTGAAGTAGTGCTCGTGGAAAACTGGAAATTGAGCTGTTCCAGGTTTAAGTCTCAGTGACAAGTCTAATCGTTGACAATTTTTGGGCTGAAAGTTTCTTGGAAGATTTTTAATTTCTAGGTTTTCTAGAAACATTACAAGAAAAATCTCACCAAAAATGACAATATCTAAACTTCTAAATTAATAACTGAACTTTATATATATATATATATATATATATATATATATATATATATATATATATATATATAAACTAGCTGTTGCACGTCGAGAAACAAATTTTTATCATTTAATGTACAACTAATTAAATCAATTTAAATTGTCTGACTAATTATGTGTGAGCATCATATATGTGTGTTTGTGTGTGTGAGCACTTATAATAATTTTTTGAGAACTTTCTTGTTAATTAATTAATTTATTTACATATGCGCACACACCACTGCACACTCACGCCATAGTAGATTTTCATCACCGATATAGGTACTCAACCCTCAACCGGGTGTTGAAACTCTTGAGAGTCTACCACCGGAGTAAGAGCAAGGAAGCACCCCATAAAACCCGTAGATTCAAACTGATCTAAAACTTTGGTAGGTCATGTCAAAAGGAAATAATTTCTTCCCTTGATTTATAAGGGCGAAAATTGGTTCGCAAGCCTTTCATGGACTGCCGCATCACTAGATCCGTTTGGATTTTACACCTATGACACGTGTGCAAAGGTGCACACATGTGTTGGTGGCATGCAAAGGTGCACACATGTGTTAGTGGCATGCCTTTAGGCTATACACACACACACACATGACAAACGCCTCAAGGTTTTTATCATTTTTCAAGATAATATCATCTAGATACTATTGTTTAGTGTATTTTTATACTATTATTGTAAGATTTTTAAAATCTCAAAAATATATTCACAGTTGTATAAGCTGGATTAATAAATGTGAGAGTGATATGAGATCCCATCACTCATTGGGATTAGAAGTCATGTTCTAGCCCCACCATTTTAATAAGTGGGCTTTTGATTTCAAGATTGATATGGTCCATTGACATTATAAGTTGATCACTACCTCCATCATAGACTTGTTAGTGGCTTAAAAAAGTTAAATGGCCCGTTGACTGGAACCTATCTTTTTTGGGCAACTCAAAAATCAGTTGATATTCATGTTGAAAATGGATATCGTTGATGACACGATATGTTGGATTTTTATGAAATAAAGGAAATTAAACTGTTAGGTTTTTCAAATATAAAAAGAAAAAAGAGGAGAAAATATGGTAACTTTCGGTGATTGTTGGTAACCATTCAATTAAAGATGGTGGTGTCTCTTGATGGATGGAGTATCTTTTTATTTTGAAATAATTATGAAAATATGTCGTTAATGAAGAGATATTATTTGAAAAATGCATAAAAAATGGACTCTTAAGTGTTCTTTTATGGTCTTTAAAAACTCATATCTTGATCATTTCAATATCACAACAATATCAATAATCTCTCTTTTCCATACTCTTTTTCCACTCTTCTTCAAGACCATTTTAAATAATTACAAAAATTATAGTTTTTTCACAAAGTTAACTATAAATAGCTAAAAAATTATGGGTGAAGTATAGCGGTAAAGATGTTAGGGGTGTGTACTGTAAATTAAGGCATTTGGAGTGCAGTTTTTTTTTTTTTTTTTTTTTCCAAGTCAAAACCTACCTATGATTCTTGTATTAGAAGATGATGCTTATTGTATCTTATAGGCGAATTTATTGCAGCCTTCTTGAAAATTGGTTTAACCACTAGTAAAATATAAATATTGCATTAAAAATAGCAATACTATAACATTACTTAAACATACTTTAAGCATTTGTTTCTTTTGTTTCCACCTTTTAAATTAGTTTCTAATCTTTAATTAGACTCAAGGTTAGAAACTCAAATTAAAAAAGAAATAAAAAATTCATATTTGAGGAGCTGACCAAGAAAATTAAAGAAGAAATGTAAATTTTCAAATTTGAAGAGCTCAAGAAAAAGATGGTCATGCTAGGGGTGGTAAGAAAAAGCACGTCCGATGATCCTCTCCAAAAATAAAAAATAAAAAATGGCACGTGTAAAATATCTAACAATCCACACAGAAGAAATCTAAAAAATATAAATCTAAGATGGAGTAGAGGAGGAAGATGAGATCCTAACCATGTATTCTCTAATAAATATTAATAGATAATAAAAAAGAAAAGTGGACTCACCTGGTTAACTCATGATTTCCCTGGTCGACTCGACCAGGAGATGGGCCGAGTCCTGGTTTGCCAACCATGGTATAAATAAATGATTAGTGGGCCCTGTCACCCATCTACTTATATGAGGGTTGCATGCAATCATGTGGCCATCCACCACTCTCTATTTCTCTGTGGACACACATGTACCACGTGGCATGCGAGTGGAGGTGCTACGTGTCCTTTTTAATTCTCTGACTGGCTAGGTACGCCATCCTACCATTCAATACGTGCTATTGAGAATTTTAATTTCTGTCCATCTCTTTATATGAACGAACGGTTAGGATCATCGGAAGCATGTCAGACCTGTACAGTACAGAAACTGGTAAGACGATTGGTTAGGTGGTCTCCGCCATGGATTCAAGAGGATCCATTGCAGGCCGGAGGGGCCCACGTAGATGTATGTGTTATATATCCACGCCGTCCATCCGTTTTTTCATATCATTTTGGCGTTGGTTCCCAAAATTAAGCAGATCCAATTTTCAAATGGACCACATCATAGGAAATAGTGGTTTTTAACCATTAAAAATGTCTGTGGGCCATAAAAGTTTTGGAACAGGATGATATTTTTGTCTTCATCATGTCTGTGTGACCTTATTAGTATTTTGGATCGCAAATAAACATGGCGGAAGACCCTAGGTAGTTTATAATGATGGGCGTTCAATGACCACTGTTTCTTGTAGTGTGGTCCACCTGAGATTTTTATCTGCTTAATTTTTTGGAGTATGAACTAAAATGAGCTCGAAAAATGGATGGACGGCGTGGATATATAACACATGCATCAAGGTAGGCCTATGGTTAGGAATTCAACCACTAATCTGTTACCTACCCAATCCACGCTCCCCGATGCCCGTGTGATCCGGTTATCGAAGGCATAGCCCGTTAAAGATATCAATGCCTCTTTAACTCCCACTTTCCTTCATCTCATGGCAGTGATTATTCTATTGTTTGAACAAGATCTACTGTTGCTTCGTACTCTTGTTTCTACAAGATCTAACGGTTTCAGATGACACGTGTGATATTTTTGTGTGTGATCATCTGAATATATAAATATATGCAAGCTAATTTATTGCTGAAAAAATATCGTAAGTGGCTGATAAGGTAACCATTAAGGCTAGGTGAATATGAGAATGCCAGGGAGATTTTTTACTAAATAAGAATGTAATCAATAAAGTGAAGCATGATATACTTACTGAAGGTAACCACTACTTTATAATTGCTAGTAGGTAAAATTATCATGTAAGCAATAGCCACTCTTATGATTACATTGAGAGTTATATAAATAATAGAATAAGATGTCAAGAGAAGCATCAACGATCAATCCATCAAACCCTCAACAGAATATTCTTTTTCAGTTCTTTGGGACGCTTAACTTAACCATTAAGAATAGTCCAGTACATCACTACAATCACACCATTCTGACTTACAGTTAGCCAATAGTTATAATTTCTTTCTATACGTACCTGCATTTTGGACCTGGAGGAAGACTGTAGCTCTAAAAATTGCCTGCCTACGGTCATACGCTATGTCAACAGCAGATTGTAATCTTAACATTGCTCAGTCCATGCTCATTAGCATGATGCTCCACGAAGCACCCCACTGCTCTCATGTATGTCAGTAATCTCAACTTAGTAGTAAGTACTTGTCGTTTTACATCAATCTTTCGACTTGTTTTCGTTCAATTACGCAATTGATTCACATTCAGAAGTCACTGATTTTTAAGACAAAAAAACTCATTGGAGGAATATCCTCAAGTTCTACAAATCGTCTGATAGCACACTCGACAGTTAGCTGAATAAATGGTCGGTTGTGTTCTTGACCAATCTCCATTCTATTTCCATGCTAGGGGACAGTGGTTTCAGTTTGAATCGGACCCAATCGGTTCTGGTACGCTTACAAATCTCGCATGTGCAACGCGTGGCCGAATTCAAGGCCAACACTATTTTTGGCACACCCTGTGGAATAGGTGTGAAATTGTTAATTGAGCGATTTGATAAAATGAGTCATAGATCAACAAGGAACAATGTTAACGTCGATGATCAGGAACTTTATCAAGGCCTTAAAGCGTTACAAATGTAGGTCGAGCTTGAACTTTCAGAATCATTGCATTCGGCTGTCTCGAAGGTAGGGTCATCATCTCAGGCTAACTCCCTGGAACAAGTGATTGGGGCGTTAGGCAATATGCATGCAAGTTTGCAACAATTGACCCAGCAATCTAGATCTCGAGTCGAATCTTTCAAATGTATTTTGGGATTTCTCAATGAAAGGTTTCCCAAAGCACATCAATACAACATTGAAGTACCACATTTCAAAAACATTCCATAGGAACCACCAATTCTACCTCCACGAAATGTTTAGTCAGATCAAGGCCAAGTCGCCCAGAACATACTACCTCAGGCTGGTGTCAGGAGACCGATAGGTTAAAATGAATATGAAGAAAATACTAGTATATCCCTTGCAGGGTAGTTCATGCCGAACAATGAAACACTTAGAGGACAGGGAACTTTTATGCAACTACCTCAGACAATTAACTAAGGACCCCAGGAACATCGGACAACTGTTTTACCTCCACAAATAGGCTGTAAAGAACTGGTTAATTTGATGCAAGATGTTACGGACCAACGACATGGTTGCCAAACAAATCGGTTAACATATCGTAAACCTTATGCGGATTGGGTTGATCGACTCGTCAAAGTGCCAATAGGCTATAAAATATCGAATTTCACTCTATTTTTTGGAGATACGGGCCTCTATACTGTAGAACATATTGGTTGTTTTTACCATGCGGTGTAGTGAATTTTTAAATAATGAATATGTGAAGTTGAAATGGTTTCCAAATTTATTGACTGATACTACTTTCTTGTGGTATATCGGTTTGCCGCCAAATTTAGTATACACTCGGTAAGACACAGAAGAAATGTTTTACTCTCGGTTCATTTGAACGGAACTGGAATTATCTTTAGCCGACTTATTCCGCCTAAGACAACTACTGTAACATCCCGGATTTTCACTGTTTTGGATTTCCAAAAATCCTTGATATATATATATTTTTAATTAACTTATACTATCACATACTGACCATTAGCACTCAATATTAGCTTATACACGAGTTAATTAATCCAATATTAGCCCAATTTAATAGACCAGATAGGCAGTGATAAGGCCTGGTGCAGGCCGCTAAGCCAGATGATTGTTTACACTTAAAGACGGCCCGTGTGGGCCACCCAGCAACCGATGAGGGTCAGAAAAATCTAAAACTTTAGAAAATCATAGATCTCACTGGGCTTGTAGTCCATCACGGACTGCAGACCCAGTGGACACCCAGAAGTACCATCTGACGCTTGCCCAATGCGCCCCACCAATGCTAGATTAAAATCTGGCACTGACAAAAGAAACTGAGACTCCGGGCCTTCCAGCCGTCGGATTTCTTCCAAATTTACGGTGAAGGTTTAATGTATTTTTCAACGCCTGCCCACCAAATCTGGGCCCCGATCGTGGCACGATGACCGTTGATCGTAAATCGGACCCGTGCGATCAAACCCCATATCCGATCGCTCCCAAATTTTACATGGCCCTTCATCGGACCATGGATCACCTACCCTATAAATTTCATGGCCAGAGGGCCACCAGAAATTCCCCATCAATCAGAATGGTCCCCAAAGGGGCCACTTAAAGGTCGGAAACGCTTGCTCAAATCATATATTCGTTCATCTGTTCACCCTAAATGTTTACATGGACCCTAGTCAAGCCATAGGGCACCTACACACCAAATTTGGTGGTTAGAGGGGTGTTAGGGCCGCCCCAACACTAATAGGGAGTCTTAGTGGTCTATTTTAAAAAATTGTGGAAGCTTGGGGCCATTTGCACCAAATCTGAAATTATAAAAAGGGGTTTCTTTTAGGTACCCCTCTCCCATACGAATTTGCCCTAGAAGAGAAAAGAGAGAAAAGAGAAGAGAAAGAGGAGGAGGGAGAGAGAGTGAAGAAGGAGGAGTGTGGACCCTAGATCGAGGTGGGGCCCAAGGAAGCCAATCTTGCATCTTCCCACCTCTTTTCCAAGAAGAAACCTCACCCCACAACCGCTATTTCGTCCGTTGAGCAACTAGGTAAGCTCCATTCCCTAATTTCTTTGAAACCCTTGTGATGAGGGAGATTTACTTGGGATTCTAACAAGCAAGTGGTCGCCTTTAGGGATTTCGACTGATCTACCCCGAAATCCACATCTCCTAGGTCGTTTCCAAGCCTCCATCGAATCCAAGGTGCGGACTATTGTTCTTAGGTGGCCTAGCACTAATTGTAGTACGAGTTTAATGATTTTGTATGTTTGGATGATGCCTTTGGAGAGTCTAGGGAAATTTCTAGGAAATTGTTGAGTTGTTGAAATTGTATGGAATTGTATGTCATGTTGATTTCCTCATATGATGTTGTTCTTATCTCTCACATGATTTGATATGAATTGATGATCTCATGTTTATGTCATGTTTGGTTTTCTTCACATGATGTTGCCCTAGCATGTATGTCTTACTAATCCTTATGCAATTTGGCTCTATGAGATGTAGGAAGTACTTAACTTCCTCATCAACCCACACAACACACATGCCCTTGAATTTTACACATTGTAGCTTTGCTTGGTAGGAATTATGAGTTCTATGTTGAAAAATATGAATGTTTAATATTGCATATGCTAAATGATAACCTTGTTAGTTGGCATGTTATGAATCACCATCCAAACTCTTTGGTTGGTCAGAAATACAAGGAGAACGAAGGCGGCCCCGTCGGTAGGACCGTCTTGAGGATAAACTCATGGATTTGGGCGGGTGTGTTCGGGAGGCTGTAGTTCGACAACATGGGTCTCTTGTGCCCGAGGTCACTCGTCTCACGCTCGCTTGACTCGTGCGGTCTAGCCTACTATCTGACTAACCCTATATGTTTACCCTGTTTGTTCACATATGTATGGAACCTGAACCACTCTACAACCGTTGTAGCCCATCAAAAATTCACTTGAAATTGGTCCACAGCCTCGTGAGCCAGGTATGGTGGAATGGGACACTATGTCCGAGCTGTCGGCCTACGCTGGGGTACCGCGCCTCCCCGTAGTGATCGCGAGCGATCCCTTCCTTTCGGCACTCCTCATGTGCTTGATGTCGAGGATGAGGAACCCGACGGGATCACGGACCCCGAGGTCTCGGCCTCACGCGTTGATGGGGTCTTGGCCTCGCAACCAGCTTAGGGCATTGATACGTAGGGTGAATCAGAATCCCCAACCTGCTGGATGACCGGACTTAACTAATAACTCGGCTAACACGATCGCATTGCTCGCATTAGTTAGGGTGGCGACTCGGAAGTCGAGGTCACTCTGAGGGAGTGTTGTCATATGCGATCGTTAGATGAAGTCGCTTGAGGGAGTGTTGTGGCGAGGGCATGCATCATATCATCCCGCATGCATGCATTTTAAATAAGAGTTATTAGGTGTTGATGATTGTCTGTTTTTCATTAAGTTCATATTACAATTGATGCCTGTTGTAACTTGAGACCAGTAGTTCACACTGAGTTGATCACTCACTCCCACTCTGGGACGGTGTTTTATAACACCAACCAGACCCATTCATAGATGCAGGTAACTCAGGGCATGAGGAGCCTGGCGAGGCGAGCTTGGACGAGGAGGATGGGCTCTCCTACTTGCAGCTGATGGGCGGCTCTCCATCGACTTGATCGAGCTGGATTTGGATTTGCTGAGCCGCGGGCTCAGCTTTATTTATTTTTTTGACATAGCCTTCTTTTGTTGTTGTTCTGTTGGGCAACGCATTGGGCGACCCTTTATTATTTTTGAACCTGTATATATGTGGGACATCCTTCATTTCAGTAGACAGGTGCGATTGTACTTCATGCTTCAGGTAATTTCAAATTGCATAGTTAAAATTGATTAAAAAAAAACCCATAAATGCATAATAGGTGACACTCGGGAAATCGAGAGTCGAGTCTATGCACGACCCCCGATTTTCCGGGGCGTTACAACTACTTGGTGAATCGGCTGAAATTTACATTGGTCAGTTCAATAGAGCAAAAAATATGTGCAGAGTTTTCATGCCAGAACTTAATTTGTCAAACTGGCCATATGGAAAGAATAGATATTGAATCTCGAAAGAAAATTGAAGGAATTAATTTAGAAGATTTAGTTGACCTATCTATTAGAGTGACCAGATACGAATGACTCTTATGGGAAGAGAATTAGCGAAATAATACATTCCCAAGGATATATTATCATGACCCGAATTATGAAATTGTGATGGCCGAAATAAACATTAAGAAACATTTTATTTGTACGACCTTAATAAAAACTGATGAATCTTTTGCTTAAAATTCAAATGCCGCCAAGGAATTTTCAAAACGTGACAGGCATTTATCCTTTGATATAACTTAGGGTGAGGAGATTTTTTATCTTCTTCTTTCCAGAAAATTTATCAAGTTATCGCCAAGACAAAGAATGCTTACAATTATGAATTAAAGAAAATTAAATATTACAAGTGGCATGACTCTCGGCCTCTTTCGACCAAAAATTGTATTGCTTTCAAGAACATTATTCAAGACAACATTGATTCAAGGATGTTGAAATTTCTGAAGAAAGAAAAAGAAATCATGTTAGTGGATACTGATCCTTCCCATCTTCAATCAAAATCAATATGGTCTCCATGAACTTGAGAAAGATGACCGCTCTCGAAGTGAATGTTGATCTAATAACAACAACTAGACAACCTCATTCTAATCACCCAAAGGAAATCTGTAACATCCCGGATTTTCACTGTTTTGGATTTCCAAAAATTCTTGATATTTTTTTAATTAACTTATACTATCACGTACTGACCATTAGCACTCAATGTTAGCTTATACACGAGTTAATTAATCCAAGATTAGCCCAATTTAATAGACCAGACAGGCCGTGATAAGGCCTGGTGCAGGCCGCTAAGCCAGATGATTGTTTACACTTAAAGACGGCCCATGTGGGCCACCCAGCAACCGAGGAGGGTCAGAAAAATCTAAAACTTTAGAAAATCATAGATCTCACTGGGCTTGTAGTCCATCGCGGACTGCGGACCCAGTGGACACCCAGAAGTACCATCTGGCGCTTGCCCAATGCGCCCCACCAATGCCAGATTAAAATCTGGCACTGACAAAAGAAACTGAGACTTCGGGCCTTCCAGCCGTCGGATTTCTTCCAAATTTACGGTGAAGGTTTAATGTATTTTTCAACGCCTGCCCACCAAATCTGGGCCCCGATCGTGGTACGATGACCGTTGATCGTAAATCAGACCCGTGCGATCAAACCCCATATCCGATCGCTCCCAAATTTTGCATGACCCTTCATCGGGCCATGAATCACTTACCCTATAAATTTCATGGCCAGAGGGCCACCAAAAATGTCCCATCAATCAAAATGGCCCCCAAAGGGCCACTTAAAGGTCAGAAACGCTTGCTCAGATCATATATCCGTTCATCCGTTCGCCCTAAATTTTTACATGGGCCCTAATTGGGCCATAAGACACCTACCCACCTAATTTGGTGGCTTAGGGGGGACCATCCCAACTTCAATAGGGAGCCCTAGAAGGCTAGTTTGGGAAATTGTGGGAACTTAAGTGATTTGAGTCGTCCACTCTTATGCCAAGTTGAGGATTTCAGACCGTCGGTTTATTACCAAACTTTATCCATGGATTAAGGATATTTCTCCGCTCACATCCGTATAGCCGCGGCCCCGATCGACCATCGGTGACCGTTGAACAGACTTCTAATCATATTGGTCGATCGGCGCGTCGGAATGGCGGGCCGATTGTGTCCATACGTAGATCATCATTAGGACTAACTATCCTACGGTGTATATCGACTAGTACACCCCATAGGCTAGAAAAACCCTCCCATAGGGTTAGTATAGTAAAGACCCAACACTTGGGGCCAATTGTACCAAAACTGGCACTATATAAAGGGTTTCATTTAGGCACCCCTCTCCCCATACGATTTTGCCCTAAGAAAAAAAGGGGGAAAGAAAGAAGAGAGAAAAGGGAGAAGAGAAAGAGGAGAAAGGAGGAGGAAGAGAGAGTGAAGAAGGAGGAGTGTGGACCCTAGATCGAGGTGGGGCCCAAGGAAGCCAATCTTGCATCTTCCCACCTCTTTTCCAAGAAGAAACCTCACCCCACAACCGCCATTTCATCCGTTGAGCAACTAGGTAAGCTTCATTCCCTATTTTCTTTGAAACCCTTGTGATGAGGGAGATTTACTTGGGATTCTAATAAGCAAGTGGTCGCCTTTAGGGATTCCGACCGATCTACCCCGAAATCCACATCTCCTAGGTCGTTTCCAAGCCTCCATCGAATCCAAGGTGCGGACTATCGTTCTTAGGTGGCCTAGCACCAATTTTTATACGAGCCTAATGATTTTGATTGTTGGATGTTATACTTGAAAGTCTAGAGGAACCCTAGGATCGTAGGTTGATGGAATTGTATGGATATGCATGTTTGGCTACCCCATGATGTTGATCTTGTTTCCTTACATGATTTTGTGTATGGATGGTTGCATGCTCATGCTTGTTGATTTCCATATATATTGTTGCTTAATAGTATGCATGATTTCATTACTCTTGTGCATGGAATTTCTCAAGATGGGGGAAGTGCATAACTTCCTCACAAACCCACACGACTCACACGCACTTTATTTCATGATTGCTTGTTAGAAATATTTGATTCATATGACTGAGATGCATGAAATAGGATGTTGGTATGCAAGTTGATAACCTGTGTAGTTGGCTTGTTACGGATCACCCTCCATACCCATGGGTTGGTCAGGAACATGAGGCGAGATGGTAGTCCCATCGGTAGGACTATGCTAGGGCTAGACCCGTGGGTTTGGGCGAGTGTGTTCGTGTGGCTGTAGTTCGACTACATGGGTCTCTTGTGTCCGAGGTCACTCGTCTCACGCTCGCTTGACTCGTGCAGTTTAGCCTACTATCTGACTAACCCTGTATGTTAACCCTGTTTGCTCACGTATGTATGGAACCTGAACCACCCTACCACCGTTGTAGCCCATCAAAAATTCACTTGCAACTGGTCCACAGCCTCGTGAGCCGGGCATGGTGGAATGGGACACTATGTCCGAGCTGTCGGCCTACGCTGGGGTACCGCGCCTCCCCGTAGTGACCGCGAGCGATCCCTTCCTTTCGGCACTCCTCATGTGCTTGGTGTTGGGGATGAGGAACCCGACGGGATCACGGACCGCGAGGTCTCGGCCTCACGCGTTGATGGGGTCTTGGCCTCACAACTAGCTTAGGGCATTGATACGTGGGGTGAATTAGAATCCCCAACCTGCTGGATGAATGGATTCAACTAATAACTCGGCTAACACGATCGCATTGCACGCATTAGTTAGGGTGGCGACTCGGAAGTCGAGGTCGCTTTGAGCGAGTGTTGTCATATGCGATCGTTAGATGAAGTTGCTTGAGGGAGTGTTGTGGCGAGGGCATGCATCATATCATCCCGCATGCATGCATTTTAAATAAGAGTTATTAGGTGTTGATGATTGTCTGCTTTTCATTAAGTTCATATTACAATTGATGTCTGTTGTAACTTGAGACCAATAGTTCACACTGAGTTGATCACTCACTCCCACTCTGGGACGGTGTTTTAAAACACCACCAGATCCATTCATAGATGCAGGTGACCCAGTGTATGAGGAACCTGGCGAGGTGAGCTTTGACGAGGAGGATGAGTTCTCCTACTTTCAGCTGATGGGCGGCTCTCCATCGGCTTGATCGGGCTGAATTTGGATTTGCTGAGCCGCGGGCTCCACTTTTGTCTTTTGGATATAGCTTTTTTTTTCATTATCCTGTTGGGCAACGTGTAACGCCCTGAAAATCGGGGGTCGAGTACATCCGCAACTCCCGAGTTTCCGAGGTCACTTATCATGCGTTTAATGGTTTTAGTGCTAGTCTGATTAACTGCGCAATTTGGAACAAACTGAAACATGAAGCACAAGCGCAAGTTTACTGAAATGGGAGAAAAACATCATAAATATATGTACACGTCCAAAAGAATAAGGGCACATGGCGCCACACGACAAAATCACAAAATGATATATCATGTCCAAAAAGAATAAGGCTGAGCTCGCAGCTCAGCAGTCCGTCGTCACGGCTACGGATCCGACGCAGCTCCATCCATCAACTGGAAGTAGGAGTACTCCTCCTCCACATCCACGTCCGCAATGCCAGGCTCCTCCTGAACTTCGCCACCTGCATCTATGGAAGCGTCTGGTTGGTGTTTTAAAACACCGCCCCAGAGTGGGAGTGAGTGATCAACTCAGTGTGAACCATTAACCTTAAGTTGTAACAAGCATCAATTATAATAGGAATTTAATGAAAAGCAGGAATTCAGCAACACCTATAACTCTTATTAAATGCGCATGAAATGCGATGACATGATGCATGCCCTCGCCACAACACTCCCTCAAGCGACTACGTCTACGATCGCAAATGTCATCACTCCCTCAATGCGACCTCGACTTCCGAGTCGCCATCCTAGCTAATGCGTGAAATGCGATCATGTTAGCCAAGTTGTTAGTTAGAGTCCATTCATCCAGCAGATTTGGGGATTCTGGATCACCCTACATGTCACTGCCCTAATCTGGTTGCGAGGGCAAGATCTCATCAACGCGTGAGGCCGAGTCCTCGCGGTCCGTGATCCCGTCGGGGTCCTCATCTCCGACTCCAAGCACATGAGGAGTGCCGATAGAGAAGGGATCGCTCGCGGTCACTACGGGGAGGCGCGGTACCCCAGCGTAGGCCGACAGCTCGGACACAGTGTCCCATTCCACCATGCCCGGCTCACGAGACTGTGGACCAATTGTAGTCAAATTTTCAGTGGGCCACAAAGGTTATAGGGTGCATCAGGTTCCATACATATGTGGGCGAACATGGTTAACAGACGGGGATGATCAGGTAGTAGGCTAATCCGCACAAATCAGGCGAGCATGAAACGAATGACCTTGGGCACAAAGGTCCCATGTAGTCGAACTACAGCCACCCGAACACTCCCGCCCAATCCGCGAGTCTAGCCTTAGCGTAGTCCTACCGATGGGGCTACCCTCTCTCGTCAGGTTCCTGACCATCCCAAGAGAGTGGAAAGAGATCTACAACATGCTCACTACTCATGCTATCAGCTAGTACATCCAAGTCATAATCTCGTGCATCCTAACCACACAAAACAAATATCTTTAACACACAATCAAGTATCATCATAGAATTTTGGTGCATGTGAGTGTATGTGTGTTGTGTGAGGAAGTTAAACACTTCCCCCATCTTGAGGGATCATAAGCATTTGTAATTAATCACACACACAATTAAAGCATTGCATATGATGGAAATGTATCAACAACCACAAGCATGTTATCAATCAACATTAAAATCATGTGAAGGCACAATATATATAACATTTGAGAATCAAACATGCATATTCTAACAAGTTCAACATCATGAAAATCCCTAGGGTTTCCTAGAATTCCAAATACGACATCCAAGCACTCAAAATCATTAAATCCGTATTAAAGTTGGTGCTAGGCCACCTAAGAGTAATAGTCCGCACCTATGGATCGTTGGCGACACGAAGAACGTCCTAGGAAAGGGGCTTTTGGGACGATCGGCCGGAATCCCTAAACCAACCCTTGCATGTTAGTTTTCCATGCCAATCCCACCATAATACATGGATTTCAAGAAGAAAAAGGGAGAGAATTTACCTAGATGGCCACGGACGAATTTGGGGTTTGTGGCGGAGGGTTTTCCCCCTTTGGGAAGGGAGAAGATGATGGAGGGTCGATTCTCTTGGGCCCCAACTCGATTTAGGGTCCACCACACTTCCTTGCCTACCCTTTCTTCTTACTTCACTCTCCTTGGTTGTTGGAGGATGGTGGAAGTTGCTAGGGAGAGAGATGGGAGGTTGGAGTTTTGGAGGAGATCAAAGAGAGCTCGGTTGTTGGAGATTCGGAAGGAGATTAAGGAGAAGGGGAATGGGTTGTTGGGAGGTGAAGGGAGAGATAGGAGGGAGAGAGGGTTTGGTTGAGAGAGTGAATGAAATTGTGAAAGGGGGTTAGGGCTTATTTCCCTAGAGTTGGGTCTCTTGGCCCCATGTTTCCTAATCTTCCCAAATTAGACCTATGGGACCCCTATTAAGTGTTGAGGTGGCCCTAGTGCCTCATTGGCCACCAAATTCGGCGTGTAGTTGTCTCCTAACCCTACTAGGGTCCATGCAAAAATTGAGGACGAACGGATGAACGGTTATATGATCTGGAAGGGGCGCCACCGATCTTTAAGTGGCCCTGTGGGACCCATTTCGGTGATTGGAATTGTTCTGGGGGTCTTCTGGCCATCAAACTTATAGGTTAAGTGATCCATGGCCCGATGAAGGGCCGTGCAAAATTTGGGAGCGATCGGATATAGGGTTTGATCGCACGGGTCCGATTTGCGATCGACGGTCATCGTGCCACGATCGGGCCCCAGATTTGGTGAACGGGCGTTGAAAAATATATCAACCCATTACCGTAAATTTGGAAGAAATCCGATGGTTGGAAAGTCTCACATTTCAATTTCCCTGATCAGTGCCAGATTTCAATTCTAGCATTGGTGGGGTGCATGGGGCCCCTGCCAGATCCCACTTCTGGGCGTCTGCCGGAGTTGCGGTCCGCGATGGCATTCAAGCCCAGTGAGACCAACGGCCACACCGAGTTTTAGAATTTTCCGACCATCCTCGGTCGTTGTGCGTCCAACGCAAGCGGTCTATGATGTGTAAACAGCCATCTGGCTGGTGGCCCACACTAAGCCCTATTATGGCCAGTCAGACCAACTAAACTGGATTAATCTTGGATGATTTTTATCTACGGTAACCCACCATGAGTGGCCTAAGCGAGTGGTCCTACGGCAATCCTACGTGGACGCCCCAGGACACTGTGCTGGTTGGGCGAGACGTTACAATCTACCCCCCTTACAAGGAAATTTCGTCCTCGAAATTTGTACCTGTTCGTATTGTTGAAGCAGGCTCGGGTAATGTTTGCGTACTTCTGCTTCCGTCTCCCAAGTGGCTTCTTCTTCATCGTGATGGGTCCATAGCACCTTGACCAACGGAATGACTTTGTTGCGTAGGACCTGTTCCTTCCTATCCAATATCCTAGTGGGCCGAAGAATGTATGTGGCATTTTCCTTGAGTTCCACCTGCTCCCACTTGATGATATGCGAAGGATCGGGGACGTACTTCTTCAACATGGATACATGGAAGACGTTATGCACTCCAGCAAGCGGCGTAGGTAGGGCCAAGCGATAAGCCACAGCACCTACCCGGTCTAAAATCTGGAAGGGCCCAATGAATCGCGGCGTGAGTTTTCCCTTCTTGCCGAAGCGTAAAACGCCCTTCATTGGGGAGATTTTAAGAAATACATGATCTCCAGCTTCGAATTCCAAATCCCTTCGCCTTGTGTCGGCGTAGCTTTTCTGCCTGCTTTGAGCCGTTAAGAGGCGGCGTCGGATAATTTCAATCTTCTCGGTTGTGATCCGCACCAAATCCGGTCCTAACAAGCTCTTCTCGCCAATTTCTTCCCAACAATGCGGGGCTCGACACGGACGCCCATACAATGCCTCGTATGGCGCCATACCGATGCTAGCCTGAAAGCTATTATTGTAGGCGAACTCGGCATATGGGAGGCAGTCGTCCCAACTCTCCTGAAAGTCCAGGACACAAGCCCGCAACATGTCTTCCAAAATCTGATTCACCCGCTCAGTTTGCCCATCTGTCTGAGGGTGGAAGGCGGTGCTAAACTTCAGCTTCACTCCCATAGCCTCTTGGATGCGAGTCCAGAAAATCGACGTGAATCGAGTGTCCCGGTCCGACACTATTTCCAGCGGGACACCATGGAGTCGAACTATTTCCTTGATATATAATTTTGCCAGATCATCAGCGGAGTTGGAAGTTTTAATTGGCAGAAAATGGGCTGATTTGGTGAGCCTGTCCACAATCACCCATATTGAGTCATGCCCCTTCCTAGTCTTAGGTAGACCAGAAATGAAGTCCATAGATATGAAGTCCCATTTCCATTCTGCTATGGGCATGGGTTGCAAGAGGCCCGGCGGCCGGCGGTGTTCGGCCTTGACTTGTTGACAAGTGAGGCATCGGGACACATACTCCGCTATTTCCTTCTTCATGTTGTCCCACCAATAGTTCCGCTTCAAATCCCGGTACATCTTCGTGCCACCAGGGTGCATCGCCAACTTGGAGTTATGAGCGGCATTGAGAACTTCTTCCCGTAGTCCCAGAAGGTTTGGAACACAAAGGCGGCCTCGGTACCGCAATCCTCCATCGGCACCGATCCTCCATCCAGATTTCTCATCATTAGGGGCCCTTTCCCTCATCTTCTTTAATAACTCATCGCCCTCCTGGGCTTCAATGATTTTGCTGTCAATCATTGGTTGTGCTTGAATGTGAGCTACAACTTCGTACGGTTCCTCCACGGTCAGCTTCATGTCGAAATCCCGCACGAATTCCACCATGTCCCATTCCCTCACCATTAGCGGGGCCGCAAATTCAATTGTCTTCTTGCGACTTAAGGCATCCGCCACTAAATTTGCCTTGCCAGGATGATACGAGACGTCGAACTTGAAGTCCTTCAACGTCTCCATCCAGCGACGTTGCCTCATGTTCAGGTCTTTCTGGGTGAAGATATATTTGAGACTCTTGTGATCAGAGAAGAGCTCAAACTCCTCACCGTAGAGATAGTGCCGCCATATCTTCAAAGCGAAAACCACCGCCGCAAGCTCGAGATCATGAGTGGGGTAGTTCTCCTCGTGTTTCCGTAACTGCCGAGATGCATACGCAATTACCTTGTCCTTCTGCATGAGCACACATCCCAAGCCCACATGAGAAGCGTCCGTGTAGACAGTGTACTTGACCCCTTGCTCAGGGAGCACAAGCACAGGTGCCGAGGTCAACTTATCTTTCAGCTCTAGGAAGGCCGCCTCCGCCTTCTCATTCCAGGCAAATTTGAGGTCCTTCCGAGTCAACTGGGATAGCGGCCGAGCTATTTTTGAAAAGTCCTTAATGAACCTTCGATAATAGCCGGCGAGACCGAGAAAACTCCTCACTTCTGTGACCGACTTCGGTTGCTTCCAGTCTTGCACAGCCGCAACCTTGGCAAGATCAACAGATATGCCCTCCTTGGACACCACATGACCCAGAAATTTGACCTCCTCCTTCCAGAAGTCGCACTTCCTAAATTGCGCAAATAACCGGTTCTTCTCAAGAGTTCCAAGGACCGCCCTTAGATGCTCTTCATGCTCATCGCGGCTCTTTGAGTAAATCAATATATCGTCTATGAACGGCCTGAAGATTCTGTTCATGAGGTCCATGAATACCGCTGGGGCATTGGTAAGCCCGAACGACATAACTAGGAACTCGTAATGGCCAAAGCAGGTTCTGAAGGCCGTCTTCTGTATATCCTCGTCTCTGACTCGCAGTTGATGGTACCCTGATTGTAGATCGATCTTAGAGAAATACTTGGCACCCCTCAGCTGGTCAAACAAGTCGTCAATTCTGGGCAATGGGTACTTGTTCCGAACCGTCACTTGGTTCAATCTCCTGTAATCCACGCACAATCGTAATGAGCCGTCCTTCTTCTTCACAAATAGGACTGGGGCTCCCCACGGCGAGACACTGGGCCGGATGAAACCTTTCTCTAGCAAGTTGTCAATCTGAGACTTAGCTCTTCCATCTCACATGGGGGCATGCGGTAAGTAGGCAAGGAGATGGGCTTAGCACCCGGAGTTAGATCGATAGTGAAGTCTATTTCCCGTCGAGGAGGGAGTCCAGGTATGGCTTTAAACACATCACTAAAGTCTCGGACTACGGGAGTGCATGTGTGTGAGGGCCCATCATACCCGTCTTCCAAAGAAGCATAACATAAAATCCTACGATCGTGGCTAACCTGGACCGGAAACGTGAGAGAAGTGCCGTCATCTTCAAATATTTTCACTGTCAGTGTCTCACAGTCAATCTCGGCCTTCATCGTGGTCAACCAATCCATGCCCAGGATAACATCATAGTGGAAGATCTTAGTCACTATCAAGTCCACAAATGCCACCTTACATCCCAAATCGATGGGACAATCGCGGCACACCTTCGTCGCTTCTGAGACAGTACCGGCGGCGGCAATGATCCTCACCCCAGTACAGGGAGTAGCGTACAATCCTAGACGCTTGACAGTAGCATGCGTTATGAGAGAAGTAGTGGATCCCGTGTCTACCAACAAAAAGATGGGGGTACCTTCAATATGTGCCGTCACCTCGAAGGCCGTAGGAGTGGGGATGACAGCATCTTGGCCTTCTGCCGTCAATGCATGGACGCGCGCCTGCTGAGGGAAGTTCGGTCGTTGCATAGGCCGTTGTGGCGGCCTAACCTGAGGTGCAGGGGGCGTCGAAACAGTGGGTTGGGCCCCATTGTTCGTAGGGGCGGAACCTGTAATACTTGTTGTGGAGGCCTGAAGTTGCGCTGCGGTGGCGTGAAGCCGAGATCCCTCATCCGGGTGAAGCAGTATGGCTCGGAATGGCCCGGTCTTCGACAATAGCTGCACGTCTGAATAGGTCGAGTAGGAGGTGCCGGTGCAGCAGCTACACGTGGCGGAGAATCTGGGCGCGGCCTCTTCCCCGCAAAAGAAGTGGATGGCCCTTCTGCCCGGTTTCGAGGCCCCATCTGTGTCCGGCCCCGTGAGACACGCTCCTCATCTTGTTCAGCCCGAGTAGACAACTCCACGAGCTCCGCATAAGTCCCAATGCTCATGCAACACAATTTGGAGCGAATACTACTCCTCAATCCTGCCATATACCGCCTCATTTTGATCGCCTCGCTGGCGATCATTTCGGAAGCGTAGCGAGACAGTTCGGTGAACCGATTCTCGTATTGTGCCACGCTCATTCCCCCCTGTTGGAGGCGGAGGAACTCATTCTCCCTGTCGTGCTGGTAGGATTGGGGGATATACTTCCCGTTAAACGGGCTTCAAATGCTTCCCACGTCCATACGTGGCCTTCAGGAAGGGACCTGAGGACGCTTTCCCACCATAAGTCCGCCTCTTTCTCAAAGAGGTAAGAGGCGAGTTCCACATTCTCCACCTCAGAACAGTGGAGAGGCCGCAGTAGCTTGGTGACTCTGTTGAGCCAATACTCCGCTTCCTCTGGGCGGTGGGTACCGGCGAAAGTAGGCGGCCTATGCCTCTGGAACTGTTGAAATAGGTTGCTTCCGCTAGTGGCGGGCGCAGCCGGAGCGGGCGGTTCCGGTTGTGGTGTGCCCAAATGTTGGGCCAAGGCCCCCATCACCGTGGCCAACATATTTTGTTGTTGTTGCATATTGGTGGCCATCATCTGCTGTTGCTGTTGCACGCTTGCGGCCATCATCTGTTGTTGTTGTTGCATGAGAAGCAACATTTGGCCCATTTGATCCATAGACGGTGGCGGAGGGGGTATAGGTGCCTCGGCTCGTGGCGGCGAAGCATTTGGGGCCGCCTCCTGGGTGGTACTTCCCGTATTCTGGGAACCGTCCGCCCCATGTGGGCCTTGTTGCTCAACAGGGGCCCGATCCCGATCGACCAAGCCACCGTGAGGAAGGCGGACAAATCGGCCATCCTGTCGCGGAGGCATTTCCTGAAAAGGCCCTTGATTGAGTTAGGTACTAGAACATTTCTTACATCCCGATTATGTGCGCATGGGCAAGATTCAATACAATCCATTCGAGAACACAAGCAATGCACATACAAGCATGTTAGGACGACAAGAGATTTGCCGAGGCAATCCACACATTCACATTAATTTCAAAATGCCATTGACATGGCTAATTACATGTTACAGCATGGATCACAAACATCAGTAAGCAGGTTAAACTGAAAAGGGAAATACAAACTAACAAGCAAAGGTCCTAACTATCTTCCAGTACAGGGGATTAGGTCTAATTGATTTAAAGCAACTACTAGTTATCCGTAAGGTCGCGACGCTACTCGTCCGAGTCAGGCGAAAGTGGAGGCGCCTCTTCCCCCTTGCTGCAGCAGATTAGGGCCTTTATGGCCCGATAGATCTTCTTGTTCCACTTCTCCTGCTTTAGTTGGTTCGCCTCAATCCTTGCTTGGCTCTCCCTGATCCCTGCAACCTCAGCCTGGAGCGCATCCAAGCGCTCATGAACACCTGGGGCGGCAAGGGGCTCCTGACTGACTGCCCTGATTCCTTCAGTTTCATCTGCCTCTTCGGCTTCACCTTCATCATCATTTCCCCCTTCATTCTCGCCCTCTTCATTCCCATCACTTTCCTCTTCCTCTTCGCTAGCTTCCCCATACTGATCGATATGGGCCTGTCTTTGCCTGGGTCCGACGCCCATAGAGTTTAGCATCTTGTTCCCCAAAATCTCTACCGGTATGTGATGCCCGTCTGATCCGCCAATCCCAAACTGGTCAGCAATATAGCAGGCCAGACGGCCAAATGGGAGAGCTATGTCCTTGCGAGTCGATCTTGCGGCCTTCACGATTTGGTAGAGCACTGTGCTCGGGGCGCACACTTTTGCTCCTTGGCCCACCTGATACAAAAACTCTACCATGTAGCGAGAGCACTCGGTGCGGTTCTTCAATCTCGGATATATATTGTGAGTGGCAATGCGGTGGAGTACCCGATACTTGGGCATCATGTGAGTTGCGTATAGGCCGACTTCCCTATTCCAAGGGGCAGCTTGGCCACACAGGAAACGAGTACGTTCGTCGCGGGCTGCCCTTGATTCAAGATTCATTTCATCGATCTGCACCTGCCCCAATGGTACTCCCAAAATTTCAGCGAAATCTTCGACTCCCAAATGAGTTTCCTCACCACGCACAATAAGATCAAACCCAAGGGGCTTGTAGCGTGGATTTCTAATCCGAGTGTAGAACATCCTAGCCTGCCCCACATCGGCCTGCGTGTTCACATGAAACATGGGACCCCACTCATCCTTCATTAATCGGCAAAGCAGGGGGTTGTTACCTGTGACGTTTTCTTCCACGAAAGCTTCGAAGGCGACATGGCGCACGCGAAAATTTCCCAAGTCCTTTGCGAGCGCCTCATCCCTCCGGGAATCGTTCCGCCCTTTCGACCGTACCTCTGTGCTCGCCTTTCCCTTCGGATCGGCCTTCTTTTTCCCACGTCGCTCCTGGCTCGGTCCCGCTTCCTCGGAAGCCGGTCTTTTCTTCCCCATAAGGGAAAGGATCACCGGAATAGTGAAAAAGGATACCATGGTGGCAAGGAAAGCCATCACCCTTGGTTAGGATGAATTTTGGGTGAATGTCTTGGGTTGAAGGGCTTGGGGCTACAAGGAATGGAAATGAGAAATGGGATAAGGAAGTGTGGGAAAAAAAAGAGAAGATGGGTTTTGGAGGAATAGGAGTGAGGGAATGAGAAGGGAATGGGATTTGAAAAATAGTGAATAGGACCTTGAGAGATGGTGTTGGGGAGGAGGATTTTGAAGTGAGTATGAAGTGAGGATTGGGATGAGGATGAAATAGTGGTGATGAGGGAAATGAGGAAGAGAGATGGAGAGAAATGAAGATTTGAAAGGGTAGGGAAGAAAAAAAATGGGTAGGGTGGAGGAATGAGGGGAATGAGAATGAGGGATGGAGAGAAATGAGGGTTTGGAAAGTGGGAATTTGAGAAATGGGAGAGAAAGGTGGAGAGATGGAGAGATGGGAAATGGGAGAGAAAGGTGGAGAGATTGAGAAATGGGAGAGAAGGCGGAGAGATTGAGAAATGGGAGAGAAAGGTGGAAAGAAATGAGGAGAGGGAGTGAAATGAGAAGGAGAGAGTGTTGCTTAAAGGGGGGCAGCAGTGGGGCCCACACAAATTCGAAATTTTGCAAAAAAAAACCAAGTGGGAGGTCCGGCGGGGCGGCCACGCCGCTGGCGGGGCGGAATCGCGGCCGGGCGGGGCGGCAACGCGGCCGGGCGGGGCCCACGCGGGCTGCTGGACACCGGCGGGGCGGGGCCACGGCGCGGGCGGGGCGAAAACGCGCCGGGCGGGGCGGAAACGCGGCCGGGCGGGGTGACCACGCCGCTGGCGGGGCAAAAACGCGCACCCGGCGGGGGCCACGCCGCCCGCTGGACGTCCGGCGGGGCGGCCACGCCGACCGGCGGGGTGAGCACGCCGATCCCCCCCCCCTGTTGCATTTTGATTCGTGATTTCCCGGTCATCGGAAACACTCCACGGGAAGTGCTATATATGAATTTGGGGTAGAAGGAGCCGATCTACGCAATGGACCTATCCGTTTCAGGAGATCCTTCCCGGTTAGGGGCCAAAATCTCCGTTTTCCCCTACTTCCTCCATTTCCGGCGAAATTTCACTAGTCCCCATAACTTTATTCCTAAATGAGCAGGAACTACCCAATTTGACCCGCAACTAGTCCATCTATACACGAACGTTGGTTTCGGCCTCGAAATCCTTCGGTTCTCGACTCACTTCCGCCGGCGTGCCTAACGACCGGATGACTCTCGGATTCAACGCCTAGTGTCGCTATACGCCCTCGCTTCCCGATCCTAACTAGTTAGATGACCTATCCTTCATCTACGATCGTCAGTTCGGGGTCTAGGGTGGTTCAAAAATTCTTAAGTTCCTATCGCATTTACCCTCAAGTCAGCGGACGCGTCAGTGAGCCCATGACCCATGGCCCAGTTGCTTCCAAACTATGCTTTGATACCAACTTGTAACGCCCTGAAAATCGGGGGTCGAGTACATCCGCAACTCCCGAGTTTCCGAGGTCACTTATCATGCGTTTAATGGTTTTAGTGCTAGTCTGATTAACTGCGCAATTTGGAACAAACTGAAACATGAAGCACAAGCGCAAGTTTACTGAAATGGGAGAAAAACATCATAAATATATGTACACGTCCAAAAGAATAAGGGCACATGGCGCCACACGACAAAATCACAAAATGATATATCATGTCCAAAAAGAATAAGGCTGAGCTCGCAGCTCAGCAGTCCGTCGTCACGGCTACGGATCCGACGCAGCTCCATCCATCAACTGGAAGTAGGAGTACTCCTCCTCCACATCCACGTCCGCAATGCCAGGCTCCTCCTGAACTTCGCCACCTGCATCTATGGAAGCGTCTGGTTGGTGTTTTAAAACACCGCCCCAGAGTGGGAGTGAGTGATCAACTCAGTGTGAACCATTAACCTTAAGTTGTAACAAGCATCAATTATAATAGGAATTTAATGAAAAGCAGGAATTCAGCAACACCTATAACTCTTATTAAATGCGCATGAAATGCGATGACATGATGCATGCCCTCGCCACAACACTCCCTCAAGCGACTACGTCTGCGATCGCAAATGTCATCACTCCCTCAATGCGACCTCGACTTCCGAGTCGCCATCCTAGCTAATGCGTGAAATGCGATCATGTTAGCCAAGTTGTTAGTTAGAGTCCATTCATCCAGCAGATTTGGGGATTCTGGATCACCCTACATGTCACTGCCCTAATCTGGTTGCGAGGGCAAGATCTCATCAACGCGTGAGGCCGAGTCCTCGCGGTCCGTGATCCCGTCGGGGTCCTCATCTCCGACTCCAAGCACATGAGGAGTGCCGATAGAGAAGGGATCGCTCGCGGTCACTACGGGGAGGCGCGGTACCCCAGCGTAGGCCGACAGCTCGGACACAGTGTCCCATTCCACCATGCCCGGCTCACGAGACTGTGGACCAATTGTAGTCAAATTTTCAGTGGGCCACAAAGGTTATAGGGTGCATCAGGTTCCATACATATGTGGGCGAACATGGTTAACAGACGGGGATGATCAGGTAGTAGGCTAATCCGCACAAATCAGGCGAGCATGAAACGAATGACCTTGGGCACAAAGGTCCCATGTAGTCGAACTACAGCCACCCGAACACTCCCGCCCAATCCGCGAGTCTAGCCTTAGCGTAGTCCTACCGATGGGGCTACCCTCTCTCGTCAGGTTCCTGACCATCCCAAGAGAGTGGAAAGAGATCTACAACATGCTCACTACTCATGCTATCAGCTAGTACATCCAAGTCATAATCTCGTGCATCCTAACCACACAAAACAAATATCTTTAACACACAATCAAGTATCATCATAGAATTTGGTGCATGTGAGTGTATGTGTGTTGTGTGAGGAAGTTAAACACTTCCCCCATCTTGAGGGATCATAAGCATTTGTAATTAATCACACACACAATTAAAGCATTGCATATGATGGAAATGTATCAACAACCACAAGCATGTTATCAATCAACATTAAAATCATGTGAAGGCACAATATATATAACATTTGAGAATCAAACATGCATATTCTAACAAGTTCAACATCATGAAAATCCCTAGGGTTTCCTAGAATTCCAAATACGACATCCAAGCACTCAAAATCATTAAATCCGTATTAAAGTTGGTGCTAGGCCACCTAAGAGTAATAGTCCGCACCTATGGATCGTTGGCGACACGAAGAACGTCCTAGGAAAGGGGCTTTTGGGACGATCGGCCGGAATCCCTAAACCAAACCCTTGCATGTTAGTTTTCCATGCCAATCCCACCATAATACATGGATTTTAAGAAGAAAAAGGGAGAGAATCTTACCTAGATGGGCCACGGACGAATTTGGGGTTTGTGGCGGAGGGTTTTCCCCCTTTGGGAAGGGAGAAGATGATGGAGGGTCGATTCTCTTGGGCCCCAACTCGATTTAGGGTCCACCACACTTCCTTGCCTACCCTTTCTTCTTACTTCACTCTCCTTGATTGTTGGAGGATGGTGGAAGTTGCTAGGGAGAGAGATGGGAGGTTGGAGTTTTGGAGGAGATCAAAGAGAGCTCGGTTGTTGGAGATTCGGAAGGAGATTAAGGAGAAGGGGAATGGGTTGTTGGGAGGTGAAGGGAGAGATAGGAGGGAGAGAGGGTTTGGTTGAGAGAGTGAATGAAATTGTGAAAGGGGATTAGGGCTTATTTCCCTAGAGTTGGGTCTCTTGGCCCCATGTTTCCTAATCTTCCCAAATTAGACCTATGGGACCCCTATTAAGTGTTGAGGTGGCCCTAGTGCCTCATTGGCCACCAAATTTGGCGTGTAGTTGTCTCCTAACCCTACTAGGGTCCATGCAAAAATTGAGGACGAACGGATGAACGGTTATATGATCTGGAAGGGGCGCCACCGATCTTTAAGTGGCCCTGTGGGACCCATTTCGGTGATTGAAATTGTTCTGGGGGTCTTCTGGCCATCAAACTTATAGGTTAAGTGATCCATGGCCCGATGAAGGGCCGTGCAAAATTGGGAGCGATCGGATATAGGGTTTGATCGCACGGGTCCGATTTGCGATCGACGGTCATCGTGCCACGATCGGGCCCCAGATTTGGTGAACGGGCGTTGAAAAATATATCAACCCATTACCGTAAATTTGGAAGAAATCCGATGGTTGGAAAGTCTCACATTTCAATTTCCCTGATCAGTGCCAGATTTCAATTCTAGCATTGGTGGGGTGCATGGGGCCCCTGCCAGATCCCACTTCTGGGCGTCTGCCGGAGTTGCGGTCCGCGATGGCATTCAAGCCCAGTGAGACCAACGGCCACACCGAGTTTTAGAATTTTCCGACCATCCTCGGTCGTTGTGCGTCCAACGCAAGCGGTCTATGATGTGTAAACAGCCATCTGGCTGGTGGCCCACACTAAGCCCTATTATGGCCAGTCAGACCAACTAAACTGGATTAATCTTGGATGATTTTTATCTACGGTAACCCACCATGAGTGGCCTAAGCGAGTGGTCCTACGGCAATCCTACGTGGACGCCCCAGGACACTGTGCTGGTTGGGCGAGACGTTACACAACGCCTTGGGCGACCCTTTATTATTTTTGGACCTGTATATTTGTGAGATTTCCTTCATTTCAGTAGACTGGTGCGATTGTGCTCATGCTTCAGGTAATTCCAAATTGTGCAGTTAAATTTGATTAATCAAAAAAAAAACATAAATGCATGATAAGTGACACTCGGGAACTCGGGAGTCGAGTCTTTGCACGACCCCCGATTTTCCGGGGCGTTACAAAATCATTGGAATGTTGAAATTTAAAGAAAAGCAAATTGAATAAAATATTAATGGGACAAATAAAACAATTTTTAATAAAGACTGACTATGCGATCGGTTTCATAAAGATACCCAATGATTACATCGGAAAATCGGTTTCGCGAGGTTCCATATGGAGGGATGCTCCCAATGATTACATCGGAAAATGACCAGGAATGGTCAAGCCTATCGAGACTTTGGTCAATCGATGGGTTAAGCTCTCCACTCAAAATTTTCGTAATATCCACCGGAAATGACAAATGACTCGGAAGCGCCATTGGTAGCGAAAGCGAGCGACGAATCAAGCTACTGAAATGCAAGACCAAATGTTGGACGAGCCTATAAAGATAACAATAGATGGTCTACGACGACCTAGTAAGAATTATACCTGGGTAAGTCAGTTGATCTTGGACCAAAACAATATGATAACATGAATTGCTCATCTCGATGAAATATGCAAACCGATTAAGTTGAGCCAGAATCAATCAAAAATGCTAAAAGTGATACTCATTCGAAAGAGTCTTGGAGTGATCACGACTCCTTTATGAAGGGTTTAATAGTGATCGAAGAAATGCTTGCAAATACGAATATATTAGAAGAACATATTAATTTTCAGTAAGCTACTAATCTAAAAAATGTGGAGACCTATGAAAAACTTGGAATGAGAAGTATCTGATTCCGATACAAAGATTACCTTTGAGTAGGACAAAGATTGAGGTGACTCCAACAAGGAAAGCAGAGGAGATGTTGAAGAACATGATGCATCGGAAGAAGATTTCTTAAGAGCCATGACGATTTGCAAAGAAGGAAAGAATTAGGGTATGGGGGGTTTTAGAATGTGAAAAAGGAATAAGAAAAACGAGCATGCGTTTATAGTCTCACCATATGCGCAACATTAATTACAAAACGATGACAGGAGGATTCTCAAGGCAAAATATGCAACGGGGATACGAGGATATCTTCTCCAATGGACACATTATGGAATTTGAAATAGAATGAAGCGACGAAGACGTCGTTCGGTGAATGGACCAATGGGGTTCATGCCACATGGTTTCATAATAAATACTTCACAAAATCATATTATGTTTTTCACCATTTTAGCCAAAAAGAGAGAAACATGGAGGGTGGTGTTGAACAAGATCTAGCAGTCCCAAATAAACGATGTAGATATGGCCACGTGGCACATGTGATATCTTCATGTGATGGGTTGAATATACGGAAGATATCTCATTGCTGAGCAAATCTCCAAAGAGCATGTGCCGAGCATGTGATTTAGAAATAAGGGATTGTAACCATTAAGGGTACATCGGCATGAGAACGTGCGGGAGGTTCTTATTGAGATAAGAACACATTTGACAAAGAGCGAGCAATACAATCTAATGAAGGTAACTGTTACTTTACAGTTGGCAGCTTAAAAAATTGTCATGTAGGCAACAATTACTCTCATGACTGCATTAAGAGTTATATAAATAATAGAAGAAGATATGAAGAGAAGTATCAACGATCAATCAACCAAACCAAAAAATAAATCAATCCGTCAGCACGATGCTACTTATGTAGTCATCCGAGAAGCTTAACTTAGCCATAATAAGTAGCCCAATCCGTCCTTATAATCATGTTGGACATGTTAGGAAAAAGTCTTTAATCTGTTTTTTTACTGTAGCTACGACTGGTCGTGGGTCAGCCACGACTGGTCGTAGGAATAGTTCGACTGGTCGTGGCCTGCACGACTCAAAGTCCAGCAACATGGGATTTTGGTGTCCGAGCTGCTCGACCGGTCGAAGGGATGGCTCGACCGGTCGTAGGGGTCGCACGACCAGTCGAAGACTTGGCTCAACTAGTCGTAGTTACACTTTGTTTCTGAATCCGATGCGGACTGCGGATTTTGAGTCGGCCTTTCGCAAGGGTGCGAAAGAGAAGTTGCCTAAACTATAAATATGGGTCCCTAGGGTTATTCTAGGGTATGGGAAGGCTTTCTAAAGTAGTTCCAAGGGTTCCTAAAAGGGTTTAGGGTTATCAAAGGGTGTAGCAAGGGTGAGATTCGAGGTTGTTCGAATCGGGTAAGTCCTTTCTCTTTGTAATTGATGCTTTCATAGTGGAGATCTGTCGCTTTGTACCGTGGTTTTTTCCCGCAAGGCTTTTCCACGTTAAATCTGTGTTCTCTTGCATACTTGGTGCCATTGGATTACCATCCTAGATTTAGATCTGTGTGATTCTGCAGGGCAAAATCCCCAACAAGTGGTATCAGAGCTATCGTTGGGCACAGATCTGAATCTGAGGGATTAGTAATAATGGCGAGCACTAAGTATGAGTTTGAGAAGTACTCAGGGAAAAATAATTTTGAGTTATGGAAGGTTAAGATGATTAGCCTGTTAACCAAGTAAGGCGAGGATTGTAACGTCCCGTCCAACCAGCACAGTATCCTGGGGCGTTCACGTAGGATTTGCCACAGGACCATCCGTTTAAACTACTCACGGTGAGGTACTACCAGTTAATCAACCTGGGATTAGCCCACTAAAATAGACCAGACAGGTCATGACGGGACCTGGCGTGGCCCGCCAAGCCTGATGGCTGTTTGCACTTGACAACAGCCCGTATGGGCCACCCAGTGACTGAGGAGGGTCAGAAAATTCCGAAAGTCTAGGAAATCATAGATCTCATTGGGCTTGTGGTCCATCGCAGACTACGGACCCAGTGGACACCCAGAACTGGGATCTAGCATTAGCCGAATGCACCCCACCAACGCCAGTATTAGGATCTGGCACTTCCAATTGAAGCGGAGATATCTGGTGTTCCAGCCATCGGATTTCTTTCAAATTTGCGGTGACGGTTTAATATATTTTTCTACACCCGTTCACCAAATCTGGGACCTGATCGTGGAACGGTGACCGTTGATCGCAAATCGGACCCGTACAACCAAACCCCACATTTGATCGTTCCCAAATTTTGTGTGGCCCTTCATCAGGCCATGGAGCACTTACCCTACAAGTTTCATGGCCAGAGGGCCGCCAGAACTGCTCTAATCACCAGATCAGCCCCCACATGGTCATTTAAGGGTTGGTAACGCCTTCTCAGATCATATATCCGATCATCCGTTCGTCCTCAATTTTTGCATGGACCCTAGTCTGGCCACAAGACACCTACACGCCAAATTTGGTGACCAGTGGGGTGGTAGGGCCACCCCAACACCAATAGGAGTCCCCTAAGGCTATTTTGGGAAGATGTTGAAGCTTGGGGCCAAAGGACCCAAATCTAGGGAAATAAACCCTAGTTCATGTCTCATTTCTCCCACCATTCTCCAACAACAAACATCCATCTCCCTCCTACCCTTTTTCATTCCCCAACAATAACATCTCCCTCATAACTTCCTACACCCTCCACCCAATAAATCCTCTCCCTCATAAACCTCCATCATCCCACCACAACCACCATTGCTAGGGGAGTAAAGAGAGAGCAAGAGTGTAGGGAGAGTGAAGGAGAGATAAGGAGCACCCTAAATCGAGGTGGGGCCTAGGAAACTCAACCCTTTCAACTCCCTACCCCTCGTCCAAGAAGAAACTTTCCGCCACAACCCCAAATTCGTCCGTTGGCCATCTAGGTAAGAACCTCTCACTCTTTCTTCGTGAGATCTGAGAATTAAGAAATGATTGGTATGAAATTTCTCACATGCAAGGTTGGTTTTAGGGATTCCGGCCGATCTACCCCGAAACCCACATCTCCTAGGTCGTTTCCAAGCCTCCATCAAATCCAAGGTGCGGACTATTATCCTTAGGTGGCCTAGCACCAATCATAGTATGAATCTAATGATTTTGTTTGCTTGGGTGTTGTGTTGGAAAATCTAGAGAGACCCTAGGGATTGTAGGTTGTTAACTTCGTATGGAATTGCATGATTTGCTCTCATTTTGTTGTTAATCTTATCCCTTACATGATTTAGTACATGTATGATAACATGCTCTTGTTGAATGATCCTCTCATATGGTGTTGCTTCATGGTACGTAGTGGCTATTACTCTTGTACATGTGATTCCTTGTATGTAGGAAGCGTTTAACTTCCTCACAAATCCACACACCTCACATGCACTAGTTTCATGATAATGTAGTATGCTTGTTTAGAATATTTGACTAGTATGTTGAGATGTTGCTAACATGATACTGTGATGCAAATGATAACCCGTATGGTGGCATGTTATGGATTACTCTCACCCTCTTGGGTTGGTCAGGAACATGTTGAGAGACGGTAGTCCCTTTGGTAGGACTATGCGAGGGCTAGACCTATGGGTTTGGGCGGGCGTGTTCGGGTGGCTGTAGTTCGACTACATGGGTCCCTTGTACCCGAGGTCATTCATCTTACGCTCGCCTGACTTGTACGGTCTAGCCTACTGTTTGACTAACCTTATTTTTAATCATGTTTGATCACACATGTATGGAACCTGGGACACCCTACAACCATTGCAGCCCATCGATAATCTACCTGTAAACTGTCCACAGTCTCGTGAGCCGGGCATGGTGGAATGGGACACTGTGTCCGAACTGTCGGCCTACGCTGGGGTACCGCGCCTCCCCGTAGTGACCGTGAGCGATCCCTTGCTCTTGGCACTCCTCATGTGCTTGCAGTCTGGGATGAGGAACCCGACGGGATCACGGACCGCGGTACCCTGGCCTCCGCGTTGAGGGGTCTCGGCACCGCAACCTGTTGAGGGCATTAACGGTGGGGTGAATCAGATTCTCCAATCTGCTGGATGAATGGACTTAACTAATAACTCAGCTAACACGATCGCATTGCATCGCATTAGTTAGGGAGGCGACTCGGCAGTTGAGGTCACGTTAAGGGAGTGTTGCCATATGCGATCGTTAGATGGAGTCGCTCGAGGGAGCGTTGTGGCGAGGGCATGCATTAGTCATCGCATTGCATGTGCATTTAATAAGAGTTGTAGGTGTTGCTGATTAACTGTTTTTCATTAAATTCCTATTATAATTGATGCCTGTTATAACTTAAGATTAATAGTTCACACTGAGTTGATCACTCACTCCCACTCTGGGACGGTGTTTTAAGACACCAACCAGACTCTCTCATAGATGCAGGGGATGCAGAGCAGCTGGAGCATGGCGATGCTACCCTCGACGTGGAGGAAGAGCTATCATATTTCCAGCTGATGGACGGCTCTCAGTCAGCTGGAGAGGCGAGATCGGACCACTGAGCTGAGGGCTCAGTCCCATTCATTTTGGACATCTCATTCTTTTGCGGTTTTGTTGGGTGGCGCCATGTGCCCTCTATTCTTTCGGACATGTATATAGATATTTATGTTGACTTCTTCCATTTTAGTAGACTTGTGGTTGTGCTTCATGTTACAGGTTGTTCCAAATTGCGTAATTAATTTGACTAATCATAAAACCATCAAATGTATGATAAGTGACCTTGGGAACTTGGGAGTTGAGTATATACACAACCCCCGATTTTCAGGGCGTTACAAGGATGGTGCACTTGAGGAGCGGAAGTCTACTATGACAGATGGTGATTAGAATACTCTTGATAAGAAGACTTTATCATCGATTCGTTTATGTCTCACTGATGAGGTTCTCTACAACGTCGTGAGGGAGAAAACTGCGGCTAAGTTATGGGCGAAGTTAGAGGATGTCTATGCGAAGAAATCCTTTGAAAATTGCCTGCACTTGAAGTGGAAGTGGTATAACTTCAAGATGGCAGAGGATGGAGACCTGGAGGCTCATATCAGCAACTTTAATAAATTAGTTTGCAAAATGCTGGATATGGAGGAAGTGATGAAAGATGAAGAACAAGCATGTATGTTGTTGAATTCTCTTCCGGCGTCGTATGAGTCATTCAAGGATACTATGTGCAGCATGAATAAAACCCTGAGTGCCGACACAGTTATCTCAGCCCTTTAAGGGAAGGCTATGAGACAGCTAAACAGCGACATGGAGACGTCTTCTGATGCACTGTTTACAGTGGGTAGGAATTTTGGACAAGGTATAGGTTCTTCTGGTTCTAGATCCAAATCCAGGGGCAAGGGCAAAGGAAAGGTAAAGTGCTGAAATTGTAGGAAGGAAGGACATGTGAAGAGGGATTGTGAAAATCCTAAATCGAAGAGGGAAGATTCTGAGGCTTCATGCAGGGAGGCCAATGTTGCCACGTCAGATGGATCGAGTGGATGTGATGGTGATGTTTTGTCTGTGCCTGCTATCAGGCGGCCATATAATGATCGTAAGGACGAGTGGATGCTAGACAAAGGGGCATCTTTTCACATGACTCCTCATCGGAGTGGTTCACCAGCTACAAGGAGTGCAATGGTGGACAAGTATTTATGGGCAATGATATTGTCTGTAATATTGTAGTTGTTGGTTCGGTGTGCATCAAGATGTTTGATGGGGTAGAGCGTACCTTGACTGATTTTAGGCACGTTTCTGATTTGAAGTTGAATCTGATTTCTTTTGGTGTGCTTAAGGCAAAAGGATGCAAGTACATAGGTATTGATGGTGCTCTTAAGGTATCCAAGGGGGCACGGGTAGTCATGAAAGCGCAACGACTCGATCATGTTTACAGGTTGATCGGGAGCACTTCAAAAGGTGGAGCTGCAGTGGATGTAGCGGATTTCACCTCTGCACGTGTGTGGCATGTTGGGCATGGCCACATGAGCGGGCAGGGCAGGAAGGCTGAGACGCGCAGGCAGGGATACAGAGCAGGAGGAGCAGCCACCTGTGAGAAGAACCACATGGCATGATCACATGACATCTGCGAGGTACATGGAAGACTCCAATATTGCAGGGGATTCATCTTCTATTCAGATGGCTCTAGGTGAGCCTGGTGCGGAGAAGTGGAAGGTGACTATGGGCGATATAATGGATTCTTTGTACCAGACCTACATATGGGAGCAAGTGGAGCTTCCAGTGGGCCGGTGAGCGGTTGGATGCAGGTGGATATTCAGATGGATACAGCATAGATACAGCGAGGTTGGTAACGATGGGTTATGCTCAGAGAGAAGGGATCGGCTTCTCAGAGATATTCGCGCCGACTGTATAGCAGGTATCTATCAGATCCGTGATTGGCGCTAATTGGCCAATGTAATCTTGAGCTATGATGTGAAGCAGAGATAAGAGAAAAGTTCAAGAAGCTACACGGTTGAAGATTGAAGACTTGGTGGAGATTGTTAGGAAAAAGTCTTTAATTTGTTTTTTACTGTAGCCACGACTAGTCGTGGGTCAGCCACGACTGGTCGTAAGAATAGTTCGACTGGTCGTGGCTTGCTGTAACATCCTGGATTTTCACTGTTTTGGATTTTCCAAAAATCCTTAATTTTTTTTAAAAAATTAACTCATAATATCACTTAATGACCATTAGCACTCAATGTTAGTTTATATTGAGGTGGACCAGTGTGGTCATGATAAGACCGAGTGCGGGCCGCCAAGCCAAATGGCCTGTTTACACTTAATAACAGCCCGTATGGGCCTCCCAACTACCGAGGAGGTCAGAAAAATCTAAAAATTTGAAAAACTGAATATCTCACTGGGCTTGTGGTCCATCGCGGACTGCAGACCCAGTGGACACCCATAATTGGAATCTGACACTTGCCAAATGCACCCCACCAATGTCAGAATTGGAATCTGGCACTTGCAAATAAAACAAAGATACCAGGTTCTCCAGCCGTCGAATTTCTTCCAAATTTACGGTGAATGTTTAATGTATTTTTCTACGCCCGCCCACAAAATCTAGGTCCCGATCGTGGCACGGTGACCGTTAATCGCAAATCGGGCTCGTACGATCAAACCCCATATCCGATCGTTTTCAAATTTTGCATGGCCTTTCATCGGGCCATGGACCACTTATCCTATAAATTTCATGGCCAGAGGGCCGCCAGAAATGCCCCATCAATCAGAATGGCTCCCACAGGGCCACTTAAAGGTCGAAAACGCTTACTTAGACCTTATATCCATTCATCCGTTTGTCCTCAAATTTTGCATGGACCCTAGTCGGGCCATAAGGTACCTACACGCCGAATTTGGTGGCCAAGGGGGTGTTAGGGCCACCCCAACACCAATAGGGATTCCCATAGGTCTATTTTAAAAATTGTGGAAGCTTAGGGCCACTTGGCCCAACTCTAGGAAATAAAGCCCTAAGCTCTGTCATAAGCCCCCTCATTTCCTACAACCACCAAAGAGAAAAGAGAGAGCTAGAGAGCAAGGAGAGAAGAAAGTGTGAGTGAAGGAGATCCAAGGTAGACCTTAGATCGAGGTGGGGCCCAAGAGAATCGATCCTTTCAACTTCCTACCTCTCTTTAAGGGAGAACTCTTCGCCACCACCGCAACAACCGTCCGTTGGTCGTCTAGGTAAGGTCTTTTCCCCTTTTCTTCTTGAAATCCATGTATTAAGGTGGGATTGGCTTAGAAAGCTAACATGCAGAAGCTTGATTTAGAGATTTCGGCCGGTCGTCCCAAAAGCCCCATTTCCTAGGACGTTTTTCGAATCGCCAACGATCCATAGGTGCGGACTATTAATCTTAGGTGGCCTAGCACCAATTATATAATGAGTTTAATGATTTTGTTTGCTTGGGTGAAGCTTATGTAGAATCTAGAGAGACCTTAGGATTTGGGTGCTTGTTTGAGATGTATGGAATTGTATGTTGCTTACCCTTTCTTTTAATGTTGTTGGTGCCTCACTTATTTGAGATATTGTGGATGACTATATGCTCACGTGTTGCGTGATTTTCTCATATGTTGTTGCCTATGATGTGCTTGATGTTTGTCCATGTGCATTGATTGCTTAAAATGTTGGAAGTACTCAACTTCCTCACCAACCCACACACTCACATGCATCTTGCTCCTGATAACGTAGTATGCTTGCTAGGAATATTTGACTCGTAGGCTGTGATGTATGTGAACATGCCATTTTTATGCTAGTTGAAAATCTTGATGATTGACATGCTATGAATCAACATTGAACCCTCGGGTTGGTCGGAAATATGAGGAGAGACGGCAGTTCCATCGGTAGGAATATGCTCGGGCTAAACCCGTGAGTTTGGGCGGGTGTGTACGGGTGATAGTAGTTCGACTACATGGGTCCCTTGTACCCGGCGCCCTCGTCGCATTCGCTCGCCGACTCATGCGGTCTAGCCTACTATCTGACCAACCTTATTGTTAAGCATGTTTGCTCACCTATTATGGAACCTGAAACACTTTACAACCATTGTAGTCCATTGATAACTAGATTGCAACTGGTCCACAGTCTCGTGAGTGAGCCGGCATGTGAAATGGGACACTGTGTCTGAGCTGTCGGCCTACACCGGGGTACCGCGTCTCCCCGTAGTGACCGCGAGCTGCCCCTTTCTCTAAGCACTCCTCATGTGCTTGAAGTCGGGGATGAAGAACCCGACGGGATCACGGACCGCGGGGTCTCGGCCACATGCGTTGATGAAGTCTTGGCCTCGCAACCAGTTTAGGGCATTGATACGTGGGGTGTACCAGATTCTTAAACCTGCTGGATGAAGGACTTAACTAAGAACCCGGTTAACATTATCATTGCATTGCACTAGCTAGGTTGGCGACTCGGCAATCGAGGTCGCTCTGAGAGAGTGTTGACATACGCGATCGTTAGATGGAGTCGCTCGAGGGAGTGTGTGGCGATGGCATGCATCATTTCATCCATCATGCATGCACATTAATAAGATTAGTTTAGTGACTGTGAATGATTGCTTTTCATTAAATCTGTAATATAACTGATGCTTGTGATAACTTGAGACTAATAGTTCACACTGAGTTGATCACTCACTCCCACTCTGGGACGGTGTTTTAAACATCAACCAGACTCTCTCATAGATGCAGGGGATGCAGAGCAGGTGGAGTATGGTGATGCTACTCTTGAGGAGGACGACGAGCTGTCCTACTTCCAGTTGATGGGCGGTTCTCCATCGGCTTAGGAGACTGGATTTTAGAGTGTTGAGTCGTGGGTCAGCGCACAATTCTTATAGGCATATGATTTTTTTTACGATTTTGTTGGGCTTGCCTTGTGCGGCCCTTTTATATTCTTTTGAACCTTATATATTTGTTTTCTTTCAGTTTAGTAGACTAGTTATGGATGTGCCTCATGTTTCAATTAATTCCATGTTACGATTTAAACTTGATAAATCATAAAACCATAAAATTGATGATAAGGACACTCGGGGACTCGGGAGTCGAGCGTATGCACGACTCCGATTTCTGGGGCGGTTACAGATGGCATCAGAGCAATGGTTTGGAATTTATTGGGCCGTGGGTCATGAACTCACTAACGCATCCGCTGACTTGAGAGAGAACACAATAGCGATACTAAAACGATAGGAAAACGTAACAGAGACTTAGAGTGCTAGGAACTGTCTCAGTCCCTAAACCGACAACCTTGAACGGAATGTAAGTGTAACGCCCCGGAAAATTTGGGGTCGTGCATAGACGCGACTCCCGAGTCCCGAGTGTCACTTATCATGCATTTATGGTTTTATGATTAATCAAATTTAATGCGTAATTTGGAATTACCTGAGGCCGAAGTACAATCACACCAGTCTATTGAAATGAAGGATAACTCACATATATAAGGTCCAAAAATAATAAAGGGTCGCCCAAGGCGTTGCCCAACAAAACTACAAAAGAAGGCTATGTCCAAAAAAAGAATAAAGCGGGCTCAGCAAATCCAAATCCAGCCCGAAGTCAAGCCGATGGAGAGCCGTCCTCCTCATCCAGCTCGCCTCGCCAGGCTCCTCATGCCCTGAGTCACCTGCATCTATGAATGGTCTGGTTGGTGTTTTTAAAACACCGTCCCAGAGTGGAAGTGAGTGATCAACTCAGTGTTGAACTATTGGTCTCAAGTTACAACAGGCATCAATTGTAATATGAACTTAATGAAAAGCAGACAATCATTAACACCTAATAACTCTTATTTAAAATGCATGCATGCGGGATGATATGATGATGCCTCGCCACAACACTCCCTCAAGCGACTCCATCTAACGATCGCATATGACAACACTCCCTCAGAGCGACCTCGACTTCCGAGTCGCCACCCTAACTAATGCGTGCAATGCGATCATGTTAGCCGAGTTATTAGTTAGTCCATTCATCCAGCAGGTTAGGGATTCTGATTCACCCTACGTATCAATGCCCTAAGCTGGTTGCGAGGTCAAGACCCCATCAACGCGTGAGGCCGAGACCTCGCGGTCCGTGATCCCGTCGGGTTCCTCATCCCGACACCAAGCACATGAGGAGTGCCGAAAGGAAGGGATCGCTCGCGGTCACTACGGGGAGGCGCGGTACCCCAGCGTAGGCCGACAGCTCGGACATAGTGTCCCATTCCACCATGCCCGGCTCACGAGGCTGTGGACCAGTTTAGAGTGAATTTTTGATGGGCTACAACGGTTGTAGGGGTGTTTCAGGTTCCATACATATGTGAGCAAACATGGTTAACATACAGGGTTGGTCAGACAGTAGGCTAGACCGCACGAGTTAAGCGAGCGTGAGACGAGTGACCTCGGGCACAAAAGACCCATGTAGTCGAACTACAGCCACCCGAACACACCCGCCCAAACCCACGGGTTTAGCCTGAGGGTAGTCCCACTAATGGGACAACCATCTCTCTCATGATTCCTGACCAACCCAAGGGTATGGAGGGTGATTCATAACATGCCGACTACCAATGTATAATCTAGTACAAACCACATCATGCTCTCATACCTCTCAACATATTATTCAGATTCTCATAGCAAGCATGGTTAATAATATCATGAAACAAGTGTATGTGATGTGTGTGTGTGTGGGTGAGGAAGTTACACACTTCTTCCATCTCAAGCCATCATATGCACAAGAGTAATGAAAGCATACATACTATGAGGTAACAATATATGGGGAAAACAATAAGGCATAAACAAAGTTCATCCATACACATAAACATGTGAGAAGCAAGAACAACATCGTGGAGGCTAAGCATGCAAATCCATATGGTTTCAACAACATACATTCCTAGGGCTTTCTCTATATTATCAAATCATAACTTCCAAGTAATCAAAATCATTAAGCTCTTACTAAATTGGTGCTAGGCCACCTAAGAACAATAGTCCGCACCTTGTGATTCGTTGGAGACTCGAAAATGACCTAGGAACGTCGATTTGAGGGCCGGTTGGTCGGAATCCCTAAAGCAAGCAATTTCATGTTAGAAATCTATGACAATCCCTTCTCAACACAAGGGTTTCAAGAAAAATGGGTGATGGATGTACCTAGGCGATCAATGGAACGATTTTGGTGGTTGTGGTGCACGGTTTCTTCTTGGAGAAGGTGTAGGAGGTTGTGGGTTTGATCCTCTTGGGCCCCACCTTGACTGAGAGTCCACCTTGCTCATCTTCACCCCTTTTTCTTCTCTCCATTTTCTCTCTTCTCTCTTTCTCTTCTTTAGGGCAAAATTCGTATGGGGAGAGGGGGGTGTCCAAATAGGACCTTTTATAATGCCAATTTTTGTGCAAATGGCCCCAAGGGCTAGGTTTTTTACTATATTAGACCTATGGGAGGGTCTTTCAAGCTCTAGGGCCCACTAAAGGGTGTAGGAGTCAATACTCACCGTTGGATAGTTGGCCCTAGTGATGATCTACGTATGGATATGATCGGCCCGCCATTTGGATGCGTTAATCGACGGATATGATTAGAAGTCTATTCAACGGTCACCGATAATCGATCGGGGCCGCGGCTATACGGATATGAGGAGGGAAATATCCTTATTCGATGTGTGAAGTTTGGTCACAAACTGACGGCCCAAAATCCTCAAGTTTGCATAATGGTGGACGACTCAAATCACTTAAGTTCCCACATTTTCCAAACTAGCCTTCTAGAGCTCCCTATTGAAGTTGGGGTGGCCTTATCACCCCTCTAACCACCAAATTTGGTGTGTAGGTGCCCTATGGCTTGACTAGGGTCCATGCAAAAATTTAGGGCGAACGGATGAACGGATATATGATCTGAGCAAGCGTTTCCGACCTTTAAGTGGCCCTTTGGAGGCCATTCTGATTGATGGGGCATTTCTGGTGGCCCTCTGACCATGAAATTTATAGGGTAGGTGATCCATAGCCCGATGAAGGGCCATGCAAAATTTGGGAGCGATCGGATATGGGGTTTGATCGCACGGGTCCGATTTACGATCAACGGTCATCGTACCACGATCGGGGCGCAGATTTGGTGGGCAGGCGTTGAAAAATACATTAAACCTTCACCGTAAATTTGGAAGAAATTCGACGGCTGGGATGCCCGCTCTCAGTTTCTTTTGTCAGTGCCAGATTTTAATCTGGCATTGGTGGGGCGCATTGGGCAAGCGCCAGATGGTACTTCTGGGTGTCCACTGAGTCCGCAGTCCGCGATAGACTACAAGCCCAGTGAGATCTATGATTTTCTAAAGTTTTAGATTTTTCTGACCTCCTCGGTTGTTGGGTGGCCCACACGGGCCGTCTTTAAGTGTAAATAGTCATCTGGCTTAGCGGCCTGCACTAGGCCTATCACGGCCTGTCTGGTCTATTAAATTGGGCTAATCTTGGATTAATTAACTCGTGTATAAGCTAACATTGAGTGCTAATGGTCAGTACATGATAGTATAAGTTAATTAAAAAAAAAAAATCAAAGATTTTTGGAAATCTAAAACAGTGAAAATCTGGGATGTTACAGTAAGACTTCCAAGGGGTTAGGATAAAGAAGCGAGGGAGAGTAGTGATGTTAGGAAATAGGTTCGAGAGACTTACAGTACCGAAGATAGATAGTAAGAACGAATCGAAACCGAATGGTTAGATAGTCGAGGCCACCCTATAAGTCCAAACGAGCTACTACCGGACCAAATTTAATAATTCCGACCCATTTGGGGATAAAGACGTAGAGGCGAACAAAAATTTATCAAAATTAGTGAAACTGTAGAAAAATCAGATTTTGACTGCTAACTGGGGGGAATCTTGCAAAACCATTAGGCCCATTGCATAGATCGGCTTCTCCTATCCCAAAGTCATATATAGCACGCCAAATAACCCATTCCGGTTTGCGAGATATGGGCGTCGAAAGACGTCGACCACCCGGGAAGCCAGAGGCCCGCGTGGCCCCCGCCCAGGAAGGCAGAGGCCGGTGTGGCCCCCGCTGGCCCGCGTTGCCCCCGCCGACCCGTATTGCCTCGCCGGAATTTTCTGCGAATTTCGGTCAACTTCAAAAAATCATATCTCCTTCGTTACAACTCCGATTTAGGTGATTCAAAAGTCAGATTGAAGCTTGATGAGTCTAGTTTTTATATATATATATATATATATATATATATATATATATATATATATATATATATATATATATATAAATAAATAAATAAATAAAATAAAAAATATATTATAGTTAAAATTAGGATGTTGTACTAACCGTCCAAAACTTTTTAATTTCAGATAGCTGTTGCTCCTAGAATTTAATAATTTATTTGCAACTCGAAATGATATGAAATTTTGTGGGATGAGTTTATACTTAGTAATGAAACATTATAAAATTTTTTTAAAATAATTCAATTATCAAAAGTACAAAAAACCTTATAAAAAATTGAGACATTTTGCAATCATACAACAGCCCAATGCTCCGTAAAGTATACTGTTGCTCATAGCCCAGTCAACAATCTTAACTTAGTGGTATGTATTTGCCTTTCCACGTTCATCTTTTGACTTGTCTCCTTTCAATCACACAATTGACACACATTAAAAGTCTTTGGTTTATGAGGAAAAAAAAAAACATTTGAAGAATATCTCCAACAATTACAAATCGCTTGATAGCGTACTCCACAGTTGATGGAATAGACAGCCAGTCGCATTCTCGACCAAGCCCCGATCTAGTCCCACACTAGGAGTTGTGGTTTTGGCTTCAATCAGACTCAATCAGTCCTAACACGCCCCCGCAAATTTCACATTCATGTCACAAATGTTTGAATTTAAGACTGGTTGACTCGGTCGTTGGTGGGGAAAACAAAACAAAAATATCGCATTGATCCAAAACTCATGTGAGCTCAAGAAGTTTTAAGCCGTGGGTGTCTTTATTCCCACATCTTCGTGTGGTGTGGTCCACTTGGGAAACGGATGGATCGAAATGGATATAACACGTGCACAGTAGCCCCACAGAGCACAGGGCTGAAGGAATCCTCTGCAAAAGGGCCCCACAGCGGCACAAAAGTCTTGGATCAGGCTGATATTTCTTTGTTTCCTTCAGCTATATGGATGGCAAATGAACATTACGGTGGGCCTTAGGAATCTTTTAACGGTGGGCGTTCAATCACCACTCTTTCCTTTGGGGCCTGTTTGGCCAGCCAGATCCTACAGTATTAGGAGGGATGGGATCGGCAATATCCTGGGATAGGCATGACAAGCCAAACAGATCGGGTGAACTTGTTCCGGGGTATGAGCAATCCCATGGATCTTAAGATAATCCACTGACATCACCATCATTGATCCTGTCCCTTGGTTGGATGGATTGGAAGGTAAAATCCCGGGATATGCACGGCATGCCAAACAGACCCAGTGAACTTGTCCTTGGATATAAGCAATCCCATGGATCTTAAGACAATCCACTGACACCATCATCATTACCATAAAATTGATCCCATTCCTCCTAGTACCATGGGATCTGCCCGGCCAAACAGGCCTTTGGAGTGGTCCACCTGAAATTTTGGCCCACTTCATTTTTGGGCTTATGCTGTAAACTGAGCTGGCAAAAACGGATGGACAGGAGTGGATGTAAAACACATACATCACTGTGGGCCCCACAGTCACGGTTCCAATGGACGCTTATTAGCTACTGACAGGTTGAGTAGCGAGACTCGCTAGTGAAGTAACGTCACTGAGTTCTTTGGGACCCACCATGATGTACGTGTTGTATCCACACCGTCCATCCAGTTGGAGATATAAATTTAGGATACTAGCCAAAGAATGAGTCAGATCCAAAGCTCGATTGGACCCCACCACAGAAAGCAGTGGAGAGAGTGACGCCCACCGTTAAAACTTTCTAAGGGCCACGAAAGTTTTCGATCAAGCGAAAATTTGTATTTTCCCTTCTTTTATGTCTGTCTTAACTTATGAACACATTGGATCACAGATAAACATAATAGTAGACCTTAGGAAGGTTTCAACGGTAGGCTGGCGTCACTCTTCCCACTATTTTCTGTGGTGGGTCCACTCCAGATTTAGATATTACTCGTTCTTTGTCTCATGTCCTAAAATGATCTCTCCAAATGAATGGACGGTGTGGATACAACACATACATCATTGTGGGTCCCACAGTACTTGGTGACGTCACATCAGCAGGGAGTCTCCCTACTCAACCTGTCAGTATCTAATCCGCGTCCGGTTCCAATAACCTCGGTATTTTACCAGATCCACCAAAATCCACGTCCACCTGTAGCACTGACTGGTGTGGGACCCATGGATCTGATCCATGAGCCAGCTGGTTAATTTATCTGATGCACAACTAGCTGGAAATCGCATTGATTATCTTGATCGTACGATTGTTCCTTTTGTGGTGAATGGTCATCACAGCCGTCTATTGATTGGATAGGTCTTGGAGGGTGTGATTGATGAAACTGTTCGGTTGGGGACCATCTGACTGGTGGTCATTCAATGCGATGGTACGCATCAATGAGCATTGCAATTCTTGGACGGCATAGGTAGTACGATGATCCATACACATGTGCATGTAATCGTACACATGGCCTGCATTTGCTTCGATCTGAACCGTCCAAATCGCAGGGGCTCTATGTAAGCTTGGGTGATGACAAAAAAAAAAAAAAATCATATGGAACTGCGATCCTAACCGGTCGATTAGTACACATCTAATGTATGGTTAAAATGGAAAGTAATCAATGGACCAAATTCGACAGAAAACTTACGTTAATCGGAGATCAGGACCGTCTGATCAACATGATTTGGGACGAACTCCTAAAAAGAAAGCAGCCACACGTACATGCAACGCCATATCAGACCGTACACGTGTCATATCATGCCACGTGGTCATGACATGTTCTGACGTGGATGATGATGGTCCAACAACCCAACACATGCCTGGAATGAATGCTCTGCGATCCAAAGGTCTTGTGTTTGATTTTTCGGCGAATTTATTAAGAGATATGAAATCCTTGTCTTCTCGTTGACCTACCCATTTTACGCTGGGAAATCTTTCAAAAGATTTGCTGATTATACACACGTGGACGCTATCCATCCTCACGAACGCACACATGCCAATGTCGAAAATGTTTGTAAGATCAGGTCCTTCCCTTAGGTGGAGTTCACTGTTTAGATCTTCTGGCCTGAAATTCAGGCCATTTTACATCTCAGGTGGGCCCCAACCCATATAGCAAGCGGAGGGCAGAAATTTTATTTTACCCGCTGGTTTCCAAACCAGATGTAGAGCTCAGATCTCAGACAAGTATAAATATTAATTAGCATGTATTTTGAAGTCCGAACCCTTGCTTGGGATAAATTCTTTAAAAAAAAAAAAAAAAAAATAGAAATATATTACATTAGGCGAAGCCTGCTTTTGGTAGACCACGGAATTATAATCAATGAACTCATCCTCACGTGTAAGGATAAAACACATGCATCAATGTGAGGTTTATAAGTGTAGTAAATTTCAAAATTTATTAGGCATGGATTATACAATACTTGAATTAATCTAATATTTTCCTTTGTTTCCTAATGTCACATGAAATTTATATCAAACCAAGCAAATCTATACCAGCTAAAAAATCTAGTATTTGCATAGGGTGTTTTTCTTCTTCTTCTTCATTTTTTAAATTATTTTTTAAAATTTAAATTTAAATTTAAGAATTTGGATTTTTTTTTTTTCAAGAACAACATTTTAAACATAAGAGATAAATATCTTACAACAACAAAAATTAAAAAAATCAGTTCAATTGATAAAAAAAAGTCAAAAGTAAATAAAATAACATAAATACTCTGCACTTTAACTTGACTCAAAGTATGATACCGTTTAAAATAAAATGAATTTACTAAAAATTAGTAAAAGATGTATAATCCTACAAACACTCTTAAACAATCATTAGATGATTAAAATAATTAAAGCAATCACTTTGGATTATTAACAAACTATCAAAACTATAAAATAGAAGAAATAAGATGTATTAAAAACATTAAAATTTTAACTTAAAGCTCTAATTATATGTATAATTTTAGTTTTACTACAAAACTTTCAGGCCGCTGAACCTTTAGTAGTTCCCAGAGTGTAACGCTTTTCAATAACTTTTCAACAATATACTATAAGCATGAAATAAAATCCATAATCAACTACAAACTTTTGGATGACCTGATGGTATAATCCTGAATGATCTGCTACACTTGCCCACAATAACATTATAAGACCCAAGGTTCGAGCCCTTCATGGGCCTAGAACACAGGCCAAACTAGAAGCAATAAAAGAAATAGATGGGCCTGGAGTTAGTAACCCTGGCTTAGAAACGGATCAATTCCGTAATTCCCACATGAATGTTTTTAATCTATCCGTTGATCAAGTAGGCCAAACATGCATGAAGAAACCGACATTCGGGGCATATGAAGTGGGATCCATGTCCCGGCCCATGGGCCAATCTAACAAGTCCAAGCCCGTCCAAAGACAGGCCCAGCAGCCCCTTGTGGTCCCCCATGGAGAACACAGTATCCAGAAGATGGATGGTTTCAGTCATGTTGGCCATTTCAGCAAGTGGGCCTCAATGGGATCTCAGTCACAAAGCAGACTGTTGTTACTGAGGCCCACCAGATGAACGGTTACTGATCGATGGCCCAACTCAACTGGACTCGGACTTAGACTCGGTAGTACCCCTCTAGTATCAAAATCTCGGTACAGGTCCATGTTGTGGGCCCACTATGATGTATGTGTTTCAAAGCTCCGTACATCCATTCACCAGCTCATTTTGGGCATGATATATATATATATATATATATATATATATATATATATCTATATATATATATATATATATATCTATATATAAAAGAGGGGAGCAGATTACGTAAAGCCCTAACCATGGGGCCCACCTTGATGTATGTATTGGATATCCATACCGTCTATCCATTTTGCCATCTCATGGAACAGGTCCAAATCTCAGGTGAATGACACCACATGAAACACTGGTGATGGCCATTAAAAACTTGTGGGCCACACAATTTTTGAATCGTGCTAACATTTATTTTTTTTCCATTTATCTGTGTCCGCGTGACATTACCAACACGTTTGTAAATATATATATATATATATATTACGGTGGGCATTGAAGTGGACCTTAAGAAGTTTTTAATAGTTGGCATTCAATCACCTCTATTTCTTACGTTGTGGTCCACATGAGATTTGGATCTACTTCATTTTTCAGCCTAATGCCCTAAAATCAGCTGAAAAAATAGATGGACAGCATCGGTATACAATAAATACATCAAGGTGGGCCCTATGGTTAGGGCCGCACTTAATCTACTCCCTTAAATGAAGTCTATTTAAATTCCAGGTGGACCACACCACAGGTAACAGTGTTCTAGGGCCCACTTATGTCCAACCTGTTGATAGATCACACAGACATGGATTGAACGTCCGCTGTTGAAACATGTGTGGGGCTACGGAAGTTTTGAATCAGGATAAATTTTGTATTTTCAGTTAATCCTAGTAGGAATGACCTTATGAACCGTATGAATGTTATAAAAACATTAAGGTGGACCCAGGAAAGTTTCAACGGTATGAATTTACCTACGCACGTTTTCCTTTACTTGCGGCCTACTTCATCTTTAAATTTGAATAATATTTTGGACGAATTCCTAACAAGATCTTTCGAAACTGATCGACGTAGTGGATTTCCCAGTCGCAGGAAGCTTCTGCGAAAGCCTTTTTGCAGGTCCCTTCACCACCCACCACTCGGACGCGGATTGAGTCCTACCCCCGCCTGGACGGTAATCCGCTGAGGCAGGGCTCTGTGGGGCCCATCGTGATGTAAGTGTTTTATCCACACCGTTCATCATTTTTCTCTGATCATTTTAAAATATGAGACAAAAAATTAAGTACTTCATAGCTCTAGTGGACCACACCAAAGGAAGCTGCAGTGATAAAGACACTTACCGTTGAAACCTTTCTAAGGGCAACCGTGATGTTTTTTACCATATAACTTATTCATAAGGTCATGTAGACGTTGATGAAGCGAAAAACATATATAAGCTTGGTCCGAAACTTCTCCAGAATGGTGGACGCTGAATTCCGAATTTGTGATCCACTTAAGCCTGTTTCCTGCCTCTTTTATCTGAACGTACCGTAAAATGATATACAAAAAACGATTAACAGTGTGAATAAAATACTTACATCATGGTGGGCCCCACAGCCCAAACGGATTATTGTCCGATCGTGGGTAGGACGCAATCCGCGTCCCCCGCCACTCCACCGGACAAACCCGGATTGCGTCCTACCGGAAACGGATTGGCTACTCCCATGACTAGGCCGTGGCTGGTAGTCAGTGCTCTGTGGGCCCCACCATGATGTATGTGTTTCATCCATTCGATTCATCAATTTTTACAGATATTTTTAGGGCTTATTTAAAAAAGAGAGGGATATAAATCTCAGATGGACCACACCACATGAAAACAATAGTGATTGAATATCCACCATTAAAATCCTCTTAAGGCTAAATGTACCGTTTATTTGACATCCAATCGGTTGATTAGGTCATACAAACCCAGATGAAGGGAAAAAACAAAAATCAGCTTGATCCAAAACTTTTATGGCCCCCAAAATGTTTTTAATGGTTTATGCTCATTCAACACTATTTCCTTCAATGTGGTCCACTTGATATTGGTATATATCTCATTTTTGGTCTCATACTATAAAATGATCTGCAAACATATATGGACGGCATGGATGAAACACATACATCATGATGAGTCCCACAAAGCACCGACCATCAGCCATTCGCTGGTGTCCGAGGAGTAGCCAATCCGTTTCCCGTCCTACCCCGCTCGTCTCCTTGTGCGAACGGACACGAGCTTTGAGTGGCCGTGTTTTATCCAAACCGCCTATCCATTTTTATCTATCATTTTAGGATATAGGTCTAAAACTGGGGAAGATCTAACACAAGGTGGACCACGCAGTGGGTGATTAAACTCTTAATGTTGAAAACTTCTTGGCCCATATAAGTTTTATATCAAGCTGATATTTATGTTTTCTCTATGTAACTTTATGAATAGGTTGGATGCCAAATAAAAATAACTGTAGGCCCTAGAAAAGTTTCAATGGTGAGAATCATTATCACCGCTGCTTCATGTGTGTGGTCCAGCTGAGCCCTGGATATTTCTAAAGTTTGGTCGTTTCCCATAAAATGAAACGGAAAATTGGATGGACGGTGTGGATAAAACCTATAGATCACGGTTGCCATTCAAAGCCCCTGCCCATTCCCAGCTGGAGAAGGGCGGGGGTAGGACGCAATCCAGACGCCAGTGCCGACTTAGTACTGGGGGTCACACTACCGAATCCGAATCCAACTCAAACGTTGCTGTTAAAGCTGAAACGCGCGACCGACGGACGCGGATTGCATACTGAGGTTGCCAGTGCGGAGTGAGCCCCACTATGATGTATTTAATTTATCCACGCCGTTCATATAATTTTCCAGATTATTTTATCGCGTGAGACCAAAAATAAGTCACAAGAAATTCTCAAGTGAACCACACCGTAATAAAATAGTGGTGAGTGAAACGCCCACCATTAAAAACTTCGTAAGGTCCACTGTAATTTTTATTTTCCATACACCATGTTGGTTAGGTAACAAAGACATAGATGAAGGGAAAATACAAATATCAGCTTCATCCAAAAACTTTGGTGCCCCCAGATAAGTTTTTAATGGTGAGCGTTCAAGCACCATTGTTTCCTGTACTGTGGTACACATACGATATGTATCTGATTTATTTTTGGGCTAATATATTAGAATGATCTGTAAAAATAAATGAACAGCATGGATAAAACATATACATCATGGATGGGCCCACAGATCACCGTCAGAGTCAGCAGCGTCTAATACCGTAGGAACCCAGACAAAACATAGGGCATTTTCGTCAAATAATTTTTGATAAAAGTCAACCTCAACCCAGAACAGACGAGAAAAGCGATGGGATTCGAATTTCCAGGAGAGACGTGGTTTCAAATATCCCGGCGGAAGGCATACGTGTCAATATCCGAACCGTTCATGAGAGATTATTTTGAAGATGCCTCGTGACCCAATCAACCGGATCTTTATTCTTCTGTAATGATCCAAGATCCAACGGTTCATGTATGCAAGGACCCAATCTCTGTGGGCTCACAATGTTGTATAAGGTAAATCCATTCCGTCCATCAGGTGTGCTGTCCACGATTTACGGAGAGGTAAAAAAACAGACAGATCCGCGGTTCTGGTGAGCCATACCAAAAGGAGCAAATGGGATGAGATACCAACCGTAGGCTTGTATGTGGGGTCTAACATGGTGTGTATATTTCATCAGACCGTTAATCAGGTGTAACTCACCAGGATGAAGTGAATACAAAAGTCTGATTAAAAATTTTAAAAAAAAAACACAACCGGGCCACGGCAAGCGAACTTACAGGTTTTTACGAGTAATTTTATATTTCTCTCATTGGTGTGGCCCACTGAGGTTTTTTATATAATTGAGTTTTTGCATTTATGGTTTATATAAGTCTTCTTGCCTGGTGGACGGAGTGGATTTACATATACAAAATGGTGGAACCCAAAGAGCTCGCGTGTTTGACGAGCCGATTTCGGTCAGCTCTGGCACACGTGTTATGATCCGGAGCGCTACCGTACATCGGTACATGCATCCGGTGCGGAATATTAGCACGTGCCTTTTGCTTAGCAGCCCTTCGCTTACCGCGTTTCATGCGCTGCCAGCCAAAAATCGGGAACGGATTGGCTACTCCCCCTGACACCAGCCAATGGCTCGTGGTCGGTGCTATGTGGGCCACACCATGATGTATGTGTTTAATCCAAGCCATCTATCTGTTTTTACAGATCATTTTACGGTATATGTACAAACATGAGGTATATCCAAATCTCAAGTGGACCACATTACAGGAAACAGTGTTGAATGAGGATTGACCATTAAAAACATTTTTGGGGCCATAAAGTTTTGGATCAAGCTGATATTTGTTTTTTCTCTTCATCTGGTCCTGTATGACCTAATCAACAGATTGGATGTCAAATAAACAGTATAGTGGGCCATAGGAGGATTTTAATGGTTGATATCCAATCACTATTGTTTTCATGTGGTGTGGTCTACCTGAGATTTATATCCCTCTCAATTTTGAGATCAAGGAATAAAATGATCTTTAAAAATGGATGAACGGAATGGATGAAACACATACATCATGGTGGGGCCCACGGAGCACAGAACACCAGCCACGGAGCTGGTGTCAGGGGGAGTAGCCAATCCGTTTCCCCAAAAATCCTCGCCGTACACCTGGAACCCACGTTCGTTCCATCACGTACATGGATCACGTCCCTGCTGCAGAGAGCGGATTAGGTGTTACCCTTACCGTGAGGCCCACCTTCATGATGTGTTGTATATCCACGCCGTCCATCCTTTTTCTCAGCCCATTTAAGGACGTGGTTCCAAACTCTAAGCAGATTCAAATCTCAGGTGGACCACACTACAAGAAACAGTGGTGATTGAATTTCCACCTTTAAAAACTTCCCAGGCCCACCGTAAGCAGATCCGTAATACTCATTTTCCATCCAACCCGTTGATAAGATCAACTAGACCTGGATTGAGGGAAATTTCAAAGATCATCTTGATCCAAAAATTGTGTGGCCTACAAAAATCTTTTAATTCCCATTCACCACTTTTTACCGTGGCGTGGTCCATCAAAGATTTGGATCTACTTAAGTTTTGGATTGACGTCCTAAAATGAGCTGGAAAAAACGGATGGGCAGCGTGGATATACAATAAATCCATCAAGGTGGGCCCACACTGCGGCATTCTTCCACCGTTCACAACTAACAAGACATCTAGGGCGTTACAATCGCCACAAATTCCGTGTCATGGCTCATCAGCATGGTGGACCACCAGATCAACGGTCCTGATTGCTACCCACATTTTCCATATGTATAAAACTGCAACGCGCTTCCGGCGGCTTCCAAGGCCATTTCTCAAACCTCTGACTTTTATCATTGCCACCAATGTCAACGCCGTCCTTAGTCAAACGCAAAACCAAAATATCGCATCTCTACTCCCACAAAAAAGTCAACCCTTTTCCCTTCTCTTTTCTGCTCTCCTCTCTCTCTCTCCTTCCAAAAAACCTCGTAAAGTTTTCATTTCGGCCACGAACTCCCCCAATTCTAATATCGTATCGACCGATACTTCAAAAACCGTTTTTTTACGTTAAAATCTCTTTCCATGGGCAACGGTGTCTGCAAGCTCTCCCTCTGCTTCTCTGGCAATGATCGCCACGTCATAGCTGCCATCGCATCTGAACCGTTGGATGAAGGTCTGGGCCACTCATTCTGCTACGTCCGTCCAGACCCATCTCGGATTTCGTCGTGGAATACCCATACAGAGGAATCGGCAGCTGCTGCAATGGTGTTCCGATCGATCTCTGGCGCGTCTGTCTGCGCCAACGTATCTACCCCTCTTTCTACTGCCTTCGCCGATCTCTACTCTGATAATTCCGTTGATTGCGTGTCGGCTACCTTTGAGAGCTCGGATTCGTTCGCTTCAGTCCCGCTTCAGCCTATCCATTGGTTGAATCCAGACCCGATTGGTGGATTTACGCATTCCGGACCGATCGAAAGAGGTTTCTTGTCAGGCCCGATTGAACGCGGGTTCTTGTCGGGCCCGCTTGATCATAGGATCTTTTCTGGTCCGTTGGAAGGAGGTTCGAATCAGTTCCAGCGGAGTTTCTCTCATGGTGAATCTGCATTCCGACTCAGATCGAAGAAAAAGAAAGGTTCCTTGATTCGAGTCATGAAGAAGGCAATCGCACAGACAGTCAGGAAGAATTCAATCGTTGCACCGGTTAAATCGGGCCCTCCAATTAAGAAATTGGATTCAATCGCAGTGGAGAAGAACGGAGAGAGCGTTGGCACTCATGTAAGCAGCGATTCGAGTTTTGAGGGCTGTGATTCATTTAGTCAGAATCTTCAGTGGGCCCAGGGGAAAGCAGGGGAGGATCGAGTTCATGTTGTCCTATCGGAAGAACATGGGTGGGTCTTTGTTGGAATTTATGATGGATTCAACGGTCCAGATGCACCTGATTACCTTCTCTCCAATCTATATTCTGCAGTCCATAAGGAACTCAAGGGATTAGTGTGGGAAGATAAGCTCGAATCGGCCATTGATTCTGTTTTAGAGAAGGTACCTATTCCCACCCATGAGTCTGATCTATGTAGAACGAGAAATCGGACGGTTGATAGTCGTTCTCAGTGTGTGGGGCCATTTGGAGGCACCCCAAATTCAAATTCGAATTTGAAGAGGATTAGGAGTAATAATTCGAGGAGATTTAAAGGGTCAGCTAAGAAAACAGAGGAGAACCGAAAGAGGTGGAAATGCAGATGGGATACAGAGAGATTGGAGCTCGATCAGAGATTGAAGGAGCGGTCCGACTCTGATCAGATGGTTAATCATTCAGATGTTTTGAAGGCTCTTTCTCGGGCCTTGAGAAAAACGGAGGCGGCTATTTGAAAATCACAGATAAGATGGTCACAGAGAATCCTGAATTAGCCTTGATGGGATCATGTGTTTTGGTCATGTTGATGAAGGGTGAGGATGTTTATTTGATGAACGTCGGCGACAGTCGTGTGGTTATAGCTCGTAAACCAGAAAATGATGTGTGGGGTTCTCTTGGAAAGGCCCATCAGGACTTGGATCGGATCAACGAGGAAACTTCGAATGATCTCGATGCATTTGATGGCCATCGGCTGCCGGAGTTTCCAAATTTAATGGCTCTTCAGCTGACATTGGATCATAGTACCTATGTTGAAGAGGTAAAGCCATGACTCTGATCATCAAAAGCTCTTCTCACTTTTCTAATATTGTGGTCCACCATTGCTAAGGGCCATAACTGAAGTTCACTACATGTATGGAGTTCTAGCATTACATGACTTCACTGATGTTGCATTGTAGGAAGTTCAAAGAATCAAGAAAGAACATCCCGACGATGCTTCTGCTGTTGTAAATGATCGTGTCAAAGGCTCGTTGAAGGTCACAAGAGCTTTCGGAGCCGGCTTCCTGAAGCAGGTATGCACATATTCATGTACATTTAAACCAAACCATCTAATACATATGGACATGAATAACAGAAACACACATACATACATCACGACAGGTCTGTTTGGATAGTCAGAATCTGCAGGAAAAGAAAACATTTTTCTTTGATGTGACATCAGCCACTGTTTGGATTACAAATAAAACTATGAATTCTGCACTGTAATCATTAGCCTTATCCAAATTTGTGAGTTCTCAATGTCTCATATCCTAAAAAGGAATTCGTTTGTTAGCGGTGCAGTTGAAAATGATCATTAATTTTTCAATGTCCACGACTTGGATTCTACATATCCAAACAGGTTCAATGTACGCTGTATGCTGTTATGCTGCTAGGCATAATCTTGTGATTTTTTCTAGTTATAAAAAAATCCAGATGTGTTTGGCTGTTCATGTGACCGACTATCATGGAAAAGAGCAGAAATTTCCTTTTCCTATCTAAACATTGAATTTGGGCAGTAAAATGCTGATCTGATTAATGTAGTTTGTGTTTTCCACGACGCCCCAAACACCTAGCCAAACATGATTTTGAGGTGCACCCAAATGCTACCTTAAGCTTCAGACATGCATAGATTATAGGGGCTAAACTCATCCAAGGTGGTAGAAATATGCTCTAATCCTGACTGACCATAATGTGGGCCATACTGTGGATGATGGGTCCCAAAAATTCACACAGGTTGGTTGATACCATCCATCCATTTGGTTGAGCAGAAAGTGATCTGCAATCCATTATTCGACAGTTATGGATTGAGAAACATTTTGATTGTTGATCATTGGGGGTCATTGGAACTTTGTAATTTTTTCATTTCTTGCTATGATCTCAGTCCTTCACATGGTAGCCATGGCCATATCACTTATGTTTGATGGTTTTACACTCTTTAGACAATTTATAGTGTGGCCCACTTCCATTTTTCTGCAGCCCAAGTGGAACAATGCACTTCTAGAGATGTTCAGAATAGATTACGTCGGAATGTTGCCATACATCACATGCGCCCCATCTCTCTATCACCATCGAATTGAGTCGAAAGATAGATTTTTGATACTGTCTTCAGATGGACTATATGAATACTTCACCAACGAAGAGGTGGTTTCAGAAGTTGAGATGTTCATCGCATCCTCGCCGGAAGGAGATCCTGCCCAACATCTCATCCAAGAAGTACTTTTCCGTGCAGCGAAGAAAGCAGGTAACACCCAAATGCCAAAACTAGACATTCCCAATTAGATTTGATAAGGCCATGAATCAAGTGGCCCCACCATGTAAATGGCCTGGCCCAAAAATCAGAGATGTCTCACATCTTGAAAGTGGACTGCTGGCAATTCTTCTAAACCATCCACTTCTTTTGTACTTTGTGTTGTCGGATGAGTCAAGAAGCATGATTTTTGGGCTTTATCATCCATAAGGCATGGTCCATCTGATTCATGGCTCGGATGTACCTCACGTGCGGCCGCATGCAGTGTTGCATGTGATCTAGAAAAACCCATGATCAATATAATCTCAGAGTGATCTAAGCATAGTTTAAAAACTCGACTTGATGTCCGGTCAGTCGGGTTGACTCAGTTGAGTTTCAAGTCGAGTTATTGAGTTTTAGAACTATGGTCTTAACATTTAAAGGCTCTTTTTTTTTTTTTTTGCAGGAATGGATTTTCATGAGCTGCTCGAGATACCACAAGGTGACCGGCGGCAATACCACGATGATGTTTCTGTCATCATTATCTCATTGGAGGGAAGAATTTGGAAATCATCTGTAAACAGATCTACAGACTAGAGAAGATATTGAAGTCCACCGGAAAAACTGGACGGCCTCTAGTTTCTCCCGTCGCATTTGTAATATACCCACTTGAATCAGGTGACAAAGGACTGCAAAGGCACAAAAGCTGCTACAAGTTTATCATACTCGCTAAAAAATGTAATTCTAATCAACATTTCTTATTGATTTAGATTGCAAGAGTGACCATTTTGGTCCTATTTTTGCCCCATGTTTTGTAACACCGATAGAGGATCTCATGGTCTGAAGAATGGCTTCATTTTTTCCTGTTCTGCATTCTCTGCATTTGTATTTTGAATTTTCATATGTTTTGCAACACCCATAGAGGACCAATGGTTTGGCATTCGAACCGTTAATTTGGTGGGCCTCTCCATGAATGAAATATGCCTTCAAAAATCTCATGGGTGGTAGATCCTAGCCATTTAATCTTTGGCTTCTTTTATGTTGGACATGGAGTTTAACTGAACTGCAGTTCTATCAAATCATTATAGAGATATGTTCAAAGCAGGTTGCTTCCATTTCATCCACAATGACTACAAAGTCCCCTAATTGCAATTCCATGCATTTGAAGTTAGGCTTGAAACAATGAAAGCTGTGTTTTGGGAGGCTGTCCAACCTTAGTCATCTACTCTTTTATTGAATTGGGTGATTGCAATTCAATCCAATTGAGCATCCAAACACAGCCTTATGAAGCTTAAATCATGTCTCAATCAGTATGTTAAGACCTGGTCACTCTGCCGAGATGCTGGTATCACTATTTCTTCACTTAGACTGAAAAGTGATGAAATGGTGATGGAAAATGCTGCTACATTCTATTTTCAATCGGGCGTGTTTGGATGCACAAATGAACTGACTTGTGAAAATCCAGGTCGATGTACAGAAACCAACCAGATAGTTGAATTTCAGTTCTTAGTCCAGCTTGGAAGTAACATGGCTGTAATTCGGAGAAAGTCACGTGATGTAATTAATAACGTAATATCAATTTGGTGATTGCCACTTCTTCAGCGATTTATTGCAATTCAAATTGATGGTGCATCCAAACGCACTCTCGCTGTTTTCGGCGCCAATTACGGTTTGAAAACTGGATATCGTAGTTCTTAGACTACCACATCCTAATAATTCATGTGTCGTTGCGTGCATGTATTGCGCAAGGGTTCCTGGCCGTTCATTATTTTAGTATTTCGTGGCCCATCTGGCAAGTGGGCTGGACCAATTTTCAGGTGGAGAAATCTACATGGTGGGTCCCACCTGATGGATGGTTCGGATGTTCCACACGTGTGCCACATTGGTGCGTGTGGAATTTTGTAGGGGTGGAGCCCACCTATTGGCTGATTATCATTTAGACTACCACATCCTAACTATTCATGTGTCGTTGCGTGCGTGTGTTGCGCAAGGGCTCCTGGCCGTTCATTATTTTAGTATTTCGTGGCCCATCTGGCAAGTGGGTTGGGCCAACTTTCAGGTGGAGAAATCTACAAGGGGTCCCTACCTGATGGATGGTTCGGATGCTCCACATATGTGCCACATTGGTGCGTGTGGAGTTTTGTAGGGAGGTGGAGCCCACCCATTGGCTGATTATCATTTAGACTACCACATCCTAACAAATCATATGCCGTTGCGTGCATGCGTTGCGCAAGGGCTCTTAGCCGTTCATTATTTTAGTATTTCGTGGCCCATCTGGCAAGTGGATTGGGCCAAATTTCAGGTGGAGAAATCTACATGGTGGGTCCTACCTGATGGATGGTTCGGATGTTCCACACGTGTGCCACATTGGTGCGTGTGGAGTTTTGTAAGGAGGTGGAACCCACCCATTGGCTGATTATCATTTAGACTACCACATCCTAACAAATCATATGTCGTTGCGTGCACGTGTTGCGCAAGGGCTCTTAGCCGTTCATTATTTCAGTATTTCGTGGCCCATATGGCAAGTGGGTTGGGCCAACTTTCAGGTGGAGAAATCTACATGGTGGGTCCTACCTGATGGATGGTTCAGATGTTCCACACGTGTGCTACATTGGTGCGTGTGGAGTTTTGTAGGTGGGTGGAGCCCACCCATTGGCTGATTATCATTTAATCATCTGTTTTGCAGACCACTGATCAGATAGGGACATCTGATCTGTTAGAAATCTTGGTCCCAAAGATACAGTAGCCCATTCATCCACGTTGTAAGGGGCATATGGGGATGTTGATTCAAGACGTACCGTTGATTTTGGACACTGATCATTCAACTAGCCCATTAGGACTGCAAGAGTAACGGATCTGGTCCATGATCCATCCACAACATGGCCCACCGTCTCAGCCAACTGGATTGGCGGTGCATGCCATGTGTGTGATGGATGAATGGACATAATCTAGTAACTCACGGTTAGAGCATGGATTCATCCAAGTGGGTCCCATCATGGATGGAACATAGTGCTAAAAAACTGCACGGATCTACTGATCTGATCGATTTCAGACCCCATATCATTCATCTGGACCATTAAGATTGGCGACAGGATGTGATAAACGGTCCATGATTCATCGACAATGAGGCCCACAATTTCCATGGACTGGATTAAAGCTCATACCGCGAGTAGGTACTGAGAATAGAGGGTGAGTTGGTCGACTCATTGCTGACTCATCCGATCCCGAGTCAGCCGAGTCACTGAGTCAGGAAACCATTTTGGTGCTCAAAGCGACACTGGTCAGGATCTTGACCTTTTTTTTTGGATCCTAGATCATTCAAATGGACTATCAGGCTGGTAAAATCAAACTAAATTCCTACGATTTGGTCAGATCGGATTGGGGCATATGCATGCCACGTGTACGGTGGATGAGTTTCCATAATTTAGGAAATTGGTGCCAAAGTACACGAGTAGCTGAAGCAGAGAGAGAGAGGGAGAGGGAGAGGGAGAGAGAGATGGGTCGGATAGCCGTAGCAGCGATCGCGGCTCTGTGGGTCATCCCCATTTCAATCTTTGTCAATCGCGTCGTTCCAGAGCCTTACATGGTAAGCTATCCCCTCCCGCCTGTTTCTCTGATTCCTCCGCCCCCGGCGCAGAATATCCGTTCTCCTCTCTTTCTGCTAACCTGCGCCCCTCTGTGCTGCAGGATGAGATATTCCACATTCCACAGGCTCAGCAATACTGCAGAGGGGATTTCAAAGGCTGGGATCCCATGATCACTACCCCACCTGGCCTGTAAGCCCTCAATCTCAAACACCCACTTTCCTCTTCTTCTTCTTCTTTTGAATTCCCTTCCTTATTTTGAATTATATTTTCCAATGATCAGAATAGTGATATGGGTTTCGATTGTTTCGTGATGCATGAATACGGCGTTATACAGAATTTTCGTTTTTTTTTTTTTTTTTCCTGATTTTGTCAGGTTTTGATATGTTGAAGCTATTTGAAATGTGGATTGGTAGACATTGTTGGTTTTTTTTTTTTTTTTTTGGTGGATTTTTTTATGGAATCTAGATATTCAGCTTTGAGTAGTTACATGGATTCTGCTTGAAGATATGGGCTGAAATTGAATTAGCGTTTTTTAAGAGATTAGAATATCCAACATATAGATGTGGTTTTATTAGGATTTTTCCATTTTCTGTATTTCTTGTTGTTTGTAGGTACTTGGTGTAGATGTATCATGAACCAAAAATTAATCCCATTTTATTATCTGGTTATCAGATTGGTGGACATTTATTGGATGGTTAAAAATGAAAAATCTCCAACAGTCCTATTTCCACCAACAAGTGTCCACGAATCAGAGATTAGGATTGTTTAACTAATCTGATCTTGGGATTGTGACTTGGGCTGCACAATGTACTGGGCTCATTGAGTTAATATATGCCATGCGTATAATTTCTGAGTGCCTGTGTATCAAGTGTCGTACTCAACCTGAGCATCGTATAACTCGTTATTCAATTTGATGGTAGCTAAACTAATCCAGCCGATGCACATGAGAACCAAGCTGTCCACCATGTAGATGCCCAGCTATACTTGCTTTTAGCTTTCTACTGGTTTTGTACATTGTGGCCCACCTGATGAGTGGACTACCTGAGCCAGCACAGCACGTCTGGGGGGGGGGATGCCCGAATGGTTATACATGCATGTGCGAATAGCAAACCTTTAAGTAGAATGATAGACGCATTGTTTGGTTCTGTGTGATTTTTCAATGTATTCAAATTACATGGATTCCGTTGCTTTTTTGGTATTCTGTGAGGGAAATTCTGAGGTTTCTCTGTTTTTTCATAACATATACCAGAATGTAAGGCTCCAAAAGATAATCGAGATAGTTTTAAAGGTTTATTAGAACTGATCAACATTCTACTCAGGTTGGCAGATTCCATTTAAGGTATTTTGGATTTAGGCAGTAATTTATGAGTAAAGGGCATCGACAGGAAGTGGATGTAGAATACGTGAGCTAAATGGGTTTTCAGAGATTTGCTACTAATTTGGAACTTTCTTTAGATGTTTTAGGGTGCGTTTGGATGGGCCATTGAATTCAATTGCAATACTAGTTCCAATCCACATCTGTGTACTACCCATATAAAGGCAAAATGATCTCTTCATATTTCTTTTTTAAGTCATGTATTTTTCCATACTTTACACGACAAAACTACCTCGATTGATTCACTCTAATGACATAGCTTCCACATTCACTCGGCATGTCCTGATATCAATCCTGACCATCAAAATCATGAGGCCTGCGGTGTGTGGAGTATATCCCAACAATCGTGCAGAACAAATGATCCTAATCATTCAATTTTTGGCTGCATGTGGACCACTGAATCTGGACAGCTTGCTGTTTGTTTTTTTACCCTCTATTGGATGGTCAGGTTATCTGATAAATTTGACTCCTAGAATAAGCTCCAGCGACTGTGGAGGCACGATTTGGACAATATGAAGTCTATGGTTTTGGGTTGTTGTAAATACATACCAAGCATACACTGCCATGGGTATGCATGAGTTTTTTTAATCTTTGTACGGATATGGGTCTAAACTGACGCTCCAGTGGTACTGGTACCACCGCAAGCTATGGTGGTACTGGGCAGATGTGGGTCCACGTGCTGCAAATGTAAAATCCAACCTTTCCATCATATGCGTCAGTGCATGTTACCCCCAGGGCTCGAAAATCAGGCTGATCCATTAAATCAGGTGGGCCACACCACAGGGAACAAGTTTGGAGAGAACATGCTCCCTTGATTTGTGGGTAGGGACTACCATATTGAGTATTTGAAATCCATGCCATTTAGACCCTTCATCTGGTCTGGATGAAGGGTTAAGCCGAAAGTCAGACTGTTTTGAAATTCAGGTGGGCCCCTGTGTAAATCAAGAGTAAGCATCCCCTGTCACATTGTTCCCTGTGTTGTGGGCCTATGGGCAATGTTTTAAATAGCAAATAGTGTATAGCGTAGCGTTCACCCCTCTGAAGTGTGAGGTATAAGCTACATAGCATGTGGCATAAGCTACACGCTACTTCTAGATTTTTAATCAAGATTGCGCTTGGATGCACCAATTTCATGATTTATGCACCAAATTAGATCGATTAATAATGAAGTTTAACAAAATCTCATGATATTTTGTGCAACCAAACGCAGCCTAAAGTAATAGGAAATGGCAATGATTAAGTTTTTTTTTTTTTTTTTGCTGTTGTTGAAAATAGAAAAATGTAAGAAATCATTAAAAACATTAATTGATTTTAATATCGTAGTGAAAAATAACTTGTACTGTAAACTATGTAGCATGTAGCATAGTCCATGTCTCGTGTAGCGTATGCAAAATTATCATGTAGCATAAGCTACACACGACTTAAGCTATTTCCGTGAGGTACATGGCATTAAGGCTATGCTAGGCTATATAGTGTGGCTATTTAAAACACTGGTTGTGGCCCACTCGAGTGCTGATCAGGCTTGTTTTTGGCACCTAGGGATGATATGAGGTACTTATCTATGGATGGCTTGGATGGCCTTCATGCATCACGTGGACCCCACATCTGCCTGGTACTACTGTAAACTTACAGTGCTATCAGTACTACTTGAGTGCGCCCCTTAAACAGTCGGCTAGTTTGAAAGGCATAGAGCTACTATGATCAATGTTGATTTGCACATTTTCAAATTGTTGCAGGTACTATCTTTCACTCGCCTATGTTGCTTCTTTGTTTCCAGGCATACAATGCACAAAGGCAGTGTCATCATTTTCTGACCTATGTTCTGCTGCAGTTCTCCGTTCTACAAATGGTGTTTTGGCGGCTATTTGTGGTGTTATCATTTATGATATATTAATGCACTTAAGACCCGCACTTGGTGAAAGAAGGGCAACTTTGTATACTGTAGTTTTAACTATGTTCCCTCTTCATTGGTTCTTTACCTTTCTATACTACACGGATGTAGCATCACTAACGGCAGTTCTTGCCATGTATCTGGCTTGCTTGAAGAGGCGCTATTGGTTTAGTGCACTGGTAAGTGGACCCGCTATTTGCTTGGATTTCTTTGAAGAGAATTGCATGGTTGTAATTCACGAGATTGCTATTTTCATCAATATGCTTTTACTTTTCTATATTTTTCTTGTTTTTTGTCAAGATATTATGATTTTCACCATAATTTTTTTACACATTAATATATTCCAATGTGTCAAAATATCAATCTCTTGTGTTATCCTTCACTGTCAAATGGTACCAAGATGTTAGAACTCATCCACTGTATGTGCAGCACACATAACAATTTGGATGGCCCCATCGTGGATGGAGGATAGTCCTAATTACACTTATTAATGAGTTCCATTCCATTCTCTTTTCGGCAATCAATTTGAAGATAGCCATTGGATGGTTTGGTTTATCTAATGAGGGTCGTGGTCTGGTTTTGCTCCATCCACATTTGCACCCACCATTTGTGATGCAACCTAGGAGTGGTCCCCACTGTCTATTAGATCAGAGATGTGGGCCTTATGATCCATCCAAGCTGTTTTCTAGGCCCCTAATAATGGCTTTATCAATCTGCGGGCACCACATGAGTTGTCAATTAGTTAGTGGACTTAGTAAATCTAATTGGTTTACTTTTTGGGTACCAAACAATGTATGAATGATACCAAATTGATCCTGTTAAGGTCCATTTGATTAGCTTAAAACAAGCCCAAGCTCATGTGATTTTGTCATGAAATGAGTTACGACCCATTTAGAGAAGGCTTCTCTGGTTTTGATGGGATTTAGGGATATTTAAATCATTTTTAATATTATTAAACTATATGTTAGGATAAAAAGGTCTCCCGCTCATTAGATGAGTTGGTAGAGACAGTCTAGTGTGCGTGAGTCATCCAGGTTCAATCCTGATAGTGTTACCTTTCAATATATATATATATATATATATATATATATATATATATATATATATATATATATATATATATATATATATATATATATATATATAGGATTAGACTTAGTGGATGGGATAAATTTGGGGTTCTTTTGCTTTGGGAGAAGTATATAACCATGTAAAGAAAAGTGGAATGAAAAAAAAAAAAAAAAAATTAAATTCTATACATTGAGAGAAACTCGTTGATTGTAGCCAACCTCTGTAATAGACTATTTGATATCGCTTGATTGTAATCAACCTATGTAATAGTCTATTACATTGCATCTATGGGATTTTTGCGCTCTTATTATTGGTCCTCTGCACATGGATAGAGGGTTGCTTCAGGTTGGCAGCCGGCATCAAATTTATGCCATTACTTTCATCATGAATCCGAGGGCATAAAAGGTTCATGTAGCTGACCACAAATTAATTAGGTTAAGGTGTAGATGATGATGATGTTGATACATCGAGAGATTCTCTTGCTTTTTGGAATGATTCTTCGACACCTATTGGGTGCAATGCTCATACAAGCATGGTGTGATTCTATGCTTGTACACGGTGTGAATCTGCTTGCTGTGGTTTTAATCCCTATAAGATGGTACAATACTATCCAACTTGTGTGGTAGGATTGAAGTCTGCAAATCTAATCATTTACTTTGGAAGCTTTTGCATTTATCTGCTCTCAAATATCAAAGATTGAGATTGTGGGCTGATCAGAACCATCCAACAGTCACTGCCCTGTGTTAGTTTGAGCAGCCCAAGTGGAGTCATGTACACCCCATATATGGTGGATGCATTTCAGCACACTGGTGAATTGTAGCTTGGGAATATTTTTACTTTTTTTTTATAATTTTTGTAAACGATGTGATTGAGTGATACTTGTAAGCTAATGATGAAGTTGCGTGTGAAAGTGATCTTAAATTACTGATGCCAAGTAACTGATGAGCAATTGAAGAATGGAAAATGAACTTCAGAGGTCCAAGTAACATAGTGTGCACATCAGTGTTTTTTTTTTTCGAAAGATGAACTGAAAATGCATTAAAACTAAGATAGCAGAAACAACGAAGAAAGAAAAAACAGAAAGACAGAAAAACCAAAAAAAAAAAAGGAAAACAGGAAAACAAACACAAGGCAAAGGAAACTGAGAAAGAAGATCCGCTGAGATAGCAGATCAAAAAAACTCAGATCAGGATCCTAAAAACCACAGATCTGCGTCCTTCAGCACTTCAACCTGCGTAGCCCACTCAATCAGGGCCTTCTTAGACTTGGAGGCCACGAACTGCACGGAATGGGCTTCATCCCTGAAAGTGTGCACATCAGTGTTCAGAGAGAACTTGGCACAGACAGGCATCTCAACAGGCCAGCCTGGGCTGGGTCAGGGTCAGCAAGCGTGCCCCAAGCTGAAATGGCCCATGTATTTTTAGACCCAAACCCGACACGACTAAAAGTTTCTGAAATCGAAGCCCGGTGTTAAAAAAATTCTGTATCATTTAAATTTTTGTATAAATGATATGTAATACATACATGATACATACATATAAAGACACATGATATGACTAATATGCACATGGCCCAGCCCCAACCCAGCTTGATCCAACCCTATCACTGATGAACTTAACTTGAGCCTAGCCCAACCTAAACTAAGGGACCAACAAGCTTGACTCCAGCATGACCTGATTACTAACTAGCCTGAACTTTTTAACCCACCAAAACCCAACACGTCTAGGAATCTAGGCTAGAGCTTGACCTGTGAAAGGCAAGGACTGGAAAACCCAACAGATAGGCAAGCAATATTTCTTCGTTGTTCAAGAGTACTACAGTGATTGGGAGTTTGGGAAAGTAAATGAGTTGGCCAAAATCATGAGATTGAAATGTATGGCTAATTGTTACACTTAAGACATAAACATTGCTAGATGATTTTGTTTAATGCATACTTCCTAGAGGTATTATACAATGCTTGGCCTAACAGTTTGTTCAGTTCTGTTTGGGTTTTCAGTTTGTACTAGTGGGACTCATTGTTCACTGATCCAAGCCATTCAACAATGGGTCTCATAGTAGTTTACCCATGCACTAAGAATTCCCCAGATCCTTGCTTTTTGTTGCACTCAATCCATTGCTACATTTTCTTTCTTAACCGTCATGGCCATGGGCTGAAGGGTTGGGATTTGAGGCCCACTTGTACAATTCAAAACTGACAACCTGAAGGGTACTGTCCAAACTTTCGCCCCGAGCAAAATGCACGATATCCCCCGCTCTCTCTATTTCTCTCTCTCCGATAGCATAACATAGTTAGCGTGTGCAATGTACTTGTTTGATCTACGCCATTTTTATTTATGCTGAAATCTTCTTCTTCCTCTTCTTCCTTTCCTTTTTTTTTTTTAGAGAAAGATATATTTGAGCTGTTTTATTTTTTCTTTTTTCTCTATGTATCTTACTGGTGTTACCCTTCCCTTTCTATAGCTTGGGGGCTTGGGAATATTTATTCGTCAAACGAATGTTGTATGGATGTTGTTCGTTGCATGCATTGGAGCTATTAATTATACATCAGTCTTAGATAGAAAAGATGATGTGCAATCAGATGGTCATGTGACATCGATCGGGAAAATGATGGATTATTTGAAGCAAAGAGTGTGCTGGTTGCATCAAATTTGAGAAAGAGAAAGATGGCTAACTCTGTGAATAAGGCAGACCACTCCGCTATTGAAAACGTTGCATGTTCCTTGACTCATTCTTCAGGTGTGTTTAGTATCCTCATCAAAACCATCATCAGTTCTTGACGTATCTTACAAGCCTTTAGTAATTATATGTTCTACATGTAGCTAAGCTTATATTTGTGGTAGAACTTGATGATGTTTGGCGAATTTTTTTCACATCATAGTATCATGCTATTTGTTGACGTGCTTGTATTTCTTGAGTGCTGAGGATTTTGCATTGGATGCTGCTAGCAGCTCATTTGGCAATGTGGATTTTGAATCCCATGGAATCAAGTGGATTTTGCAAACCAGCTTTGAAGTGGAATGCAAAAAAAGGGCTCTTTGGCGGGATTTTGAATCCTCTGAAATCCAATTCCCTCAAAGAACCAGAAAAAAAAAAATGAAATCCCCACAAATCCCTCCGAGTCCATGTGTTACCAAATGAACCCAAAGGGTATTCACATGAACAGAATTGAGAATCCTTTTCATGGAAAATGTATGATCGGGCACGTGTGTGAGATCCTAACTGTTCTTCAGGAGGTCCTCACTGTAGACATGCCCTGTCCCAAAAATCAGCCTGGTCTGCAGGTCAGATGAGCCTCACATTCATTCAAAAAAGAAGAAGAAGAAGAAGAAGAAATGAACGGTTAGAAAATGACCAAGATCCCCATTCAAACCACATGAGTGACCCACTTTGGGGCTCGGCTTATGATCCTGTGGTATCTCACACACATGTTCCATGCTTGCAGGTGTACCATGAAGAGGACTCTCAATCCTCTTTGCGGAAAATCCTTACCATTCCTTCTTTGCATTAGCTAAACCAGGCTTTGTTTGCCATCGTCATTTCATATCTTCCAATCAGTAGAGTTCGTTTTTCATTGCTTCTGACATGATATGGTCAGCCTTTTACCAGTACCATTACTACCATTTTATTTTTAAAAAAAAAATAAAGAAAGGAAGCCAATTTACATTGAATAGAATCTGGGAAATTTTCCTTAAATCTGGATCAGCCCTACTCCAATCCACGGTATTCCTGGCAATTTTGTTTGCCTCCTCTCTACCTTTGGTTGCTTCCCCCTAAAAAATCTGTTGTTCCCGTAATATTCAAAATAATTGCATGATGGCCATTATGTAACAGAATGGCCTGTTACAGGCTAATGCGGGGGTGTAATGGGCAGATATAGTTTCTTCCTTTAAAATTTCTTTCGACTGTTACAGGGCTGCAATGGCCATTACACCCCATGTCTTACGGCCATAAAGCTGGTTGTTACTTCCACCATTAATGTTACTGAATACCCTAGTTGTTCCTTTCCAGCCATGTACCCCAAAGAGTTGCTAGCCACTTCCAGAGTACTTTTTAGGGTTATCAGTGGTGAGAATTTTCTCCAAACAAACTGTCCACGTGAATGCCACAGCTTTTAAAGGGACATGGACTTTCCATATATTTCTATACAAAGCCCGAGGAGGTTGAGTTCCCCCAGCAAGGACCCGGGCAAGAGATCTAACAGAAAAGGACCCATCAGCCTCCTTTGTCCACATCCTTCTGTCGTGGGGTAAAAATGGAATGTAAATCTTTCCAAAACAAGTCAAGCATGCTGGATAGTAGTCTTTGATTTTTTGCTTTCTGTCAGTTGCAAACGCATAGGGATCTTGATCTCTCATAGCAGTATCTCCACACCATAAGGAATTCCAAAACTGATCTTATCCCCATCTCCAACCATGATCTGAGCATTGTTTAGGCACACCACTAAATTGAGGAAGCAGCCCTCCATATCATGGGTCTCATCCACAATACACATGGAATACATAATGTGAATCTAGTATTCAAATCATGATGCCCATATTAGATGGAGCACAGCCCAAGGATCACACAGGTAAACGATCCTGACCATCTGGCAGTGGTTATAAAATAGGTGGTTAGCGGTAAATGGGTCTGGTCCACACTCAACGATTGGAATCATATGGTTAAGGCTGTTTGATCAGTGTGAGTTTGGGCTGTGCTCCTTCGATACAATCTCTCAATTTGGACCGTCTGGATAGCTGTACATTTATGTCATGTGTATTTTGGCTGTGACGAGGTATTATCCAATGCTCATGCTCATGCCAATTGTTCAGTTTGTAGGAGTGGGCCCCACAGTTTAGTTGTCCAAACCATTGGTATGATGGGCCTCATAGTGGACGGCCTACGCACCAAAAGACCTCCATAACTGAAGCCCTGACAATAGCAGTTAAATGGGAACCATATATTTTCTTACTTAACCATGTCTTTTATTGGCTACCTGTTAAAATGCTTAGGATTTTTCCATGGACCATGCACAATGGGGCCACCATAACATCCATGGTTGGGATCACTGGACAATGACGCCCACTTGTACAAACTGAAAGGCCTGACTGTACTCTGCAATCCCTTGGCCAATCAGTTGATGATAACCTGGGATTTGGCACCTTAACTTTGCATATTGTTACGAACTATCATGATAGTCTACTCACATGACTTTACATGAAAAGGAAGTCTTATACTGTTTAATAATTAATATACTTGTGCAGCAGGTTTGCTCGATGAATTCCAGGACATTCTTCTAAGGCTGTGGTGTCTGAAGTGGGATATTTTGGTATCCTTCTTCCCATTCATCGTGGTATTGGCTGCATTTGTCACTTTCGTCTTCTGGAATGGAAGTGTAGTTCTCGGTACCAAGCATCTTCCTTCTTTCCATGTTCGGTTCTTCAGTAATAATTAACATATACAATACATTTGGTAATTCCTCGGACATGTAGATTCCACCCCCTTAGATGTCAATCAAGGGGCCCCCATGTTGTGGGTCTGCTTCATCAGGTGGTTGAAGATTAAAGGGCAAATGGAAATGGATCTGAGATGTTCTTAAAGTGGGGCCCACTAAGTAAATGCTTTTGCCCAAAAATCAGGCTGATCCCCTAAATAGGTGAGCCATGATGAAACAAAGTACAGCTACAGAACATTTTGTCAAGATTGTTTTAGCCATCCATTCTGTCCCACTTTTAAGTGGTGATTGTTGGTCCAGGGCATGTACATGGTGGGACTTCCTGAAGGACAGCTTGGATCTTGCATAGGGGTGGAAATGGGCCTTATTTGGGCTGGGTCAGGCTAGGCCTAGGCCCACTTGGATCTTCCTGTAGGACTGCTTGGATCTTCCTAATCTATCCCTTGAAGGACAGCTTCCTGAAGGACAGCTTGGATCTTCCTAATCCATCCCATGATCAAGTGGGCGATACATTCACAAAGAAATATACATTTTGCATGAATGAAACCAATGATCTACATTCAAGATGGATGGGGTGCCTAACCTAGGATTGTATTGGCATATTTGTAGGATATAACACATACACGTATAAAGTCAGTCTGGCAGGTCCGGCTATGAGCCTAAGCCTGAAAATTGATCAGGTCAGGCATGCCAGGGCCAAAACCTGGTTAGGTGGGCTACCTGGCCCATTTCCACCCTTAATCTCACACATGTATGCCACACTGGCATGTAGCTTGGATTAGAGGGGTCTGGGATCCATGAGTGTGGAATTACAAATCTTGGCCTGAAATCTGTTAGTGTATTGTGCCCGAAGGATCTCTCTCAAATCACACTTCTCATGATACTGCAGGTGCAAAAGAAGCCCATGCTGTTTCTCCACACTTCGCACAGATAATGTATTTTGCTCTAGTTTCAGCAGCAGCCACGGCTCCTGCTCATTTCAGTTTAGGACAAGCTGCGGTTTTGTGCCGGTCATTCGGGAAGAACAGGCTACTTAGTTCCATTCAATGGTTTATGGCTCTTACTGCGGGAATGATCTCAGTGCATTTTTTAAGGTCACAAGCATCCACTTTCTTCATATTCACTCTATCGATCTAATGTTTTTGTTTTCTATTGCTTTTAGAGCAGTGTTGCTAAAACCTTCTGTTCAATTCGGTTCTCATAGAAAACAATTCAGTGGTGCAAGGGTTACAATTCCTAGGTTTGAAGCTCCTGACGCTTCGATGAGTGGCCTACAAAAAGACTTCTAAGAAAACGATACAACATTCCCACATAGGGCTGCAACTCAGGCAGGTTGGGTTGGTTGAGGATCAATCTGAGTCCAACCCGACCTCCAGACGACCCAAACCACAACCCGACCCAGCCCAATTCCAACCCAAGGTGCCCAACCCAATGTCTTTATAGTCAACCCCAACGGGCCCAACCTAACCCGACCCAGATATATGTGATTATTCACAACCAAACCATCCCGATCCAACTTCAAATCGGGCTGGAGTTTTCCAACCCTAACCCGACCCAAGGACCCTAACCACCCAACCCAAACTCAGGTTGGGCCAATTAGGTTTAGGTTGACCTGAACCCAAGTTGCAGCTCTAGTCCCACATTCTATGGAGGACCCTGATCGAAGGCCTGGATCTTTCTATCTGGGGGATTCATGGGCATCCCCTATGCTTGAGGCGTCAATCAGATCAACAATCTAGATCATGAAACTGTGGGTCCCATATGTGTAGAATCCTTTGTGTCAGCAAAAGCAAACTATACATTTGCTTAGTGCTCAGGATCTGATACCTCAGTCCTGTGTTTCTGTTATTTTGATCATTCCTACTGTTTGGCTGCCTTGACAAAATTTATTGGTTGGTGCAGTATAGCCCATCCCTATCTTCTTGCGGACAACCGACATTATACCTTTTATATCTGGCGGAAGGTCATCAATGCTCATTGGTCAATGAAATACTTGCTGGTCCCACTTTACATCTACTCGTGGTTTTCCATATTCAACATCTTAGGTTGGTGATGAACCTTTTACTCATGGAAACCTGCAACGCTACCCGTTGGAGTAGAATTTCAGGTCCTACCTTTCCCACATTGCCAATGTGACACAAGTGCGAGATCTGTGTCGTTCATCAGGTGGGACCAACTTATTTGTGGCAATAACCCAAAAAATCAGCACAAGCCAGTCGTCAGGTGGGCCAAAAATCAATGCTTGCAAAAAGTTCAACGATCCACATTCAACATACATGCATGCCCTGACTGATGACCTGTGTGATGGCTCAGAACCACATTGGCATGCAGTGGGTGAGCAGGACTAGAGATACTGCTTAGTAGGGCTCTTGCTCTTGTTGCCGTTCTTTTTATATGTTGATTCGGACTGAAGAACAAAAATTTCACTTATTCCACAGGTAAAACTCAGAAGAAGATCTGGGTCTTGCTATTTTCCTTGGCTTGTGCGGCAGTTCTCATTCCCGCTCCACTGGTCGAGTTCAGATATTACACTATACCGTTCTACTTCATGATTCTCCATTCTCGTATAGATGATTACGGAAGTTGGTTTCTCATGGGGACACTCTACATAGCCGTGAACATCTTCACGATGATGATGTTCTTGTTCCGGCCGTTCCATTGGAGCCATGAGCCCGGGACCCAGAGATTTATATGGTAGATCAGATGGATAGGAAGGAATGCTGCATAGGTCCCACTAATTATTCTTGTTGATCGAATGAGCTTGTAACAGGTGATATCTTGATAATTTTGACGAATTTTGATCTTGTTTGCGTTCATGTCATAAGATCACACCCCACTGGCTTCGGTTGATCAGATCTGGAGGATGATTCTCCCCACGATTTGGTGGTCGGTCTGGGTTGAGAGAAACAATAGATGCTTTAGAAATGCCTCTTCCTCGGCCGAGGCCGTTTCTCTCAAAGTTGCGTCGATAGTGGTTGAGTGGGCCACTTATGTTGAATCCCTTAGGGAAGAAGACTTTTCCTTTCTTGCTGGCTGACGCTATCTCAGCGTAGCCTCATGCTTTATCGTTGTTTTTTTTCCTGTTTTCTCTTTGTTTTCCTTCTTCTTTTTGTTGTTTCTTGTTTTTGGATTAATGAATATAGTAACCTTTCCAAAAAAAAAAAAAAAAAACAAGGTCCCAGTAACCAGGTCCCATCACTGTAATCTGATCACTGTGCACCAATTGCTTGTTGCTGGTGTTAAGATATGATGTGAAACATGTCTTCTAAGTTAAATGAAATCATCAATCTTCCCAATATTTCAATTTTTGCCATCCAAGTCTTTCATGCATTCTACTTCTTGTCCATCTTTTTTCAGTCTGTTCTGTTGTATTGGTGGCTCCACATCCACCTTTATGCACGGCACATGCGGTGAGTGACACACGTGAAGGACATTTGAGCCATGCACAAGGTGGGGTCTCCCACAAACCTGCGAAAATCAGGCTACTATTTTAACGGTAGGTATTCAATCACCACTGTTTCCTGTGGTGTGGTCCACCTAAGATTTGGATCTTCTTCACTTCTGGTTCATGCCTTAAAATGAGCTGTAAAAACGGATGGACGGCAGGGATTTAAGGCACATGCATCATGGTGGGCCCCACAGTAAGGGGATCCAGCCACCTCGGTGGATCCGGCCCACTTTGCATAGGGTTGGATTCTGGTCGGGTCATCATTTTCGGGCCTAAGCAAGACCCGCTGCCCATTTAGCCTAACCCAAACAGACAAGGTGCAACGACTTGTGGTACGGCGCCATCTTTTCCTCAACACGTCATTTTTGTAGGAAATCAGAACCATTCAGACAGTATGTGTTTCATCCATTTTTAACATCCCAAAAATTAGAGGGATATAAATCTCAGGTGGACCACACTACAGGAAAACAATAGTGATTGGATATCCACCAGCAAAATCCTCCTAAGGCCCACTGTACTGATTATTTGACATCCAATCTGTTGATTAGGGTACCCAGATGAAGGGCAGAAACAAAGATCAGGTTGATCAAATCTTTTATGGCCCCCAAAAAGTTTTTAATGATTTACATTTATCCGGCACTGTTTCCTGTAATGTGGTAAACTTGAGATTGGGATATATATCATTTTTCGTCTCGTACCATAAAATGATCTAGAAAATTAGATGAATGGCATGGATGTAGTCTCATACCATAAAATGATCTAGAAAAATAGATAGACTGCATGGATGAAACACATACATGATCTCACGGAGGACCGACTACCAGCCATTGGCTGATGGCATGGGGAGTAGCCAATCCGTTTCCGCATGTTCCTTGGAAAGGTGGGACGGTCTACAGGTTGAGGTACAGTTGTTGTAGGTGGACGCGGTTCGCCGGTGACTCTACGGCCACCTACCTAGCTGGTGTCAAATCTCTGTGGCCCCACTAAGATGTTTGTGTTTTATCCACGCCCTCCATCTATTTTTCCGGCTCACTTAAGGGCATGAGCCAAAAAAGGACAAAATCTCAAGTAGACCACACTATAGGAAGTAGTGGTGATTGAACTTATATGGTTAAAAACTTACTAGGGCCCACATGTTTACTCGCCATTTAAAAACTTACTAGGGCCCACATGTTTACTCGCCATTTAAAAACTTACTAGGGCCCACATGTAGGTCTTGAACAATTGCCCATGAATACATAGCCCCTTCCATCGATCCTTCAAATCCGTGCAAGCCTTGATAACGAAAGGAAAGGTGTGAAGCGATCGGGCAGGACGGTTTGGGCTCGCATCCTACTTTGACGCGGATTAGCTATTAACAGGTTGAATAGCGAGATTCGCTACCGAAGTGACGTAATCATGTTCCATGGCCCACTATGATGTATGTGGGCCCCACTATAATGTATGTGCTTTATCTACACCGTCCATCTATTTGGAGATTTAATTTTAGAGCATGAGTTAAAGAATGAGGCAGATCTAAATATGTAGTTGACCCCACTACAAAAAATAGTGGCAAGATTGATACATACTGTTGAAGCCTTCATAAGGTTCACCGTGATTTTTATTTGAAATCCAACATGTTCACAAGTTAACACAAACGTGAAAGAAGGGAAAAAACAAATATCAGCTTGATCAAAAACTTTTGTGGCCTATTTAAGTTTTTAATGTTGGGCGTCACTCTCCTCACTGTTTTCTGTGGTGAGGTCCACTAAAGCTTTGGATTTGACTCACTCTTTGGATATTTACTTAAAATTATATTTCCAAATGGATAGACGGCGTGAATATAAAAAAAATACATCATGATGGGGCCCACATAACTTGGTGATGTAACTTTAGGAGCGAGTCTCGCTACTCAACTTGTTAGTATCCAATCCGCGTCCGTGGAAACAGATTGGCTACTCCCCCGCAACCAGCCATTGGCTGATGGTCGGTGTTATGTGGGCCCCACCATGATGTATGTGTTTCATCCATGTTGTTCATCTATGTTTCCAGATCATTTTATGGTATGAGACCAAAAATGAGGTATATCCCAATCTCAAGTGAACCACATTACTGGAAAACAATGTTGAATGAACGTCGACAATTAAAAACTTTTTGGGGGCCATAAAAGTTTCGGATCAAGCTGATCTTTGTTTTTTCCATTCATCTAGGTCTATATGACCTAATCAACAGATTGGATGTCAAATAAACAGTACATTGGGCCTTAGGAGAATTTAATGGTGGATATCCAATTACTATTGTTTTTCCCGTGGTATGGCCCACCCGAGAATTATATTCCTCTCATTTTAGTATCAAGCCCTAAAATGATCTTTGAAAATGGATAAATGGAATGGATGAAACACATACATTATGGTGGGGCATAAAGAAGTTTCACAGTTAAAAGTTAATTTTGTATTACACAAACAATTTAAAGAGAAAAAATTATCATAGCAACTTGAAAATGGGTAATTTTGGAAGAAAAAAATTTTATTTAATGAAAAATTCACTTAACTCATTCCGTATTCACCATTAAGTCAGACTCCTATCATTAAAAGAATTCAGTGAAAAACCACTTAGCGCTTTTCTTCTTCCACATTAACGACACATTAACAAACACTACTAAACATGAAACATTTTTTCAATTCCGTGTTAAGTACAAAAATTCAGCGTTAACAAACAAGCCCTAAGTGTATAAAGACTACAAAAAGACTGGAGTAAAAAATCAAGCATATCTAAAACTTAGATAGGCCACATAAAACGAAACAGTGAGAACAAAAACTTGTGTTAAAGTGTTAAAAATTGACTATGATGTTTACGTGCCATATCTAAAACAGCGGTTATGGGTGGGACGTCCACCGTTATTTTTGCGCAAGGCCCACTGTGATTGTTTATATGCCATGTTATCCATTCAGTTTTTTTTTTTTTTTTTTGTTAACTTGTGAGTACACCCCACTGCTAGTTCACACTTCACTGTTAGCCACCCCCACTGAGGATCGATACCAAAACCTTACGACCTATTTGGCTGGACTGATCCCACAGTATTAGGAGGGATGTGATTGCGATATTTCGGGATATGCATGACGAGCCAAATAGACCCGGTGAACTTGTCCCGGGATATAAGCAATCCCATGGATCTTAAAACAATCCACTAACATCACCATCATTACCTTAAAATTGATCCCATCCCTTGGTTGGACAGATTGTATGCCCGGGGTGCCAAACATACCTAGTGAACTTGTCCTGGAATACAACAATCCTATGGATCTTAGACCAATCCACTGACACCATCATCATTACTCTAAAATCCGTACCATCCCTCTAATCCCATGGGATTCGCCCGGCCAAACAGGCCCTTGGTGTTGAAACGAGCTATGGATCAGGGTGTATTATCCATTCAGCTGGTTTCATCACGATGAAATGATTACTCAGGAATTCCATCATTCAAAAAGTCGGGTGGGCCATTCCACGAGAGAGTTTTTTGTATAAATTTAAATTGAGTTGAGTGTTAGATCAGCCTGAGTTTTTGCATCAAGGCCGAACAAAAACTGGTCTGCCTGAGCTACGTTGGAGAAATTACCTACGAAATAGTTACTCAATATGCTCTCATCCTACTGAGTAAACTATGTTAGGCCCACTGTGAATGTATGTGGTTTATCCACGCTGTCCATCCATTTTTCCAGCTCATTTTAGGGGTTCATTCAAAAGTTGAGGTATATCCAAATCTCCAGTGGATCATACCACAGGAAACTGTGGGAAAATTGATTTCCACCGTTGAAACCTTGCTAGGCCCCACAGTGGTGCTAGGCCCCACGGTGGTGTTTCTAGGACGCGGATTGCGTCCTACCCCCGCCCGGACGGACTACCGGGCTGTGTGGAGCCCACCGTGATGTAACTGTTTCATCCTGCCGTCCAACGAATTTTTCAGAAGATTTTAATATGTGAACTAAAAAGTGAGACAGGTCCAAGGCTTGAGTGTACCACAAAGTGGGGATTGAACGTCCACCATTAAAAGCTTCTTGGGAGCCAGAGAAGTTACGGATTAAGCTGATATTTGTGTTTTCACTTCATCCACGTCTACGTGACCTTATGAATAGGTTTCATGGTAAAAAAAAAACATCACGTGGGCCCTTTGAAAGGTTTCAACGGTGGGTGTCATATCAGTGCAGGTTCCTTTGGTGTGGTCCACTCAAGCCTTGGACCTATCTCATTTTTTGGTTCACTTATTAAAATCTTCTGAAAAATTCGTTGGACGGCAGGATGAAACAGTTACATCACGGTGGGCTCCACAGAGCCCTGCCCGGACGGATTTCTGTCCGGGCGGGGGTAGGACGCAATCCGCGTCCGGTGTTTCCAGGGCTCTCTCTCTCTCTCTTTTTCTTCTTCCGATATCCCCATCCTCGTGCCCTTCTCTTTCACTCTCTCTCTCTCTCTCTGTCTGTCTCTCTCTCTCTCTCTCTCTCTCTCTCTCTCTCTCTCTCTCTCTCAGCCATGGGATATGAAAACGATCCGTAAGTTCTTCGATCTCCACCCTATCTCCCTCAGAAACGGGAATTGATATTTATACCCAATTTTCTTTTGCAAATTCCCACCATTCCATATTTACTTTTGGTAGTATCAGATCACCGGAAGCGGAAAACGATGGTTTTTTCAAACAGGAGGGGTGTAAATATCAGCTCCAGAGAAATCTCTGCCCTAATTTCTCTCTCCCCCTTTAAAAGCTAGTGTTTCTGATTCTCTCTCATCTTTGGATCTTCTTCTCAGATACCGCGACGAAGATGGCGAGCTTCTCATGGATCCCGACGCTCCGTCCGATCGCGAGGCGTCGCCGGAACCCTACGTCCCCGACGCCATCGACGATGACGACGATGACTGGCAGCGCGCCCGGTCGCCGACGCCCGTTCACGACTCCGCGGCCGAGGACGCGTCGCCGCCGTCGAAGGCCAAGCCAAGGAAGCGGCTTGTAAAGAAGGGCGGTGGTGGCGCGCGGGAGAGCGCGCCCGATCTTGAGGACGACGGGGATTTTGGGAAGGCAGCGGCAATCGTGGAGGATGATTCGGAAGAGGATATGGTGTCTTCCCCGAGGAAGAGGAAGAAGGAGAAGGATGGAGGGAGTAGGAAAAAGGAGAAGAGGCCAAAGAAGGATAAGGGATCAAAGTCGTTTTCGAAGGGGGGTGGGTCCAGGCATAATCAAAGTGGCGATCCGGAGATGAAGGAGATGTGGGACACGATTGCTGGAGGTGATTCTGAGGTAATTAAGTTTGCAGAATTTCGATATGTGCACATCAATCCTGACCAATTTCTGGCTCCATTGTGAGCAGACCATAGTGCGAAAATTGCACTGATCCAATGATCTTCACTGTTGGGTTTTTGACATGATATGGATGGATGCCAAGAACATTGTCTGGGCTCAAATTCAGTTGGCAAATCAGATGGTCAAGATCATCTGATCAGTTTGAGTTCTGCCCTACAATTGTTCACAACAGTCCTGAATTTGGATGGTCTGGACTGATGATGCAATGGATGTTTTTACTGTGTAGCCCAGCCAATTTTCATGTCTTAAACCTGTATTTGTTTATTTGATTAGCTATTTGGTTTTACTGTTGATATTGCAGTTGATTTGGATTTCTACATAATGTCTGCAAATGCAATTTGCATTTTTATGTGCATTCAGCAACATACAATCTGTTCGGCTGATGGAAACATGTCTACAAAACACAGAGAATTTTTACTCATTCTTGGTTATCGTGTAGTGAACATAGAGTGTAGTCAACTAATTGTTAATGTCTTAAGATCTATAATTTGTTTATGCACACAAACATAGAGTGTAGCCAACTAATTGTTCTTGTCTTAAGATCTATAATTTGTTTACGTAAACTACTTGGGTTTTATTCTCACTGTTGATATTGCAATTGATTTGGATTTGTACATACTCTCTGCAAATGCAAATTCCATATTTATGCAGATGCATTAGCTGTTGGTCAAGCTCATACAATCCGCTAAGCTAATCAATACACATCACTGATATCCACAAACCAAAAAGGTTTCATAATTCTCTTTTGTTGCTGAATTGCTGATAAAAGAAAGAAAGAGAAGCTGTATGCTTGGTTTGAAGTTCAGGTCATGGTGATAGCATTTTTTTTCTTGTCATTTGTTAAGAAAATTACTTTTTGGAGGATTTTCCCATTCAAGTTTTGTTTGAGATTGCCATTGGTTTTTATTTTGGTTTGGGTGTAGTTGGCAATACAATTGACTTGAATTCCAATGCAATACCTCTGTAATTGCGTGTTGAATATTTCTGTGGGTGCATTTACTTGAATGCTCAACCTTGAACTATGGGATTTGTCATCACCTGAGCTTTCTTAGACACGTAATTGCCTGAAGAACAATGGTAGAATTCTCTGCTGAAATATGGGTCATTTTGTAAACTTTAACTTGCCAAATGGTGCCCCCCACTCTCACACAAATACATTCTGATTCTTTAGATTTTATGGCTTTCTCTGAACTTCCTTCTATATTGACATTGGTGTTATTAATCAGTCATTTGTTACTTCCAATTTTTCTTCCTACCTCAGTGATGTTTGAATTGTCATACAATATTTGTCATCCATTTCCATTCTTATTAAGGTGCTTAAATCATTGGACGCTCAGGTTGGATTCTGTCATTTAGTATTATCAGTTTAAGGCATTGTATATGGATGGTTGTCATGTGCATGCTATATGCTTCTTTTATGGGGGCTTTGTCAAACATGGTTATTTGAAAATATATTCAAAGAAAGCTTTTCTTTTTCCATAATGCTGAGAAGCGAATATCTTTTCTTTTATGTTGATGTAACAGGATGATCAGGAGGGTGTTAGAACTTTGGATGATAATGATTTTATTGATGATACTGGTGTTGATCCTGCCGATCGATTCGGTAGTGATAATGAACCAGGTTCTCCACGTCATGCTCCACAGGTTGGTGCCCCTTCAGTCTCTCAAATTATGCTTATCTTTATTCTTAATTATGAATAAATTATGGCGGGATATGTTTTTTTTTTTTTCCCATCGTCCTTCATATATATTTTGTTTGAATCCTTTGTTATATCTGCCTCTTTTAGTCTGACTTAGTTGTGGTTATGATGTGGTGGTTTGGTGGACTGTTACTTCGCTGAGCTATTTTATGCTCATGACAGAAGTGGATCAGATGGTATATTTGAAATGTATTTGTGTTTGCTACTTTCCATTTGCTGCACATCCTAAGGATTCATGTTGGTTGGATGCTATGAATTTAGGATACTTGTAGATTGCATTCTGATGTAGGACAATTAATCACTTGCTCTAAAAGCTCGAACTGATAGAGCATGACGAATTAATCTCTTTATCTCATAGCCCAGGCCCCAAATCCATGGGTTAGGTTCTCGGCCGAACCTCCTCGTGGGCCCCTAATTCATGGGTTTTGCCCCCTCGTGGGCCCTAAATCCATGGGCTCCACCTCACACGAGTCATCCGCCTCACACGGCTCCCAAAATCCATGAGTTATGTGGAGTCTCGAACACGAGACCTCCTGCTCTGATACCAATTTGATGCAGGACAATTAACCACTTGCTCTAAAAGCTCGAACTGATAGAGCATGAGGAATTAATCCCTTTATTTCATATCCTAGGCCCCAAATCCATGGGTCAGGTCCTCGACCGAACCTTCCTCGTGAGCCCCAAATTCATGGGTTCCACCCCCCTCGTGGGCCCCAAATCCATGGGTTTCGCCCCTTTGTGGGCCCCAAATCCATGGGCTCCGCCTCACACAAGTCACCCGCCTCACACAACCCCCAAATCCATGTGTTATGTGGGCCACCCACCCCGAGTGTGCCCCTGCATCCCATAGGCCGCCCCACTCGAGCTCGGTGTGAAAAAGCCTTATCCCCGTTGTTTATTGTGGTGTGATCCAGTTGAACTTCGGATCTGCTTTCTTTTTTGGGGATTGTGACCTAAATTGAGCTAGAAAAACAGATGGATGGCGTGGATATAAAACACATATATCATGGTGGGCCCCACAGTGCCAACACCACCTCAATGCACCCCGCCTAGCCCAACATAGTTCGGCCGTGACTGTGGGGCTTACTCTGGTGTATTTGTGTTTGCTACTTTCCATTTGCAGTACATCCTAAGGATTGATGCTGGTTGGTGCTGTGAATTTAGGATACTTGTAGATTGCATTCTCTCTTTGATTACATGATAGTCTTAGTATTTTAGATGACTGAACCTTTTCGGTGATATTTTAAACCAGTTTTCTGATTTATAGGCAGAGGAGGGTGAGGAAGACGATGAAATCAAACAGCTCTTCCAGGTGGGTAAGAAAAAGAAGAAAAATGAGAAAACAGCCGCAGAAATTGCTTTGCTGGTAGAGCATCTTATGGCGGAGCTTGAGGTTACAGCTGAAGAAGATGCAGATCTAAATAGGCAGAACAAACCAGCTATTAATAAACTCAAGAAGTTGCCACTGCTAACTGAGGTTCTTTCAAAGTAAGATGATTCTGTGGTATTTAGAAGCCGTACCTTGCTGGTGTTTCTTCATTGGGCTTTATTATTATCTGTCATCATACCTGATTATTTGCTTCCCTTCCACTGCCTTTTTTTTACAGGAGGCAGCTTCAACAAGAGTTTTTAGATCATGGAGTACTGACTCTTTTAAAGAATTGGCTTGAACCACTTCCCGATGGAAGCTTACCCAACATGAATATCAGAACTGCCATATTGAAGATCTTGACCGATGTACGTATATACTATATAGTCTTCTCACTCCTTGTCAGACATGCTTCAGTGACGATTCGTGATGCACAATGATTTTGTTTTGGTTTTTTCTTTAATGCTTGTAATCTACATACTCATGGTCATCCATCATATGAGGAAGTTAGTGTCATTTATTTTGTTCCTGGCTTTTCTGATCATGACATGCTTCTTCTGTTATCTAGTTTCCAATTGATTTAGAGCAGTATGACAGGAGAGAGCAGCTTAAAAAGAGTGGCCTTGGGAAGGTATGGTTTACCTCATGAAGCGTGTAGGGTTTCTCCCAAAATTGCACAACAAGAAGCACGGGCGTGACTTTATACTTTTCCTACAGGTTATCATGTTTTTATCAAGAACTGATGAGGAGACCACATCTAATAGAAGACTTGCTAAAGATTTGGTTGACAAATGGGTAATGCCACAGATTTTAAGTTCTCAAGTTCTATAGTGCCTCCTATATCTTTTCTGTTTCTGTTTCTGGAAATTTGGTGGTTAATGCTAGTTTTTATTCATTCCCCATTTCAAATCACTGTACGAATACTTTACGGCTAACAGGCAAAGCATAGATTGTACGTACAGGAAGGACTTCTGCAACTAGTCTGTTTATTTGATTGTGTTTTTATTTTGCTCATTAGTGATAGATAAAGGCACCCCTTAATTATCCCAAATGAAATGTTTGCAGAGCCGCCCTATTTTCAATAAGAGCACTCGATTTGAAGACATGAGAACCTATGACGACGAGAAAGTTCCTTACCGAAGGCCATCTTCAAAGAAGTATTTGAATCTGTTGCTGTTATTTTAACTTGTTTATTATGGTTTAAAAAGCTTAAATCAATTTACCTTTTGTTTGTTATTGTTTTCTTCATTTCTAATTTTTCTTGCCTCTGGTGGGTGCTTTCCTTAAGGCCTGTAGCAAAAGCTGCAGGATTGGAATCTAGAGATGATGATCTTGATTTAGCTGAATTTTCGCAGTAAGTTGATAGCATTGCAGAATATGCTTACTTGAGCATACCTTGTTATTTGTTGTTCATGATATGTTACCTGACACTCTCGATGTGTGTGTATCTCGCTGATTAATATACAATGATGTAGGGAACCAAAGTCTAGCCAGTCATCTTCCAAGCTACATGCTTCCAGGCCGGAAGCCTTGCCTTTGGATTTCTTAGTGCGCCCTCAATCGAAGATTGATCCTGATGTAATTCGAGCACGGGCTAAACAAGTCATACAAGATCAGCGCCGTCTGAAGGTTAGTGAGTGATTGGTTACTTGGTTGTCATGCCTTCGCGAAGGAAACTTCTAAGTGGGCACTTATAGATCCTATTGGGTTGTGTTTCTAATTTATATGCCTCTTAAAACTCAAAGAAAACTAGACCTGTCACAAGAACTGCAGCTTGGGAATTCTTTTGCACTTGAGATTAACTTTCAGAAATTACTGCATGAGTTAAAAGATCATGTATGTGACACATTCCACTGTATGGCACATCGAGATAGATGAAGTCTTACAAGCCCAAGAAGCATTAAGCATCAACTCTGCTCTATCTATGACTAGAATTGGTGAAAAGTCATTGCGTGATCCTGTAGAAAATGTATCCAGAAAATGGAAATACGGCAATACTGTGTGAACAATACTAATAATAGAAAACAACAAACAAAAAGATTTGTAATGACAGCCGTGTTCACTTATGTTCAAAAGCTTTTCTACAGTGCAGTTTTCCCCAAAACTTGGTTGACATGAATGTTTAATTATTGCTAGACTTAACTACCACAGCATATCTCTGCTCCTACTGAGTAAACCATTGAGAAATAAACTGCTTGTGCACCCGCACATACGTGCAGGTAATTGACTTCTAGAAACTTTAGTTCTAAAACTCAGTTACTTGACTCAAAACCCAGCCGAGTTAACTCAAATCAATGAGATTTTAAGGTGATCGCTAGAAAACTTGATCATAAGTATGAATCAGTCTCGACTTGGTGTGACTCGCTTATAAGATAGACTATTTGAGGGATAGGCTTAATCTAGTGATGCCAGCTGATTCTGAGGCAGATTCGCTGATTTGGAGAGAGCACAAACCGGGTCATTTCTTGGTTCTCTCCTTCTATGGGAAACTATCTGCATCCCCTTCGCCTCCTACCTTTTTCTGGTTTTGGAAGTATGGAGGCCCCCCAAAGTGGCTGCTTTTGTGTGGTTGGTGGGCAGGAATGGGGTGCTCACTATTGATAACCTTTGCAAGAGAGGCATGTTGCTGCCAAACATTTGTCTCTTGTGTATGAAGGATGCCAAATCGGTGGATCCATCCATTCATCCACTCCTCCTTTTCGAGGAAAATATGGGAGACCTTCCTTTTGACCCTTAATGTCTCTTGGGTCTTACTGGCCTCCATTTCCTTCTTTTTAGCTTATTGGGACGAAGTTGGTATTGGCAAAGAAGTTAAGGCAATTTGGCATTTGGCTGCCATGGCTACCTTGTGGGTTATTTAATGTAGAGCGGGTTGTGGATACTTTCATGGCAAAGATGGACCAGAGAAGGCCCGATCGGAGGCGGAAATGATCAGGACAGTCAGAACCTTAAAACAGTCATATCTTGCAAACCGAAATGAGTTTTTCGACATATCATATGATTTTGGGTAGGAGAAGCTACTTTAGCCAACCAACCCCGCTACGCCAAGTTGCCTATGCCGGATTTGTGAGATTCCATCAGATCGACGGTCAAAAAGTCCATTTTATTTTCGTTTTTACTATAAATAGTAAGTTTTAGTTTGATCATAACTTTTGATCCTTGAGTTGGAGTCGTGCCCAACATGAAAAGGGCTTAGAAAAATTAGGAGAATAACATGGTTAGGCCAAATTGGACACTTACTATTTTTGGCTGAAAACCATGAAGTCTAGTGGGAATGGTGACTGTCTATAAATAGTAAGTTTACTATTTATAGTTAGTCATGTTTTTAGGGAGTTTGAGTCTAAAACTTTGTCCAAGTTTGAGTTCATTATTCAAAGGATTGTAAATTTGTTTTTTTTAATCATCAATCAATTTATTTTCAAATTTATTAGAAATTATTTCTATTTTATCCCTCGTGGATTCAAGGAAACTCTGTGAGGAATCCAAAGAGCTTCGTGGATTCGGAGTAGTTATCCTTGAGGAAGATGGTGATCGACCCCATCACTTCCTTCCCGCGTCATTATCCGGGGAGAGAAATAGGTGTCTTGAGAACAATTCGGAACGGGTGGATTGGATTTTTCGAAAGGCGGTGACTTGGATTATAGAGTGGGCATCAGGCCTGAAGGATTTGGATCCTTATGCCATTGTAGCTCTCCTGGGCCTTTATTTATTATTTTAATTTTTAATTTTTGTCTTTTGCTTGTTGTATTCTTTTCCACCTTGGTTGCGGCTTCTAATAAATTTTCGTTACCTCTCAAAAAAGAAGGAAAAAAAGGGAAAGAAACTGATGGCGACTCAAACCGAATCACTTCCTTGTAGACAATTTATTCATAAAAAAGTGAGAAATGTGTTTCGTACCCGAGACCTCTAGGCATTCAGTTGGGTTGAGTTTTTGAACAATGCAGAAACATGTATTACCACACCATTATTTTTATTTTTAGTTTTTGAGTAACGACGAATTCATTAAGCACCAAAAGGAGATACAGGGCCCAAAATATCAACAGTGACTGGTGGCCCTCTCATCACCCTGCTATGATTGGAAAGCGACTCAGCTTGACAATAAAAACAGCAGAAAGAATCATAAAAAAAAACAAGGTACCCAAAGTCATTCCCAAGAAAGGAATCATCCAAAAAACAATTGATTCCCTGTCCTGCAACATTATGATTGGACTGTAAACTTTCACAGATCTGCAAGAGATGATGTTGCTGGTTATTATCTTCTCTTATTCAAATTGTTTCAGCGAGCTGGTTAAATGAGATGTGATCCTGATAGATGTAGTTTTTCATGAGTATATATATTATTGAAATACTATATATGTTTCTAGAAAAAAAGGAAATGCAAAATAGTACTACATGCTGTTGGCATGTTTGATTGATGTGGTTATTCCAGTCTGTAGAATGTGTTGCTATGAAAACATGTTAATTTGATTGATTGCGGGCAGATGAATAAGAAGTTGCAGCAGTTGAAAGCACCAAAGAAGAAGCAGCTTCAGGCAACGAAACTCAGTGTGGAGGGTCGTGGCATGGTCAAGTTTTTCTAGCCACCACCTATGATTGAAGAACAACAATGGGTAAGCCTTCGAGCATTCGCCACTGTTGTATATTGGAAGAACCTATGTCATTTGATCATCTTTTCCTGTGTTGACATGTCAGTACCTGCTTCAATTTTTTAATTTTTTTTGGGTGTGTGTGGAAGTTTAACTTAGCATTTATAATACACTGCACAAATATTAAGTTTGGATATTGTATTTTAGCAACATAATGTTATTTTATATGAGTGTAGTCATATCTCTTTTGTCTGTATTGGTCCACATAGCCATAGATTGGTATAGGCTGCCTAATTGATGGTGAATCTTTGATGGCTGTAGCCAGAACTTGCACCAATCTGATGATCATTGTGGATCTTTGTCCATAGATGCTAAATTTAAAAAAAATAGGGCTGTTGATGTAGGTGTGGCTTCAAGACTATGAGCTGCTTTCATTGAGAATGGAGATTGATAATCCGGCGGTGCTGAGTTGGGTTAAGGTTATGTGCCAAGGGCCATCACTGATGTATTATTGGACATTAGCTCCTTATCCAGTGGGTTAAACATTTCATTGGCTCTGTTGGATTCGTGTGCTAATGAACCTTTTTGCTTATTAGCTGCAGGAGTGGCTTCCTACCCTTTATTGTTTTTTGGAAATTCTGTTTCCTCTTTTTAGTTTAATGCATTTTTCCATTATCCTCTCAAAAGAAGAAGAAGAAGAAGAAGAAGAAAAGAACAAAAAAGAAACGACTATGGGCCTTTTTTGCACGGATGGTTTAGATCTGTGTGTGCATGATAGAGCTGTTTTCTAAAATGAGTTTTGAGTGTATAGTTCATTTGTGTGTCCGTAACTCTTTGATTTACGTAATTGTAAATGATTGTCATTATTTTCATGGTTTAGTGGATCAATGGATTGTGGTAATCAGAGACCCCACCTGATGTTCTCAGCCACGGACCGGGATTAGTTGTGTATCATCAATCAATTCCCAGGAGGTTAGTTGCTTTTCTGCGCTGAAACTTATGTGTTTAGTTTTTGTAGTTGTTGAGGGGAAATGGGGTGAATAAATGGTATGTGTCCCACCAGGAGTGTTGGGCAGATGTTGCTTTAATTGAATATCGGCATTGTTTCTGCAAGCTATAGAAATGACTTGTAATCCCTATCATTTATCAAACAATCAAGGATGAAATAGGAGATGTTTATAGTTGGTCTTTTATGATTGTTTGTTTCTGTTGTGAGCAAACATTGGGGAAATATTTATTTGTTTATTTACTCTTTGGAGCCAAGTATTTGGGGAATTGATGGCAGATCCGCCAACACTTGGATGTACTGTATTTGATTTTGTCTCGATCATCCCCATTTTAAGTGACCAGCTAAAAAAAAAAAAAAAACCCAGTCTGTTACAAGGGGCATGCACCTCTGGGCCAGAATGGATGGTGCCAAGGGAGAAGTGATTTTAAAATAGATTATCTCAGCACATGCAGGAGTCCCGTCACCTTGTCACTCATCTTTGGCCATGACAAAAGTAAATGTGGAGGGTGGGAATCAAACCCATCAACTCCCCCAATGAAGCGATGGTTAACCAGATAGTCAACCAACAATTTCATGGCAATGTTTCTGTTTTAAAATTTTACTTAATTGGTTCAATCCATTTTTGACATCGGTTGTTGGTAAGCTTTAAATCTGAGTTGAGTCGACCTGACCTGGCTGAACATCTAGGCCAGTCAAGGTTTTATATTGACATCTATGGCGACAACAATCTGCCTGTTTAACCGAGGGGAGTGAATGCCCTGAAACAAGATTAAATATGAGCCGTCCATATGTTGGTGGATCTGGTGACCAACAATCTCTCAATCATGCAAAATTTTCCCTATGGTCTGGTCTGCCCACAGCCGAAACGTAAAACCATTCAATGTTGTTACAGAGCCCCAACTATTAACCTTTTCACAACCATTACTTTACGTACCCCCTTTTCTTTACCTTTTTTTTTTTTTGCCACTGATTTTATTCTTATTTTATGCCAGCTGGACTCGCACCCAGTCATTCCTAGCTGTTGAATTGATGCTGGGCCCCACATTTCATCACCATCTGTTCGGATTTATTGGTGATGTGTGGGACTGACACAGTTGATTTGGTCTCTCGAGTCTCACATGGATTATATTGCCCATTTACAGCTGGTGAGATTTTCTCCCAAATCCACCAAGATGATTGCCAGTGTAAAATGATAAGGGCCTGTTAGACAGACGCCTATGAATGAGTTCATCTCATTTTAGTTAGAAGAAACACTCTCTAATGCATGAGAAATGGTCCAGTCAGAGTACTATAGGTTATAGTGCTCCAGTTGTCCACGGACACTTGGGACTGTCCAATCCATTGATCTAGACTGTTCATTAGGTCTTGCGCACATCTCACGGGTTACCATTCAAACACCACATTGATCTGACAAATATAACCATTTGATCAATAGTGTTGGATATGGACGGTCAAGATCATTCACACAAAAAATATGTTGACTAACCAAATTCATCCGTCTGTTTTTTATGACCCATCATGGAGCGCTTATGATTAGAAAGAATCACTTTAAAATAAAAATAAAAATAAAAATTGATGGCTCTAAAAATAAGGCGAAATCAAGGATAGATTGGATCACCTGATTAGTGAGAAGTTTGTGTCGATAGCACATGGAATGTCCTGGACTTAATGGACAGTTGAGATGGATTGATTTACTAGGAGCAGTATATAACTATAGTTCTGCGAGAGCACTGGAGCATATCTCATGCATGATCGTAGCTTTTGGCCATTCTTGCCCTTGTAGGCAGTCGTGGGGACTATGTAGCTCTTAAACAAGAAAAAAAAGGTCATTTTTGTACTATCAATTGGAGGACGTAGCATTAGGGAGCCTCCTCCCCAAGAGGCTTTGTGGAGCCCGCTGTGATGAAGAGTCCAGTGGTATGTTTGCGATTGTTACCCTGGCATGGAGCAAGATAGGCGCAATCAGTGGGGCATGGTAAGACTGATGGTCTTGATTTCAGTCTCGTGGGCCCACTATCAGAAATGAAACCTTGTGTATTCAATGCTGTCCGAAGGTGTTGGCCTACGTAGACCTTCCAAAAGTAGGCAGTGTGCTACGTATGATATGATTTCCGGGTGATAAAAAACTCAATCAGAATTCCATACCCATAGTGTAACAGTTGCTATTTGCAAACATTAGTATGCACTGCGGTCCACATTGCTGGCTGGCGTGTATGGGCTGATCGTAACCCACTAACATGCCATTGGTGAAGTATGTGTTGCCACAATCTATTATCATAAAATCCAAGATGATGTCTTGCTGGAATAGGGCATTGACGATGTCCACATGCCCCGTTCAAATAGTCCATCACTGCGATTCAAACCTTTGTTTGGACTACAAAACCAGGTTTAAGAAGACCAAGTTATCATGGTCCCACTCACAATACATCAGCAGTCCTTCCACTCATAACAGCTTTTCCAAGTTAGCTGGGCCTATGTTAACCGGTGTTTCTAAAAATGGCAATTTATTATTATTATTTAAAATTCTACCAAGAGAATATGAAAGCTACAAAACTCATTTCTCAATAAAATCAAATCACTTCTTTATAAAGTGAGTAGTCCGTGAATATTTATTTTAACACCCGTGATTAGTCGACATGAGAAATTAAAAGAAGATAATATTGTATGCTCGTGGTCCTTTGATGAGGGGTACTTGTATCATTTAAGTTTCTTTTTTCATAAGAGTTAGACCGCACCCTTTTCTCTCTATTCAGCACACACTTTCTTTTCCATAATAATTGACCGAACCCTATTCTCTTTTCACTTCTCTACGTTCAGCACACACGATGCAATTCCTTATGAAATTTGTCCCACCCACCATAATATTTATGTGAAACCCACTTCGTCAGTTAATTACAACATCTCATGTTAGGATGTGAATCAGGATTCTAGGCATATCAAAAACTTGATACGGGCATTAGCCGAAGCTGAGGCGCAAGAAAGAGTGATACGGGTGCATCCACCTCTGGACCAACTCTGCAGCCGTACTAAGGAAGTTACTGCACAAGGATCCTGGGTGAGGCCCACTGTGATGTTTGTGAGACATCCACCCGTCAATCCGTTTTTCTAACTCATTTTAGGGTACGCGATCATAAATGATTTGTATCAAATACTCAAGTGGGCCACACGAGAGGAAACAGTGGGGATTCAGTGAGCACTGTTGAAATGATCCTATGGCCATAAAAGTTTTGTATTGATATTTTTCTTTAGTGTTTTCACTTCATCCCAGTGGTATAGACCTTATAAACAGTTTGGATGGCATATAAGCCTCAAGGTGGAGCCCAGGAAGGTTTCAACGGTAGGAATTTCTTTTTCTAATTTTCCCACTAGTGCGACCCACTTGAGTTATGGATCCATATTTTTTGGTCGCATGTTCTAAAATAAGCTCAAAATCTGGATTGACAGGGTAGATTTCACAGTAACTTCCAACTAAAGCCGCGTCTGTACTCATTATATGCCATTGGCTCTAATATCAATTGTTAATAAATAATACATGAAATAAACAAAAGCCTCCAAATCTATGGAGCTAGGCTCTTAAGCGGGCATGGAATTATGTGGGATGGAATTGCATTTGGTCCGTGCCAATTCACTCAATTCCGAAGACCGGAAAAGCTTGGTATTAGATTAGATGGAATTGCACCGGGTATGTGTAAATTCCACTCAATGTTAGCAAGTAGTGTAGGTCCCATTATGATGTGTGGGCTATATCCACATCGTTCACCCATTTTTCATTTTTCGAGATCGTTTTAGAGCATGGGCCAAAAAATCAGGTAGATCTAAAGTTCAATTGGACCCCACCATAGAAAGCAGCGGGGATTGAATACCTACCGTTGAAAACTTCTTTGGGGCCACATAAGTTTTGGATTTGCCTCATTTTTAGGCCCATCCATAAAATGAGGTTACAAAACAGATGAACGGTTTGGATATAACACATGTGTTATTCTCAATAGTTTCAAATGATGATGTGTATATCCATTCAATGTACGGTCCTGCCATACATAATAATTATGTAATAAATAGGTTTCCGAATCCTTTGGTTTTTAAAAGTAACGGAGCGTGTCGCCCCTCTTTTCCCATAGGGAGCAAAATGCAGAGAGTGCACTTGGTGAGGCCAGGTAAGGTAACACTGAAATGGTGGGGCCAGTGAAATCCCAATGAAATCCAATCACTTCTTTCTCCCTAATCCTGTTTAATTTCAATTGCTTATTTTCCATTTTCCTCTCTTCTAAGTATCAATCCTTCGGTTTCGAAAAGAAATGGTCCCACTCATGGTCTCCCACTCTTCCCACCAGATCATACTTCCAACTCTTCTCTTCTTCAAATCCCACCTTCAAAATTCCACCTCTCATCTCTTTCTTCAATCTCCTCACCTTCTCAATCACCCCTTTTACAGCTACATCAAATGCATCCTCAAATCTCTCCAATCTTGATCTTGGGTCTGCATATATCAGCCGTGGAATCGTCCCTATCACATTCTTTCTCATTTCTTTCACTTCAGATATCGGAATTTCAAGCAATCTCTTCTCAACACTCACCTTTCCTTCCCTTACATCCCCTTCCGGTATAAAAACCGAATATCTCGTATAATTCCTCGGTAAATGCCACGTATACTGCACATAAGCAGACCCCGGATGAAAAAATACCGGAATACAACCAGCCAACATCGAATCAAAGGTCGACCGTCGAGTATACGAATCGCCCTGAGGCTGTAAACAGAACACTGACCTTTGAAACATCTTCATAACGCTACTCGGCGAGTGACACTTACTAGCTCCTGCGTCGCATTCCAGCAACTTCCCACGCTTGGAGGATCTGCACTGATCGATGATCTCACCACGAATCGATCCAGGTATGTTCGTACGCAGGCCACCAGCGAATGCGAACAACCAACGCCTTCTCAATCCTCTCATCCTGTTCTGCCATTGGATTATCTGATTATCATTTGAAGGATGGAAATAGGTAGGGTATGGTATTCCACGATCATTTCCATCCCAAGGGCTAGATTCAATCACCAAGATTGTCATGTTCTACGCCTCTGGCAATAACATCGGCTTGTTTCCCCAGTCATTTTCCTGATCTGTCTGTCTTCTGAAATCCCATGTAGTCTTCCCAGCTACTAGGAAGTGGTCCATTCCTCCCATGATCTGCCATTCTGGCTGCTCTGTAGCCCACTTGATGAGATCGATCGACGCAGAGTCGCGAACCGTTGTGTTGAATCTCCAAAGGTAGCGAGAGATATCTAGGCCCGCGTAAAAGGGTGAGAAGATCGCGGACGCTTTGGATGAATCATTTGTTAGGCATTTGTAATTTTTCATTCTGTTGTTGAAGATCACATCCACCGCGAATTGGTTCGTCGCAAACCAACCTTTGTTGGAGAATACTCTGTCTTTGTTATCAAGCGTCGGACCGAGACCTGCATTCGACGTGAACCGACACATGTCGGTCCATAAGCTGAGTTTCTTGCAATCTTTGAGCATGTCTTCATTGAAACGGCTCGGTAGATCATGAACGTAGATGTATTGATCTGAACATGGATCTGAATTCGGTGTGGCCCACTTATCGATAATGGGAGTTTGATTGACGGGTGGTTGTGTTTCTATGTCCTGCGATGTAGGCGATTGATTATCGATGTGTGGCTGTTGTGTGTACACGTCACGCTGCGACGCTAAATTCAGATACTTGTCTGGTATGGACCGGATGTCGTTCTTCGGAGCCGTTAATGTCGTTGAATGGAAGGAGAATAAGAGAAACCAGAAGATGGAGGAGATGGAGATGATGAAACAGAAACGATTCCGGCAATTGCCATTCAACTTCTCGTATCCATGAATAGCCCGCGTAGGGGGTGGCCGACGAATCATCCGGACCGTTGAGATTCATGCCATGTCCATATAAGTCTGATATATGGATATATGGATTGGTTTCTTTGTGAAGAATCAATGGAAGGAAATGAAATGAAAATCAGATTGGAATTGTTTAGACCCAGTAGCAGATTTGCTTCAATAGCGGGAGAAAATGGGGGGTTTTTCTAACAAAAAGGTAGGGTTAGACCTTTGCAAGAATTGCAAGTAAGACATTGAATTTGTCAAAAGTCTTCTATTTTGATGGTTTCAAAACATCGAGGTCTTATTTTTTTAGTCGAAACTGAATCTAGTGATATGGTATAGTCCACTATACACTGAATGTTCGGTGTATGCACTTTTTACCACAAGGTGTCCCACCTTTGATAAGTGGGGCCCGTGAGGAAGTGATCTGGGTCGTTTATCTGCTGTGAACCACTATGGATGGAGGATGACTCATACCCATCTCTGTACTTTCTTCAGTTCAATGTGGACCGTTGGTGATACGTATTCCCAGCCATTCATTTTGGGCCACAAATTTAAATTTTTTTTTTTTCTATTGATGACAGATCAAGGCTACAGAGTAAAAATTTTAATCTAGCGAAGTGCAAGCACTTAGAATTTAATTAAAGTGCACACGTGGCATACAAGTAATTCAGATCAGACCGTCCATATTATGTGTTCCTATTTAGATGTATCATGAAATAAAAATTGCTCTTATTTAATCATCTTACTATCAGATTGATTGATATTTATTGGACGGTTACAAATGAAAAATATCCAATAGTCTTATCTCAAAAAATAAGTTTCTACTAATCAAATGTTAGGATTTTTTTACCCAATCTTATCGAGTGACGTGTATCATTCTTAAGTGCCTGTGTATCAAGTGTCTTACACAGCCAGAGCAGAAATTATTTAAAGCCTTGGGTGGCGGCTCATAAGATTCGTCAAGGATAAGTGGGTCCCACCACCAGTTGGCACGGAACGGGTGGATTCAAGGATTCCTGCTAGCCGTTTGATTGGGGCAAATCACCTTTTGATTACTGACAAGCGTATGCCAGCGGCCCACAATCTCGTCAGAGTCAGATGGGGAGGATGTACACCGAAGAATGGTGTATACGATTTCCCGGCAAAAACTGAGTAGATGGGCGAAGGAATCGAGCTCCTACTAGATTGCGTAGTTTAAAAACTTCGAGCGGATCCAGAGGTGAAGATTACCGTACATCCATATGACTATCTAAATGATGTACACGTGCATTCATGGATAAGATCTGAACCATTCATTTTGGAATTTAGAATTTTCATGGGCCATGGTTCAAAAAAACATTAAACAGTTTAACCCATGGATAGATACCGAAGATAAAATAACCAAAGGATTATGTTTATTAAGAATGGTTATTGTATTCTCATCAATAATAAAATTAATTATATCCGAAATTGAATAATTCATGGTTCAGATCATCATTATCATGCACCACATGTATGATACAGAATATGGAGGCACCGAAAGTACGTGCGTCAAGATGCACTGGATCCGCTCCTGGGTACAATTACAAAGGACGTCCAAGGAGATTCGTTCGTTTGATAATATGGCAATTGGCAAATAAAGAAGGGAATCGATACCTACACAGGAGATGATCTAATGCTACGCGCGTGTTTAGCCCGGCGCTCTAAATGCCTCCGTAGGTGTCGATCTGACCCACGCATGGAAAATCTCAGCTGTACATTATAGTACCCTCATAGAGATTGCTTTTTTTAAATCCAGACAGCTCTGTTCACGAAGTGGACCACACTTTACTACAAAATTGGACGGTTTTGTTAGGTATGAATTGATCTATTTCATTGACAGCGTATCTACACAGTGGTTGGCTGATGGATGGATCAGATGTTCCACATGTGTGAATTTTTCATACGTGTAGGTGTGTTAGGTGCGCGGATACGTAAGCGCGTGAGATTAGCTAACACCAGCCACATATTTAAGTTTGTTATTAATACTGCCTTTCCATCCATAGATTCCACGTTTGCCGTTTTCGTCGACATGGAATGATATTTTCAGCCGCCCATCCATACATTTCACGCACGTGGGAGACACGGGACGTTCATCAGGCCAGCATGTCAGTGAATGTGTCCCAATCCAAGAGGCAGTCTGGTTCATTCACCAAGTGGCCCACACAAATATGTTGATTTTGGACCATTGGTTATCTCATTTAGTCATCCGCATTTTTTACTCGTGTGGACCACTTGATGAACGGCTTTTTAGGATAAGGGACACTTGGGGCCCGCCAGAGAGAAATAGTGGATGTCACACACGTACGCCATGATGGTACGTGCGGGGCGCTTGTATTTTGCACGTAGCTGAAAGTAGCAAGCTTGGTAAGCCTACACGCGTGTACAAGTCATCTAATACACACGCAACCAGATATGCAAACGTGGCACACGTGTGAAATATCCAAACCATCCATCATGAGGACCTCACAGCTTAAATGCTACCTCCAAAAGATAAATGTGGTCTACTCATCATCTATACCATGAAATTAGAATTAAGTGGATGGATTAGAAACCTTGGGCTGATTTTTCTTAACCGTACATTTTCCAGTTAATTTTGGCCCATATAAGTACTGGACCAATACGATTCTTGGGATGGAGAATCTACATAATGGTATCCTTTTGATGGATGGATCTGATTTTGCATCTATCTGCTACGCTGGCGTATGTGCTGGCGTGTGCATTAGCTGACTTGTACCTGCGTGTGGGCTTATAAAAGATCGAAGAGGTATGCAGTATGCTCTAATACAGCACGACGTATTGCAATGTGGTACGTAGACACCTTATTCATTGAATTTGAGTCATCGTTTAATGATCCAAACCGTTTATACGACGTGTCTCACCTTTTATGATGAAAATACAACGAAAATATCTAGCAATCGTTTATTTCAATAGTTTAAAATTGGATCTTTTTCTTTGAAAATGGACGGTCACCATAATATTTCTACAGTCGAAGGTTTGAAATGTTCAATCTTATGGATTTTTGGGGACTTCCAAATCTATGAGAATATCTGCAACATAAACGGTTTGGATTTTTTTTTATAAATATTAATTACAATATTTGAAGTAGAGATGTATCTTACTGCAGTACGTGGTGATGTATTGGAGCAAACCTCGAGCCGGATTTTCTCTGTACCTTCATTCAAACACCGTGTCTTGTTTATTTTGATAAAAAAGTGTTGCTATGACAAACGGACAAAATTTTAAAAGCTTTAGATATTTTTAAGGAAATTTTAGTAAATGATATTAAATCAAGAATATTGCAAGATTTCAAAATCTCTAATGTTATTTATTTATTTATTATTATTTTTGTATGTTTGTATGGTGAAATTGGTATGATTTTAAAAGTTAAAATAAACATTAAAAAAAATGTTTATCACTATATCTTTAAAATTTTAATTTTAAAACTATTTATTAAAGCAATAAACATTTTTTAAGATATTATTTTAGGTGAAAATTATATATAAGGAAAGGAAACAAAATTTGAAAATCTTTTGAGAAATTAAGAGGAACAAGATCTGTCACTATACAAAATAATATAAAATATATCATCAAAGTAGAAGAAAAGGATTATAATTTCTTAACCTCACCTTTGTACACATGCTTAGGTATTTTCAAACCCACATGTGTGATTGCCTAAGTTCAAGCACTATACATGTGCATATATGCCACTGTACATGATACATGTGTTAAATGTGCACATATATATTTATGCAATTCAATGGAACACGAGGTCATGCATGTTCGTGATGGCCTACATTTGGTTAAAGTATGAGATTAGGAATGTATGAGAGTCCTCGAGTCATACTTGACTCAATGTTTGATGAAATGTAGATGTCCGACATGTTGATTGGTGAATTGTTTAAGATCGAATTCTAAGACTCAGCCGCCATCTTAACCATCGGTTATAACATTAATTAGGCGATTTACAAAAAGGTAGGAGTTAGTTCTTTCTAATGATTCTTTTTGTCTTGTGTCCTAATGACCTATTTTTTCACCAATAATTATAATTAATGTATCTCTCAATAGAATGAAAATGAATAGATAAAAACAAAAGAGGACTAAAACAATACTGATCTTATTAATTTATAGATAATGCTTAGTATAATTGATAGAGTAATACATAAAACAAGAGAATAAAATAAACGAGAGAAATACTTGAATCACTCATATTGACAGACGATCTAGGCGAATGGTCAACAAGATGTGACCAAAATATTTGATCTTCCAAGTAGTTACCTTTAAATTCTTCAAAATTAGAAAATCTAAAACTTTACATCAATGGCTTACAAAATAATAGTTAAGAAAGCAACCAATATCTATAAAAGAATTAGATGATCAAGGTATTAAAATATCCCATATGAAAGCTTTTTTTTTTTCCTCTAACAACAGCACATCATCATGAGGTCCATCATTTAAATGGCTCAAATCATTATAAGATGATTCAAACCCAGTTGCTATTGTCTCGACATACCCTAAAACAAGGTAGAAAATATTTACATCACCCTTGTTGGCTTGCATACACTTAGGTCCCATTTGATTCCCACTATAATCATATGAAGATAGGTTATCATGTTATCTATTGTTGCTATTTTTAAAATCACTTGAATGCATTTATTTCTAATTATACCATTTGTTGTCTCATCCATGTCAACATCCTCATTTAGGCTACATCAATAGATTTAAAATCCTAAAATTATACATTAAATTATCTTAACCTCTTATTTACAGTTGCTTGTTTATTCAAATTGGGCTGTTAGTCCAATAAAATCTACCAATCAAACAGTTGGATAATCAAACTATTGATATTTTTGGTTTGTGATGCAGCTAAATTGGGGCCCACAAATTTTCCAGTTCTAATTGAATTTAACAGTTATGGGGATTGCTTTTAGAAAGGGGCAGAATCAAAACTTAAGTAGGCCACATCATAAGAAGGAATGTGCCGGAGATGCCCATCATTAAAACCATGTTACATTTAATTGTGATGTTTATTTGCCATCCAAGCCGGTCATAAGGTGAGTCCGCTAGGAGAAAGAAAAAATACAAATGCCAGCTTAATCCAAACAGATATTGGCCCTATAAAGGTTTCAATTAGTGTAGGTTTCAGATTCTCACTCTTTTCTAAAGTGTGGACGACTTGGGTTCTCGATCTATCCAATTTTTAAGACCCATGTTATGGGCACCAAGGTGGGCCCCATGGCCCTTTTGTTGCACGCAGCTCTCCATAGGAAATTGGCCTTTGGAGGTCAGCCTTTGTGGCTAGATTAAGTTTTTGCACTATTTAAGAAATGGTGGTACTCATTTCGGTTACATGTGACACTTATGTAAAGTCATCTAGACCATCCAAATTCAGGGTCCCATTTTGGATGGAGCACATCTATAAAATCATACTCATCAAACAATCCTTACAATTGAAATTATGGGTCCCATTTTAGATGGAGCGAATCTCTAAAATAATATAGATTGAACAATCCTAACCACCCAAATAATAGGTATCAAGTACGGTTAAAAGATCCAGTTTTGAAGGAGAAAATAAGACCCAACTAAGCTTTAAGAAACGACAGCCAAACATACCCCTAGCAGCCTAAACAGGCTTCAGCAAATAGCAGCCGCGCTCGACCAGGGATAACATTGACCTACCCAAATAGCAGCGTGGTTTGACCAGGATAACGTTTACCTAGCCAGATTAATCCTAGAAAAGGCCAACATAAACAAGCTGTCGGAGTTTGAACTTTCCCTGTAAATATCCTTCATCTTTTATTATTATTTTTTTTTTTTTTTATTTTTTTTAAAATTTTTTTATAAATGGCGAGAACCAGCGTTGTGGGGCCCATCAGTCTATCAGGTGAATTTGGGAGGGCTTTGGATGGTGTAAAATGTCTCCTATGATGGGGCCCACCTGATAATCATGATGTGTTGCACCTAGTGGACAAGTTGGAATTCATACAAACACTCATCAGGCAGGTCACCTCCATACAACCAACATCCCACACCCACTTGTTGCTCAGCTTTTGAGTGGACTGACCTGATTTTTGTGCCAGATTTTCTTTCCAGATGGTCGACCTTATGAACAGCTCAGATGTCCCACACACATGCCAGGTTGTCACGTGTGCTGCATACATACATACAAATACGATAATGAGTACTGGGCCAGAATCTAAAAATCATATTGATCGTACAATCCTAACCATTTAATTGGTGTGCATGTAGTGTGTCAAAAGACATGGCTCATCACATTTGATGAGAAAGTTGATTGGTTGGATGGTTAGGATTGTCCTATCAAAGCAATTTGTTGGTTGGTAGACAGCTGATGATGGCCAACGGTTCAGTGCCCCGAATCTCTTCGATTTATGATAAATATACAGCAGTAACTCTCCTGCATCCTCCCTATGGAAGCATGGCATAGGTATGTTTTATATAATCTACTACTTGCACATAAAACTTGTAGTAGACTTCAAATGCATAAATTTTCAAACACTCAGATGCACATACATACCTACGCACTCTACTCTACCAGATAACTGAAAGCTGTTATTCTTCTAACATGCCTATGCTTGCCAAACACCAGTAGCATTTCACATCAATCTTATGCTGTTTGCTTCAATTCAGAAGCTGCTCAATCTCCTTTACAGAAGGTAGAGTGTCACTCAGGCAAAATCAACCTACTGAGTTCTATGCTGACCAGAAACATCAATTGGCCAAGCACCAACATAGAAAAGACTAAGCTAGAGATATATACCCTGACACGTCGTCTATCTAACCACGTGTTTTCATGTCTTGGCCCCCAATCATCTGCAAGACCACTCAAACCATAGACTTCAATGCTCTTTTCATCTCTAACCCATCGATAGCAGAGATGCGGTAGTCTGATGTTCGAAATTGCTAAATGGGTGATCGTCTTCTGTTGGAAATTTGATCCTTGGCTTGTCTTCCTCAAAACCCAGAAGCGGTTCTGATTCTTGCGCACTGTCCTTTTCAATCTCATTCTCTTCTGTTGGAAATTTGATCCTTGGCTTGTCTTCCTTAGAACCTAGATGTGGTTCTGATTTTAGCGTGCTATCCTGTTCGTTCTCATTCTCTTTGAGAGGTGGCTGTATCGTTTCAGTGTTTTCGTGAATATGAACTGTGCTGGTACTGCCACAAGTGCCCAAATCTTCTATTTGGCTATCCGTATCTGAACTGCTGAGCTTACATTTCTGTTGGAATTTATCGTCCTTGGTAGTTATGTCAATGGATGAAAACAAGCTTTCCGTCCTTCCATAATCATCGTAATGAGAATTACACCTCTCGAAACATGATTCCCTGACTGACGACGTTGAACGCTGGCAGAAACTCCCAAATCCTTCAATCCCACGAGCGAGCTTACGAGCTCGGTCCCTTTCTTCTTTTAGGAGCTGTCCTTTTTCAAGTAGCTGCAATACCCACTCAGATTTCTTTTTTACAGTCAGACCCCAGTTGAATCTGCATAGCCTCAGATACAGACAATCAGTACTGTTCAAAATCAATCAAAAACAAGAAAATGACAGTCAAATCGCTGCCAAGCATCTTCATGGGACAGATAATCCGTATTTTAAATACCATTCTGATAAAACTATGTTTTTGGCTGCGTTTGTTTGCACTATCTAATTGAATTGCAATAATTTGCTAAGTAAATTGGAAAAGACTAAAGCCCTGTTTGGTTGCCACTTCAAAATGATTTCATCTCATATTAGTTAACGGAATAGTTTAAAAACTTGAAAACTCGACTCAACTCGATGTATAGCTGGATCGAGTTGACTCAATGACTCGTATGTCTTTATTTGACTCAACTCAATATTTAACGCAAAAATTTTAAAATAGTAAAAGTTCATAATTAAGTTAAATAAAATAAAATAGCCAAAAAACTCGACACTAAACTACTTTTCAATTTATGAAATTATCGGTTTGACCAGACAAATGACTTGTGACGAGTTACTGCAGGTCGCATCAAGTAAACCGAGTCATCAATCCAACTCAACAGGTCTTGCTGAGTCAGAACCGAGTCAGTCTCCGTAGAAAGTTTCACAGTTGCTTGTCTTGAAATCTCACCCCAGTCGAGTTGAATTGGCCTAGTTTCGAGTCGAGTCAGTGTGTTTTTGAACTATGGTTGGGTCCTTACTCTTACCCGGGTGGTAGACTCCCTGGAGTTTCAACACCGGGTCAAGGGTTCGAGTACCCACGGTGGTGAAATCCCACGGTGTGCGTGTGTGGGGTGTATGAGCGTGTGGCGTGAGTGTGTGGGGGTGTGTGTGCGTGTGTAAAAAAAAAAAAACTATGGTTAACAGTAATAATGTGTTGGAGATCTGGTGAGGATTAAAAATATAAACTCTGGATCTCTAATACGAGTCATGCTCCCCCTGCGCACCTTTGCACACGTGCCATGGGTGTCTAATCTGAACGGTCCATGTGATGCGGAATCCCATGAAACCTCATCTGACAAATTTTCACCCTGATCTAAAATTCTGGTGGGCCATAGCAAAGAGAAATACAAATCAAGGGAGGAAACTGTTTTCATTTTTCTTGGCCCATCAAAGTTTTAGATCAAAGTAAAACTTGGGCCCAGGAGGTTTCACGAGGTGCTGCTTCACATGAACTGTTCAGATTTTGGATCCCCATCACGTATGATGGGTTCTCAAAAAGTTCCGTACGAACTGGTTCGCAGGTGAGCGTTTCCGCTCTAATAAATAGTCACTGCGAACTCATTCTCTACGTGGCCGCCAAACAGGGCCTCAATTGCAATTACCTCGTTATTCGTATAATGGAGCTTGGCTCCAAATTGCAGGCTTGGCTCCAAATTGCAATTACGGGACCAAAAGTGCAATTTGAGGACTACTTCCTTGCCATGAATACTAAGCTAAATGCCATTTCACTTCCGTCTATCCAATTATCACAATTCCATTTCACTTCCATCGATCCAGTTATCACAATTCAATCCAATAGTGCATCCAAACAAGGCTTAATTCAATAAATAAGATTCACACACCAAAAAAAAAAAAAAAAACTGAAATTGCATATCACTGACCCCCTTTCATCGATGTACTGAAAGTTTCCGAGCTCCCCGATAACGTCTCTGTCGGACTGAAATTCCGTCGCTGTGCTTCCCGGTCCATGTGTTAGAAGGTGTTCAAGCAATATCACAGCCTTGTAAGACTCCCTCCAATTCTTTCTATCGAATCTTGACAACCTGAAACACCAACAGAAAGGAAAACTCAAGACCATAGATCTGGTGGGCCGCACTGTGGATTGACTTTGCCCGAAAATCTCTCCATTGGGAGATTCTCACCATCTTTCTTGTTTTCATTTGAAAGTGGAGTGTTCTGTGCAGGCCACCGATGGAAGAGTTAGGATTGTCCAATTGGGGAGATTTTTGGGCTATGATCAGTCCACGGTGGGGCCCTCGTCGACGTTAACCGACCAAGAGCATGTGATTCCTCATCAATGGATCAGATTAGAAAACCTTTTGTGCAGAATCTCCACAATTCTCCAATAATCATCAATTTCGAAAGCGGCCCGTGATATCAAACCCATGGTCTGCGCATCCGGTCCCGACGGCTTCCCATCCGTCGCTTCTTCCGTCAATCTTCAGGCCCACCATCCAAACTAATATCAATACCAATAGCCAAAAATCGGTGCAAGAATCACACAACATGGATAAATTGAGCAGACCCAAGATTGAAAAACTTACAATTCGATCGGCGTTACATCGGTCAGAGCCAATCGTGCGGTCCTGATCTTCTCCTTGAGAAAGAACGACGCCTGCTTCTTGAATTCATGGAATGAAGGGGTGCCCATGTTGGCATTTCAGATGATCGACGTGCCAGTGATCGGTCGATGGACGGCTGGGAAAAGGTAGTGTGAGCAAGAATCCAACCTACTCCATTGATGTGCAACTACTACCAACAGCTGTTGGAAAGAGACGATTTGCATATGTAAGAAGATTTTCATGGCTAGAAAAGATATATTGGACGGTGTCTACAAGATGATGATGGAATGTGGGGCCACAAACGTCAACGTTTGGAATTTTCTTTGGAAGGACTCTTGGCTGGCTGTGATTAAGGCCCACCAAATGGCAACAGGGCAATTTCGTGTGACATCTGAGCACACGTGAGATGGGGTCCCACAGTGTGGATGAGATCGTCCCAGGCAGGATGAATGAAGTGGGCCTGCGTATGAAAACAATGGACGGCTGAAAAAGGACTGTCAATGGTCCACTATACATGTTCGGCCCGCCTGACGAGTTTGACTGGGTTGGTTTTTTGGACAGGTCGTCTACATGGGGTGGCCCACTTGATCCATGGATTGGATATGCTACTTACGTGCTGAAGACTCGTTTTTAACGGTGGGCGTTCTATCATCTCGGGATCCTGCGGTGTGGTCCACCTTAGGTGCTGGACAGTCCATGTGTTGTTCAACTTACGCCACCTTTGCAGGAAACGGATTGGCTACTCCCCCTGACACCAGCCAGTGGCTGATGGTCGGTGCTATGTGAGCCCCACCATGATGAATGTGTTTCATCCATGCCGTCCATCTACTTTTACGGATCATTTTACGGTATGAGTCAAAAAATGAGGTACATCCAAATCTCAAGCGGACCACATTACGAGAAACATTTTTGAATGGGGACGACCATTAAAAACATTTTCGGGGCCATAAAAGTTTTGGATCAAGCTGATATTTGTTTTTTCTCTTCATCTGGGCCTGTATGACCTAATCAACAGATTGGATGTCAAATAAACAGTACAGTGGGCCTTAGGAGTATTTTAATGGTGGATATCCAATCACTATTATTTTCATGTGGTGTGGTCAACCTGAGATTTATATCCCCTCATTTTTGGCTCAAACCATAAAATGATCTGTAAAAATGGATGAACGGAATGGATGAAACACATACATCATGGTGGGGCCCACAGACCACCGACCATCAGCCACGGAGCTAATGGCAGGGGGAGTAGCCAATTCGTTTCCGGCTTTGCATCCACACGTGCCAGGTTTTCAGCACACGTGCCAAGTTGTCGGCAAGTAAACGTGGCACTTCGTAAACGTCTCACGTAAGTTGGACAGTGCGGTAGTGCAACACACAGCGGGTGTGTAGTGCTGGAAAAAGCTGTGGGCCCACATAGTTCATGTACCTTATCCATGCCCTCCATCCATTTTTTCAGATCATTTTAGAGAATGAGCCCAAAAAATGGAAGATCCAAATCTCAGGTGGACCACACGATAGGAAACTTCGGTGATTGAACTACGACCATTAAAAATTAAAAACACCTTGGGGGCGACAAAGGTATTGGATTAAGCTGATATTTGTGTTTTCCCTTCATCCAAATCTCTGTGACCTATTCAACAGGTTGGATGGAAAACAAACATTACAGTGATCCCTAGAAAGTTTTTAATGGTGGATGTTCAATCACCACTGTTTCCTATGGTGTGGTCGGCCTGAGACTTTGATCTTCCTCACCATAAATATCGTAACCTAAAATGAGCTAGAAAATGGATGGACGGAGTGGATAAAACAAATAAATCATGGTGGGCCCCACAGAGCTTGGTGCAGTATAATACACTACGCAAGTCCTTCGGTCCCTGACAACCGTCTTGGCATTGCCATTGACGGCTCGCTCAAATATTGCATTTTTCATTTTACGTTCGGCATACGTATAGGTGATCGGGGCCGTTGGCCTGGATTTCCCTCATGCGTCCTATCCAAAGGTCGAAAATTGGGGTGATCGGTTGATATTAGCCACTCAATCTTCGCATTCCTTTTCGTGTTTGATCTTGGTCATTCCTCATGTTTACTCGAGTGTTTTTTTTTTTTTTTTTTTTTTAATTTTGTCTCAACCATCCATTCTCTGGTCACTCCTTCAAGTGAAAAAATATTGAGATTGTAGTGGCTTTCGTGTACATCCTGATGGCCCACCAGATCAAAAATCTATGTTGCTCAATACACATGCCACGTTGGTTCTCTTTCTAGAGAGATCCTTATCTGAATGGCTTTGATCATCCGATTAGGAGTTGAAAAGAAAAGTGGAGCCTTCCTATCCAACGGTCCACCGTGATGAAAGGTGGATCATTGGGCCCCACATAAATTTGCCCAATGATCCCTTATTGGGTGTTACCCACGAGGGGTCCACCTTGATGATATGTAATATATCCAAGCCGTTCATCCGTTTTTTTTAGATGATTTTAGATTGTGGTTCCAAAAGTAAGCAGATCCAAATCTCACTTGGACCAGACCAATGGAAACAGTGGTGATTGAAGCCCACCATTAAAAACTTCCTAAGGCCCACCGTAAGCCAATTCGTAATGTTTATTTGCTTTCCAATCCGTTGATAAGGTCAACTAGACCTAGATGAAGGGACCATATAAATATCAAATTGATCCAAAGCCTTTTTTTAGTCTATCAAAAGTTTTTAATAGTCATTCACCACTTCTTCTTTTTTCAGTTGTTTGGTCCAGCAGATATTTGAATCTGCCTCAATTTTGAGATAACGTTGAGATAAATTTATTTTTTAAAAAAAAAAAAAAAAAAAAACACATGGACGGCATGTATACATAATTTATTTATTTTTTTATCAAGATGGCCCATACGGTAAGGGTAACACTCACCAAATCCTTTCCATTTTTACTGCAAGTTTTAATGTAATAGCTCTGTAGAATGACTAAAGTCTAAAAATGGCCAAATTTTTTCAAGGCTATACCTTTTTAGTCATGAGATGAGATTTTACTTCTTTTTTTTTTTTTAAAGATGAAATTGCCCCATTGCCCACTTACTGCATTGTATGGCCCAGCTTGCAATGAAAGTTTAGGAAACCCCATTGAAAATAGACTATGTTACCCACTAAAATAACATTTGGAGCTTAACCCTTGTCTAATTTGTTCCGTTCACATTTATTGGACAACTGTGAATCCATAAAATCTATATTTTTACATCATATAATTCATATATAAGTTCATACAAATCCACTTCACACTTTTACTTTCATTTTCACATGTTCATTCATATAACTCTATATTCATGGATGCTTTTATAGTTTTATACTATACAATTCAAATTTTATAATTAATATACTTCCCGATACACATTTACACAAATCCACCTCCACAACTAGAATCACATCTATTTCCATATTTTTATTTATACAGCTTAACATGTACATTCACATCCACATTTACATGCACTTTCACATTTTCATTTATTCAATTTAAAATTCACATTCACACTTGCATTTATATAATTCAACAACATTCACATCTACATGCACGTTCATTCATTTAGCATTTACGAAAGGATACCCAAGTGAAATTTATAATCACCAAGTGGTATCTATAGTAGGCTAGGTGGGATCTATGGTGCTCAAATGCGATCGGCACGAGTTGAGAAATCCATAGCGTACACTTGCAATCCACATTAGTAACTCTTAAAAAAACTTTAACATTATATACTCTTACTTCTACTCGCCATATCAATTGCACTCCCTTAAAAGATAACTCAAATGTACTATCACCTCAAAATGCCGCCAAAATATCATCGGAATGAAAGTATTGTCACCGTAAATATCTTGATTCGGTGGTGGTGATAGTACCCCCTCTCCTTCTCTTGATTAAGTGGTGGCGGTGGTTGCCTCTCTTTATTGAATTGGTGGTGATGGTGGTCCCATCTCTTTAACAAAAATTAAAAACTTGAAAATGAGTTGGAATGTGGATTCAACCCATATAACAGTATTGTGCGGCCTACCATGCATCCCCGTTGAAAACCATTAGGGCTATTAGCTCGGAAAATAATTTCAAGGCATAACCCTAAGAATAAGGGAATAAGACATTTGCGATCGACTGCACTGGAGAAAATTACTGCTAGAAAAAGATCACCATTATCTCTATTGGCAGCCATGTATGCCTCGAATGAAGATGAAATTAACGCCTTTTGATATCCAAGGATGCTCCGAAGTGAATAAATGGTTCAAATTTTCTAAATAGTGGGCTCATTTTGTAGTTTTCTGGGATCTATAATATTCTATTCTTGAAAAGACATTTACTCGTTAAGGCCGTACCTTGAAGCACATGGTAGAGTGGTAATTTCGTATGAAAACGGGCAAAATTTCATCCTGGGGCGAAAAAAAAAGTATAGACCCATGAGAAATTAGCCATTTTCAGGCTTTTATCATTTCACAGGGCTGTAATTAATTTTAATTTTAATTTTTTATTTTTTCAATTCGGACATATTGCATGCTTCTATCCGATGCCCACATTACTGTCCACGTGGAAATTACATGGTAATTGGATATTTTTTTTCTGATTGTCCTCCATATAGAAAGTCCATATTAAAAGAATCAAGGGAATTGAATTGTTATGGACATTTGATATGTGACCTACAATAGGAACAGTTAAATAAGTGGTCCATATTAATTGAATCATTAATACTTATAACTGTATGGCATGTTTATTCAATAAATTAGAATTTTTATAGACGGTCTATTCATTTAAACGGTGTCCACCATATCAACGGTCTCGATTACTCAAGTTTTCCATATGCATCTTGAAAATGGAAATACATGGAAGTTGTATGCAGCGCGGTGCGTACAAGCGTTCCACTACACTTTCTTCCGTGGAGACATCTTTACCAAACGCCTGTCGAGCCACGCTCATCCACGTGGGGTCCATTTCACATCTTATTACGAAAAGAATAATAGAATTTGTGGACCCTACTAGCTGCAAGACGCGGACACGTGTTGATGATCTACGTCATCCTTGGACTTTCATGTCTAGTGGAACGTGGGCAGTACTGTATTTAAAGTTTAAATCATCTGGGCCAATGATTCGACGGCTAGGATCACCCAAAATTTGCAACTTCTGGGTATTGGCCATCCACGAACATACCAATGGGTTTTGGCTGGGAAGAGTCATCTGATCGGACGATCAATATGGTTCCATGGGCTGTGAGCCATACATGTGTGTAGAACAGGCAATAAACGGATTGGGCCAATGGGTCAGCTGCCCCAACCAGCCTGCTTTTGAAATGGGTTTAGGCCACCAGATCTCATGGCCGGCAATCAGCTGTGCTAGGTTGGGCTGAAAGTCGAGCGGGTTGAGTAGGGTTGATGCTCAACCCTAGCCCAACCCGAGGTTCCTATACGGGTTCCTATACTTCAACCCAACCCAACCCAACCCAACCCCGGGTTGGGAATTCTCAACCCAAGCCCAACGTAAGCGGGATCGGTCGGGTCAATCGGGTTGGGCGGGTGGATACATGCTAATATTTTCATCATTACATTAGTCTATTATCTTTCAATACATGTTTTATTTTTTGTACCTATAATTTTATTAATTATTTATGGTAATTTTTCCCAAACAAACAAGCTAAAATATAGGACTGCTCGTTTAAAAGTCATGTTGTGTAGTACATAATCTATTTGAGAGAGAGAAATCTAGCACATCTTGTTAGCTTAAGTCATCGGAAATGGCGTGGATCAATAAGACCCGACGGCACTGGAATTTCATATTGCCTTCAACATAGACGATTCACACTCAATTATCATTTATAACTTATACAACGATTGGGTTCGAGTTGGGTCGGGCAACCCGAGACCTCAACCCAAGCCCAACCCAACCTTTATCGGGTTGGTGTTTATATAGCCCAAGTTCGAGACCAAACCCAACACATCCTGTCCGAGCCCAACCCAATGTCGGGTCGGTCACAGGTCGGTCGGGTTGAACCTGCCTGACTTTCAGCCCTACCCCAAATGGGCGGAAAGGGCTGAAAAGGCATTGGCCTAAAAGGTCTAGGCCAGGTGAGCCAGGGCTCATCATACAAGAAAAATAGTGAAAATGATCAAGGGTCTAAAATACAGCAATCTAAGAAAATTTTAAGGTATTCTATCCTTCCGGAATGAGTTCTATCGTATTAATGGTTTTGATCATTGAAACTACACATGCATGTTAATGATTCCGATGATTCCCTGTTAAAAACTTCACCATTCGAAAATCTTATCAATGGCGTCTAAAACAAAGATTAGATAAGATAACATCTAATCAAGAGCGTCTAAAACAATGATTAAATAAGATAAGTCCATGCCAAAAGTAAAAGATCAGTAGCCTTTTTTATAAATGCCTAAAAGTTTTTTTTAAGAGGTTGTTCAGAGCTCTTTTCAACTACTCCCTTTTTTTAAGAGGTTGTTTGGACGGGAGTAGATAATAAGAATTGAAAGCATTTTATAGTTGTTCAATATATTTATAAAAACATAAATGATATCTCAAATTCACTTTAATATATAAATTGATGTATGTATATAAAAATAAAATAATCATAATAAGCCTGGTGAAATATGTACTTCAGTAAAATTTGGGGACATTTTAAGCCTTAGATATGCCGCAAACATAAAAAACACAAACAAGCAATTTACCAACATATTTTGCATGTTGGTTTAATTGAATGTTTGGATGGTGTAGATAATTTTCTTTGTGTGATTTTAGTGAAATGCCCTATGACTGGATTATTTGGAAGTATCTTCAATGAGCCATATGTATGGCAAATATACGCGTAAAAATGACTTTATTTACTAGTCCCCATCTCCTAAAGAGCCTAGAAATACATTTTACCTCAATTTAGGCTCAAATAATTTATCTTCCTCAGCTTTTAATTTCATTTACTCGCGTCCAATCATACTGGTTATCTTATCTACTCCCATTTACTCCCATTTAAATTACATTTAAAGATTAAAAGTTGTTGATACAATTTTTTGACTGATTCTTTATGATGTGAGACAAAGGAGACCCTGGTTCATCCAGGGGACTCTCCGATGCATAAGTCAAGCTCGTGGTCGTGAAAAGAAATCTCTGGGGTATTTTCTTTAGGTATTGAGAACGTATCTTGAAATGTGAGTTCTTCACCTATTTATAGGGTAGAGAAGATTCCGTTATAAGGGGGATCTCCCACATATCTTGGAGATCTGTGATAATCTGAAATCTTTCTAATATTCCTGAGATTACAGATTCCCATGATTGTGGGATTTGGTTTTATCATCAGAAAATCTTGGGAGACCTTTAAAGATTTTTCAGAGCTTATAGCTCGGTCTTAGGTCGTGCCTTGAGGCAGATGTCGAGTTGGGAACGATCGATACCGTTCTGTTTGATAAGTCAGGATTTGTCATGTTTGATCGTCAGCTGAGTCAGAGATATCACATTTCCCTCGTTTTGATGATGGATATTCTTGACTTCGTTAGGAATGTTTGTGTAGTTTGTGGCAATCTATGAACGAGCTGTGACCGATCTGTGACCGTCCTTCAACTGATCTTCAATCAATCTATGACCGATCTATAATCGAACTGTGGTCGATCTGTGATCGTCCTGTGACTGATCTATAGACGACCTATGACCGATCCATAACTGAGCTATGGTCAACTTGTAATCGACCTATGGTTGATTTATTGTCGATCCGTAATCGACATGTGGCTGATTTGTGGGCGATCTATAACCGTCATTTAGCCGACTGAAGAGTTAGGTTGACTCTTTAGTCACTTATGCGGGCTTATTAGCCTTCTAAGTATCTTTGCGCTTGCATTTTCTTACTTAACGGTCATTTTGCTTCTGTGCGTGAAGGCTATATCAAACTCGAATTTCACTAGGCTTGTGCTGGTTTAACATAATTGGTCCATTCTATAAGCCGACTTTCAAACTTGCAAATTTTCTCCCAACAAAAGTAATATAAATCAAAGCCAATAAAAACCTTAAATACATAAAAATGATTAACCAAAATGCAATTAACTCATTTTTTCATTATTAGGCGTCAACCAAATAAACTAGATTAAATGCATGCTCTAAATGTTGAAGCATTTTAATTTCAAATATTTATTTGTGAGGCACGTTATGGATTGCTCACCGTTCGAAATGATCACTTCTATTGGAAATTAACAAGGCTAAATTGCAGATGAATAGGGTATCTGAACCGTCTAATTTTTTCTGGGTACCCATAAAAAGTGTGTTTCACGTAATGGACGGTCTGGATGGATCAATCGGACTGTGGAAGTGTGCAGATGTAGGGAAAAACATGTTTTGGGCCTGTGGAGGTTTCAACGGTGAGCATTCAATCTATACCATTTCTTGTGGTGTGGCCCACATGAGTTCTGTATCTGGGTCAAGTTTTTTTTTTTTTTTTTTTTCTTTTGCATCTCAAAAATAGCTGGCCCAAGGAATGGACGGAGTGGATATTACACAGACATCACAGGGGGACCCACAGCGTCTTTTGCTACCCGGCTCCGGTTAATGGCTGCCATTTGATTTGGCGAGGATTTTCCCGCTTCTTTGTTTATGGAATTTTATAGCATATTTATTTTCGGATAAAATTTTTGATACTCTAGTAGAGCGTGATGGTTCATAATCAGGCAGACAAATTGCATAATTTGAACACCTGTAACTTAAAAAAATACGTACAAATCTCAGATTCAAAGTTTAGATGGGTTTTAAACCTATAATTAGATTAGTTTGATATCTAATTAGATCGATTGGTGGACATTTAATGGATGGTCAGTATAAAATAATCAACAGTCCATATTCAACAAAGAAAATATTAGAGATTAGAGAGGCCAACAATCTAAAATTTTGAAAATGATCTACCTACAGTTGAAAAAACATTTGGACGGTCTAATTTGATTTATTTATGCCATGGCGTACAATATGTAAGTGCCTGCGTATCATCCATTGCAGTCTGGCAGCGTATCAAATAACTTCTCGTTCTTTTAATCACGGTTCCGATATTATACTCTCTTTAGACGAGAATCATCTCCAACTAGTTGCTTTCGGGGACTCTATTGATGTTTATGATAAATCCAAACCGTCCAACAGTGTGTTTAGACAACGTATATGTTATTAATTAGAAATAAGGACAATCTGACCATCAGTTTAGCCATAACATCATTTTGGATGTTTTTGTGTGGTTGTGCACTGTCTTCAATGGTGTGGCCCATTTGATATTTTAATTGCCATGATTTTTACTCCATCACATTTTCATGATGTAGATACATTTTATGGACGGTTTAAATTTTATATCAACATTACGGCGGGTCCTATTCGTTGGAGATGATTCTCATCTAGAGGAACTGGTCTCTCCCTTCAGGAGTTCGTTTTTTCCTCCATTGCGAGTCAGATTACATCGTTTGTTGCGGATCATTGAGGTCCATGTGATGATTGGTCGATCATCGGAACTGTCCATTCTGTGGAGTCTAATCCATAAATAAAGTCTTGAGAAAATTACACTTAAATAATTATTTATTTTACTTCTATTCTAAAATGAATTTGGAACAATGAAAGGAAAATTTTCAATGGTTGAAAGTTAAATATAAAAATAAAAATTTTTATTTATTAAAAAGGATTTTTTTTTTGTATTTATAGCTTATCTAAAATATTTAGTAAAATATGGACGGTTCAAATAATGAGATAGTCTCAGAATGTGGGCTCTGGTGGATGGCGACACATGCAATAACCTGAATCGCGACAGAAGCAAACCAATTTCTCTCTTCCCCTTTAAAAACCGTTGGACTTTCAGTGATAGAACGTCCTTGACTCTCTCAGTTCCAATACCCGATCTCGATCTTTCAAATCTCTCCGATCCAGCCATTGCGATGTTCTCATCTCTTCAGATCCGACGGCCTCCATCATCGCTGCCGAATCCTCAGCTCCGCAGCATCTTTAGCCCCGTTTGGTGGAGAAGATCAGGGAAAGAATTCGCAATCGCAGCAGCTGGGGTCGTGATTCTTCTGTTCATCGTCCGTTCCACCTTCGATTCATTGCAGGAAGGGAGCGGTTCGACCAGACCGATGGGTTCGGATTCGGATCTCGTGGAGCTGACTCTGGTGAGAAATGCAAAGGCCAGAGGAGCTGGTGAGAGAATTTCTGATTTTCCTTTCTCTTATTTTTTAATTATTTTTAAATATATATTTTTTCGAATAAGCTCCTTGCAAAACCTTGAAACGCTCTTAAACCCCCTATTGAAAACAGAACTTACAACCGCCTCCCTATTTAAAAACAAAAATTACAAGCACCTCCCTGTGACTTCATTCAATGAATGGCATTCAGTGGATTCTACAATTTAGTTGGTTTAATTTGAGTTAATATATGCCAAATGTAAAATTTTTGAATGGCTGCATATCAAGCATTATGCACAACCAGAGTATCAAATAACTCCCCTTCTTATTGTTAGTGTGTGTCATACTAAGATCTTGTGTCACATGTTTAGCCATTTTTTAGTGTGTTATAACTTGTATTATGGTCATGAAGTGTATGTCTATGTATGTGTACACCCTTAGGTGTAGTTTAGACATTTTACTCATGGGTTGTGGTCATATAGGGCAATTACATGGGACTATAGAGAGAAATGAATTTGGGTTTTTTGTAAGAGAGTGTGAGAGAAAAGGGATGTAGAGAAATAAAAGGTTTTCCTTGGGGTGAGATTTCACGGTTGCAAGGCACGAGAGTTAGGAGTCGTTTGGATGCTTGTAAAATTCTTAAGTTGTAAAGGGATTACATCTGCTGTTTGTATACTTGCATTTGCTTGTAAATGTTATACACACTCGTGATGTGTAGGGCTCACTGTAATGTGTATGGTACATCCAATCTGTCCATCATGGCCCCCCCCCCCCCCCCCCCCCCCCCCCCCCCTCCCACACACACACACAAAGAATAAAAATAAAAATAATAATGATTGATCATTAAAAACTTTCATATTGTATTTGGGGGCCACTGTGATGGGGGGAGGTCAAGGACATCCAACCCGTCCAATGTGTGCATGCTTTGATGTTCTCCTACAGCCTTGAAAAAAAATCAAGTCATTTTTATGTGATTTGCCAATTTTAGCAAGATTTACTGCCCCAAGCTCTGTGTGGTGGTAAGCAATGGCATGTCACACACAAATAATCCTCAGAAATGTGAATACCGACTTCTTACATTGTAAACACTTTACAAGTTAGCCAAACACATAATCTGTTTACCTGTAAACAGATTACTGCTTAAAGCCAAATAGAATAGCATGTGAGTGTTCTTTTCTCTATCCCAACATGATCTTTCCAACGGATCAGGCCAAGCACCTTCATGGAGTGAGACCCAATCCCAGGCTGCCATTTGGGCACGATGAATCACCACAATTCCTTCTAAAATAGATTCTACTAAAATTATCATTTAATGCTATCTATCCAACATGACATGCACTATGGAACAATGCAATGGACATCCTAGATCTCACGTCTACTGTGTTGGCACATGTGCGATGCTTATTTTTAGTGCTTGAAGACGGCCCATCTACAAATAGGCTTTCCCATAGTTATCCTCAGAAATGGTAAGCAATGGCATGTCACACACAAATAATGCACTTGTCAAGCCATTCATGGAGTGGGGCCCATGTACTGCCATGGCCCAAAATCAGGCAGGTACACTAATAAGGTGGCTACATATATGTGAGACAAATGCTGGTTAAAAGCAAAAGACCAGCAATCCATATTCAACAGACTTGTAGTCCACCTGGAGAGTGGACTGACTTGATTTGGGAAGGGCAGTGGCTATAACTATCCGAATGGTGTTGATTGCACATCTATTTAAGATGCTGGTGTATTTCAATTGATGGGACTGACCATGAATATGCTCAGGCCTGGATTTGGCGCACGTATTTCAATCTCTCAGGAGTATCAATCTGTGAAACCTGCTACGAACATGCCCTAGCCCATTCATTAATGGATAACAAAGCTGGACCATTCATTAATGGATAACAAATATACATAGATCACTGGTCTTTTCTTCTAACTTCATTTTTCTCATACACATAAACCCACTTGATTGGTGGACCATCTCGATTTTGGGTTGGGAATGTTCATGATAGGCCCCACCTGATGAATATCCAAGATCTTGCACATCTCTCATTGGCACGTGTACAATGAATCCACAACCATTTGCTTTGCATACTTAGAATGAAATAGGAGTATGACATATTAAATGAAACTTAGGAAGCCGAAGGCACTTGCTTGTTTGAAATAAGGAGTTAGTTTCAATTTTACTTTTTAAGGGGGATTTATGGGGGGTTTTTAAGGCTCTACAAGGAGTGTAGGTAAAACCGTCCTCTTTTCTGTGTGATTGGTACTCAGCGTGGAATTGAGGATTTATAGATGCATTAGAGAGTCAACACTGTTTTGATACACCCATTTCCCATAAGTAGGGTGATTCTAGACCATTGAAGTCCTTTGTTCATCCACATCGTGAACATTGATTCAGGTGCTACATATCATACGACTATTAAGAAGGAAATTTTTTTTATCTCATATTCTGCTGCTTCTAGTGATATTAAACTTGCTGAGTGATACTTTTCCATGGTTACTGGAAAAGTGCGTATCAACTATCTCCTTCATTGTTGTTGCCATCTATTCTTCTTGTTCCTTCCTTTCCATCTAACTTGTTATCACTTAGTATCCTTGTGAACAATTGAACTGTAGTCTCTCTCTCTCTCTCTCTCTCTCTCTCTCTCTCTCTCTCTCTCTCTTTCGGCCTCATTGTGTTATTATGGACCTAACGACAAAGAGGACCTCACATTTTGGAAGCTGTATAACTATAAAAGTTGTATGACTAAAAAAGTTGTACGACTATCTTTGACCAATAAATAAGGGATGCACTTGATATTTAGAGCCATAATTTGTTTTCCATTATGTCTTGTGGACCCCATAATCCACTTAGGTCCTACTAGGACTAAATGTGTCAGCACAGCCTGATGAATGGCCAGGATGCACCTGGATGCATCATTTCTTCAAAGGGAGTGATGAACAATGTAAAATGCAATGAACTTTCACAAATTTAACCATTTTATGAAATGAAATTCTTTTTGACAGATATGGCGAGTGCAACATCTATGGACATTATCTTCGTTTGTGTTTGTTTTCATTGTGATTGTATCCAGAGGTTGAAAAAGTTGGTTTTTGAAATTGTTTATATGATCTACTATTGCTATGGCTCCATGTGATGATTGCCTCAACCAATAGAGAATACATGTGCATTTTAATCCCATGTAGATGTTCAAAACAACACACCTATTCTCTAATCTTTAGAAACTTGCCTGTATGAAATAATAAGTTTTTTCCTATTTATTTATTTATTTATTATTATTATTATTATTTTTTGTGTCGTATAGTTTGTTTAGATGGAAGCTCCCCTGCGTATCATCTTCGGAAGGGTTTTGGATCTGGCTCAGACAGTTGGCTTGTCCACATAGAGGTGACTTTGTTTACATTTGAAGTACCTTAGGGCTTGTTTGGTTTTCCAATTACAATGGTAAATGGTTGGAAATGGATAACGATTACTTACTCCTGTAATTGTATGGTGACATCACCTACATTTGACTAAAATGATGAGTTTGCTACCATTGTTTCTTTCACCCATAAATCATTGTAAAAATGGTAATTTCTAATGAAAAAATGTAATGACTTCAATTTCCTTTACCTGTTTCCTTTACAAGTGTATTTGACTCTCGGTTTATGAGTTGTAATCCTTGTTTAAACAGACACCTTGAAATGATAATGATGGTTCATTTACTTTGCATTACACATGAAATTGAAAAACCAATCACCCCCTTAACATCTTGTTCCTTGCAAATGGAGTTGCACTGTAGTCTCTCTCATGACTTTTCCTCATTGCACCTTTTGAAGATTGCTAGTCATCCACACAAAGCATATTATTGGTGGCATGCATTATTTACCCTTTCATTTGCTTCAAAATGCCAAGAAGTTGCACTTTTCACTTTCTTGAGAAGACTTACTTGTTTGGATAGAGAGAATCCAAAATTTGGACATGGAAAACACCATGGAATTCTTTGAAAATGGAAAGAGGGTATCCAATAGTAATTCCATTGTTTGGTTTGGATCCTTGTTTTCCAAGGAAATGTTTAAAGGTCCAACAGTCAAACAACGAGAACTCTCTCGTAATCGTGGAAATTGACATTTAACATTTCTTTTGGATCCATGCTTTTTTGAGGAAAACATGGGAAATTGGTTTTCCATGCTTTTTCCCCCCTCAAACAGGGGAAAAGCAGATTTCCATGGAAATCATTTACTTTCCAAGATTTCCAAGGTCCATGCGTACTTTTTTCTCAAATAGGGGAAGAGTAGATTTCCATGGAAATTGATTTCTTTTCTAAGGTTTTCCACATTTCCAAACAGTTTGATGTCATCTATTTGCAGGACTTCTTGGTCATGATTCAAACTTCCTGTCAATAATGATGCATATCATACAGAGCACAATAGACAACCACATGGGCAAATGCACGCAAATCAACTCATTTTGGTTACTATTGCACTGATTTCCTACGACACTATATGCTTTTAGGCCCCCATTAAAAGGAAACTTATTATGTATGCATCTTTTTTTCTTCGTATTTTTTTTTTAAAAAAAATTCCTAAATATGTAAATATGTGTATTTTACATGTCCTAAAATTTCATCGAAACATCCCACAAATTTCTCCATGTTTCCACAATGTTTTCCTCAGTCAGCAATACATTTTCGGGTATTAGTGATAATATTGGCGATATCAATACATGTTACCATATCCCCAACCAGCGATACTTGTAACAATGCCAACACCATGGACACTGCTTTGATCTGTGTGCGTGTGTTCTCAGCTGGAGTTTTGAGTCTTTCTAGTGGTTGTGACGAGCGTTCGAAATATCAATATTGCGTTATGTATAGCACCTTGGGGATACAGATACATATCGGTTATCGTACGGGATATATCGTTTGTATTGGGTAATTTATCACACTTTTTGGGAAACATGGGGAAACATTGAGAAAGCGGTTGAATTTTTCAATGAAACTTAAGGGATTGTTAAAAAAAGAAGCCTTAATACACTTTTAAATCATAACATCTCAAAAAAGAAGTGCACATAATAGGTTTCCTTTGTATAGGGTCTTAAGCTATGAATTGTTTGATTGAACTAATGCAACTATATTCAAATTAAATGCATAACATTTAAAGTGTATGTGCCCTTAAAAAAACATTTAGAGCATATGTGATGATTATTTCATCAAACGCTTCTAGATACTTTGAAATTAGTCTCAATTGGCAGCTGGTTGAACGAAAGTTTTGAAAAAAAAAATATTTTAATTAAAAAGGATTTATTTTCTGAAAATTGATGAGGACTTAACAAATTAGTAGATTAGCTCTCATACATGCTTGATTTCATGTTTAGAGTGTAACATTGTAAGCAATTTGAAAGAAATTGGGGAAATTTCGAATTTTTCCTAGATTTTCGCAAATCGGACTACCTACACTTAAATTTCGAAATTAGAGTGTACGTGATGATCATTTCATCAAATAGTACTAAATACTTCGAAATTAGTCTTAATTGACAACTAGTTGAATGAAATTTTTGAAAAAAAAAATGGAGAACTTGAAGAACCGATGGATATCAAAATCAAAGCTCCAACCCCACGATTTTTCATGCAAAACATGAAGAACCAATGGATTTGTAACTATTTGACATTGATTTAACATAATTTTAGCAGGGGGGGGGGGGGGGGGGGGGGGGGTGGGCACCAATGGGAAACATTGGGAAAATTGTTGATTTTTTAAATGAAGTTTTAGGGATTGTTAAAAAAGACTTTAATACATATATTTAAATCATAACATCTCAAAAAGAAGTGTACATCGTAGGTTTCTTGAAAGGGTCCTAAGCTATGTGCTATCTAACTGAACTAATGCAATTATATTCAAATTGAATGCATAACATTTAGAGTGTGATGATCATTTTGTCAAACACTCCTAAATATTTTGAAATTAGTCTTAATTGACTGCTGGTTGAAGGGAAATTTCGAAAAAAAGTTAATATTTTAATAAATTTATTATTATTAATTTTTACTTATAAATGATTTTTATTGTTTGAAAATTAAAAAGGACTTAACAAATTAGTAGATCAACCCTCATACATGCTTGCTTTCATGTTTGGAGTGCAAATTTGGGATAAATTGAGATAATTTTGAATTTTCTCCAATTTTTCCCAAATCAGACTTCCTACACTCAAATTTCAAAATTAGAATGTATGTGATGATCAGTTCATCAAATACTCCTAAATACTTCGAATTAGTCTCAATTGATAGTTGGTTGAAGGGAAATTTTGAAAAAAAGCATGGAGCAATGGATATCAAAATTGGAGCTCCAATTCTATGATTTTTCATGCAAAACATGAAGCGTGTCGCACATGTAGGATACAAGATATATCATGGGATATATTGGCCGATATCGTCGATATTGAAAACATTGGTTGTGACTGATAGCCTATTATGTGTTATTTTGTTTTTGTGATTCCCTTAGACACATCATTTATCCCTAACAGTGTTCGAGATATCGGTAACGCTACAAGTTTTGCTAGTTGCGGATACAGAAACAATATCGTTATCATTGATAGCCAGAAATACAGGGAAACATGGGGAAAACAGTGGAATTTTCTGTGAAACTTTAGGAGATGTTAAAATACACATATTTGCTTATTTAGGAATAAAAAAATTTATAAAAAGAATGCATACACAATAAGTTTCCATTTAATGGTCTCCTAAAAGCATGTGTTGTCGTAAAAAAAATGGTCTAATAGTAACCAAAATGAGTTTATATATACAAATGCAGGTACCATACAATAATTAGGACATGTAAAAGTAAATGAACTCAAACATGCATCCATCCATGATCTATCAATGATTTATATAATACAAATGGAGGTACCATCCATCCGTCCATGTATGCACACACACACATACAGACATGCATTTCATCATACAACCATGCACCTATAAAAAATTTGAGATGGATTTTTTTAGTAAATAGATTTTTGGCAATATCGATATGTTGATGATATTATTGAAATATCGTCGATAAACTGGCGACACAAATGACACTTGCAATTTACACAGTCGAAAATATTAGTGATACAAAGCGACACTTGGAATTTACACAATAGAAAATGTTGGCGATGCATTGGCGATACTAAGTGATATATCTTCGATACTTGGAATTTTTTTATACTACCAATGTTATCGGTATCGCTACCAGTATTATCAATATTGTCGAGCTGGAGATACAGGTAATATTAGGGATATTGTCAATATATTGAAGATACTCCAAACATTGATCCCTAGGCACTGAAGATGACTAGGGAAGTTAATATGCCTTTCCAAGTGATTGTTGCTAATTGAAAATGACACCTTTGTAGTTTACACACACATATATGCTTGTTGTCTCCTTTTTCTTCAAGACTCATGAAAATGTTAAACGAGCTTTCATAGTATGTTTTGACTTCCTTTACTCCTGTAAAACTTAGGGTGGAGGTTGGTGCAATACGGTAGCATCGTGCGCTTTGCGTCAAATGACTCCATTAGGATCATCAGATCGGATGGATCAAGTTCCCTTCATTGGCATGTTTAGTAGTAACCAATCCCAAAATCCTGGTATGTATATATTTCTGAGTTAATACAGATCACTTTGGTTTAGTGTTTGGTTGGTCATTTAGCTTGTTCATGTTCTTAACCTTGCTAAGGAGCCTCCATAAACCTACTTTGATTCCTGTTTATCTATGCTTGAATTTGTGTTTTCTATATTAGCTAGTGAAATCTTTGAATCTGAGCCTCAGAAAAACTTTTGTTGTCTTATTTTTCTTGTCAATAACAATGATTTTGTTAATACATCAATTTGGTATGCTTACATTAAGACTATTTCCTTACATGGTCTTCTGCATGAAAAATTTAAAGTCTATGTGACTTGGGCATGAGCAATTGTTTTGATGCATACATCAGACCATTAAAAGTATATCAACGCAGAAGGCGTGCATTTCCCGTCTCAATGTGGTTAGATGATGGGCACGGATCGGGTCTTTAGAGGTTGAAGACCTTACACATGTGTTCATGATGTGTGTAAGTTGCTTGGGGGAGATATTTGGACCATTGGATTGCGAGGATGGTGTGATCGGATCGTTGGATCATTACAGCCTACCTTCATTGCGCTGTCATCGGGACCCATTGGGTATCTTGGATTTGAGTTTTATGTTATGTACATTTTATTTATTTGAGTTTTGAGACATTGTGCGTACACTTTTTTTTGTGATTTTTTTTTTTTTTTTGAAACTTTTTTTAGTAGGGGTATTTTGGTCAGTTAATGTAATTCCGAATTTATAAGGGTGTTTTGTTCTAAATCTAAAATGTAATGTTATGTTATGTTTATGAAAGAGAGCTTTGCTTGTTTAAGGCCTGATGATTCCGTCTTCGACTTCGAGTGATTGAAAGAGGGCTTGAGGCCCAGGGAAGTGATTTCCCATCTCCTTCTCTCATTCTTTCTTTTCTCAAGATATTTTCTTCTTTCAGCCCATTTTCTTTATTTTCTTATAAATTCTCTATATCTAGAAGTCGATCCCCGTTCTTTTCAATCCAAATCATTAGATCTTGGAAGATCTTGATCCCCACATATACATATTTGATATTTTTCAAATCCCATCACTCAAGGCCCTAGATTTGAACTATAATCAAAGAACCATCCATTTTTTTGAAATTTTCAGATTTCCTAATCCAGGAAATTCATATTTCCTGGATTAGAAAATCCACTTGGATCGTCGGATGAACCCATTGCGAGATGAAAGCTTTATATTTCACCGAATCTGTTTAAATTTAGATTTTAAGGTTCAATATAAAGTGTTTGTGATGGATGGCCGTGATCATTGCTGAATTTTCCTTAGTTCCTTCTTGTTTCATGATTTATAATGCTGAATTTTTGTTGTTAATGCTTGCATAAATCTGCCTCTTTTAAACTCTGCATTCATTTAGGGTTGGATTAGACCGTACTACACCATGTTTGATATCAAATGCAAACATGAGGTTGTGGACATGGGGGTTGGGGACCCTAGAAGAGTTATGTACTTATGTATTTGTACAGATATATGATGATACTGAAGAATGCATTATCATATAATTTTATCTAATGGATGCATACTATGTAGAAAATGTGTTGAGACATCTAAAAATACATGAAAAACTATATAGAAAGCATTTTAATGCCTGCTAAAACACGAGAAAAATTAATTAGAACTTTTCCTATTGAAAGGGTCGATTTGTTTCTGATATAGTTTTCTGGCATGGGCATTGGATGTAGCAATTTTTGCAGTCAATGGGGTGTCCTTGTTACATAGGTTGAAACCCATGATCGATTAAGGAACAACCAATAATCCAAATTGAAGTTCTTATGTGGAAGGAATCTTTCTATTGGATTATCGTAGTCAAACAGTATTTGGCTGTGGAAAGAAAAGCAGACAGTTTGGAGTGTGTTTGGAATATACTTTGAAGCACGCTTTTGGATGTGGTTCACATCAACTTCACATGAACTTTCAATGTTTGGAGCAGTTGCATGCTTGCATTTAAAGCCTTTTTCCATCTTGAAGAAACCAATGTATTGGCAGGTGATTCTTCCATAATGGAATCTGATAAGTGAGATTTTGAGTAAGTGTTTACAGAATCTTCTTTCATCCTTTAAGTTGGAACTTTAATTACATCCTCTGACTATCTACTGGGAGCTTTGATCAGACATTATATCTCCTTACAAGGTGCAGCGATTTACACATTGGCTAGAATCTCCAACCGAGGCTCTTCTAAAAGTCACTAAAAACTACATTTACGTAATTTTATGTGATGAGTGCCACAATGATGGTACCTTTTTATTGTAACTGATAGGTAGTTTCATGCAGTGTTCGAATTATCTCCGATATTATCTTTATCTCCAGCTCAGCAATACCGATAACGCTGGTAGTATAAAAAATTCCAGGTATTAGCCATGTATCGCTAAGTATCGCCAATGTATCAATATTGCTAATGTAATCGCCAATATTTTCAACTATGTAAATTCTAGGTGTCGCTTGTATTGCCAATGCATTAATATTGCCAATGTATCACCAATATTTTCGACTATGTAAATTCTATGTAATGCTTGTATCATAAGTATATCGATGATATTTTAATAATATCGCCAATGTATTGATATCTTCAAAATTTTGTTTATTAGAAAAAAAAAATTGTTTCATTTTTTTTTTTTTTCATGGCCAAGTGGTTGTATGTAGTGTTCAATTTGTTGTTTATAATATTGATTATATCTCGATATTATCGATATCACAACACGTGCGATATTCAGACCACAATCTATTGTTTCCTTTCCAATTGTTGATGATTTCTTAGTGAAATATCATGTGTTGTTGATATTTTGTAATATCGATGGATGTTTGGATGGAGGGTTGGATGGTTAAATAGGCCAGATGGGATGGTTGGACTGATTTCTTACAACAACACAAGCTTTTAAGGCCCCATTAAATGCAAATTTGTTATGTATGCATTCTTTTTACATTTTTAAAAAAAAATTTCTCAAAATGCAAATATGTGCATTTTAACATCTCCTGAAGTCCGGTTTTCCCCATTTTCGGTTATCAGCGATATTATCGGCGATATCGATATTGTTTCCGTATCCCTGGCTAGCGAAACTTGTAACGATACCGATACTTCGAACACTGGTTTCATGTAACTTGTGAGATAGCTTCGTTGTAACTCTTCTTAATAGATGAGTGTACAAAATGCGGTTCAATGACTATAGAATAATGTTGGAAATAATTGTGCATTGAAAATATCATTTATATGGATTGTTACTTTAAAAAACTTAAGTTAGCAGCTAACTAATGAAAACCTTGATGTGCATTCTGTAAGCCTAATGAGTTGGACTTACTTAAATAGTGCACCCTACAAGCCTAATAAGTTGGAGTCACTTCTCTTGATAGATGAGCATACAAAAAGCAGCCGAAAGACTGTAGGTTAACATTGGAAATAATCGAGCATTGGCCAAAATATCTTTTATATGGATTGTACTTAAAAAACTTATGTTGGCAGCCAATTAGTGAAAGCCGTGATGTGCATTCTTCATCCTAATGAGTTGGAGTTACTTGAATACTGCACTCTACAAGCCTAATGAGTTGCAGTTACTTGAATAGCTTTTAACAGGCAACCTTGCAAGACCTTGATGTATCCTACTTTCTTTTCCCTCATTATTGACTGTAGTTGCTTTTCACTCTATTAGAAAACAAACAAACAAAATGAAATGATTTTTTTTTTTTTTTTTCCTTTTCTGGTCAACAACAAAATGAGATGATCGATTGATGGTTGTTCAATTCTGTTTATATGCTTATCAAATTTCATTCCACTATATTTTCCTGTTGTATAACAATTGGTGGTTGGCCTGGTTTTATTAAGCTTTGTGCAGGTCTGTTCAGTGTCTAAGTTTGATTTTGTTCCTACTGCCTACCACATTTACATTCGTCCTTGACTGTTAAGGATCTCTTGTATTTATTTGGGCCTCTTTCAGATTTCTTTAACTGGAACAAAGTCAAGATACGTTATTGTGATGGTGCATCTTTATCTGGGAATGTGGAAAGTGAAGTTCAGGTAGTTCTGATGGGAATTTCTGCATTCCTTGCTTGGCTATCAGTTATTACTAAAAGGGAATTGTTTCTAGGGGAATGCTAATCTCACACATCTCTATTGTAGACACCCCATCTTGTTCCAGTCAGTCCTTGTGGATGTTCTTGTACTTGCTTTGAATTATGCAGGAATTGAGCTTTAGGACTGATGCCCCCAACATGAAATGATCTCCAATAAATCACCTTAGAAACTCAAAACTCACCTGAAGATGCCCAAGAGGTATGGTTCCCATCCTGAGGAAGGTCTGTAGTCCACACCCCGTACTTTTCTTAAGAAAGCTCTCTAGGACACAGAAAAGGAGTTTCTGCATCCTAGAAAGCAGATAAACATTTTACCTCTGTATTTCTGCATCCCAGAGAACACCCTGTTTTGAATTTCATTTTTGGGCCCTACAATACTTGCTCCAATTTTCCCCATCAAATTTCATAAAACCCTTGTTACCTCGTACATTAAAAAATAAAATAAAAAATAAAAAATGTAAAGGTATCACACAATGTATCACATCCCTGGGATATGGAAAATGTCTTAGGGATGTCAGGAAATATCACATGTATCATGTAATGTATCACGGTCTAAGGGAAACATTGGGGAAACCTTGGGAAAATGTGCAAGTTTTCAGTGAAACTCAGGGGATGTTAAAAGACATGATTACACACCTAGTACCTTAAACATTACAAAAAAGAAAAAAGATAAAGATAAAGAAAAAAAAGGCTATGCACTATAGTTTTACACTTTTTGGAGGACAAAACAATGTGTTGTCGAACAGAACTATGCTCCGAGATTCCTCTCCAAGACTCCAACAATGATATTTCCACCAGATTCGTGTTTTGATGCCAAAAAACTATAGTGGAGTTTTCAAAATATAACCACAAAGAATCCAAAAAAAAAGGCAAAAAAAGTTTTTATTATTTATTATTTTTTCTTCTGATTTTTGCTAGGTTCAGTCGAAATATCACAAATGTTGACTATATGTTGTCAAAATACTGGAGATATTGCAATCACAATATATCTGGTTATGATTAATATATGGGAATTTCACAAATACTTTGAGATTTCATATCACCCATGTGCGATTCTGCTAGTATCTGCTGGTATTATGGCCTATACCATTGATACTGGCTTATTGAGTTAGCACTCCAATAAGCCAAAAATCAGCCCATTTTGACATTTGAGCACCGATATATGATTGAATAACCGGAAGGTGCGTTGAAACAGTTTGGACTGATATCAACCTGGACTGGCAACCTCAATATCTTCCTAACCATTATGAATTTTCACACAAACCAGACCCATTAGTTACCTTCCCAACAAACCCAAGATCACTCAAAATTGATGCCTGAGCTCCGAGACCCAGTTTAAAAACTGAGGGTGCCTGGGCTGAAAATCAGGCACTTTTTCATGCAGGGGACAATTAAAAATGACATTTATGTCGTTACACCCTGAAACCCAAATTCCATTTTCTTCCACCCTTTGACCCAATTTTGTCAAAATTGTGCTTAGAACACCCAACAAGACCCTCATCTTGTTTTCTTTTATGAACTAGCCAAACTAATCCCTTGGTGAAATGATAATCCTGCCCTTCAAAAACCATAGGTTGTTGAGAATTTAGCCAAATCCCATTTGTTTTTATTCAAGAGGATTGCTTGGCTTCTTGCAAAGCCAAATTACTTTGATTCAAGAGTAGGATAGGTGGGTGTGGAGGGTGGAGAATCAGGCAGATTTTCTTTTTATTCCTTCTATTCAGTGCTTCAGTCCAACCCGATTAGCAGCTCCCTGGTGCCTATGGAGCATATTTGGTCATATAGTAACCAGTGGCCTGCCCTGGGTATTGGCTTCCTATTGGTTAGTGGGTAGGGGAAGGATCCTCACCGTAGATAACCTTTAGAAAAGAAATATGATTATTCCAAATGGTTGCATCATGTGTCCTCAAGATGTAGAAATCAATTGATCATTTGTTTATGCATTGCAAATTCACTGGAGCACTGTGGGCAAGAGTTCTTGATCTTTTCTAATGCTATTTGGCAGGGTATTATGTAACGGTGCTGTTACCTTTACGATACGTGTCATAATGCTGTTATGGTCCCTGTAACAATCATTACAGTCTCCTTTTTTATTGAAAAAAAAACTTGAAAAACCTATATATGCCCTGTAACGTTGAAAAAAATCCTAAATACATGTATCTGCCTCGTAACAAGACCATTGCGGGGTTGTTATGGGCTTTACAGGGAGCGTAACAGGCCGTTAATGGTGGTTAAGGGTTATGTTTTCCATAACGGCTATTACGACCATTATGACCTTGTAACGTGTAACGGTTGCCATTGTTACCTTTACGTAACGGCCTTTACGGCACACCACTTTATTAGGTGATGTCGGCGTTGATTTGGTCTCTATTCTTGTCTTAGCACAAGGTTGGAGCTGGAACTAAAAGGAAAATGTTGTGGTGTCTCTCCCTTTTAGCAGATTTGTGGTCTATTTGGAAGGAATGAAATGAAAGCTGTTTTTGAAATAGCTAGTGGCTCCCAGATAAGGTCTTTAGGAAGGCTAAAATGTATGCTATTGAGTGCGCTTCATCCTCGAGCAGTTTGAGGAAGCTTCATCTGTATCTTTTGATTCTTTTATTCTTCTTGTGTGTAACTTCAAGGCTTGGATGTTTGTCTTTGCCATGCTTTTTCAATAAAATTGTGTTGCCTTAAAAGAAAACTTCCTCTTATCTTAATTACCCTCGGCCTACCATAATTTACCATTCCACCACCCAATCAACCCCTATGTCAATATTCGTAGTATCAGTATCGCGTTACATATCTCACCCTTGGGATACAGATACATATTGGTTATCGCATGAGATATATCATTTGTATTTAGTAATTATCGCACTTTTTTGGGAAACATTGGGAAATTGGTTGAATTTTTCAATGCAACTTTAGGGATTGTTAAAAAATACCTCAATACACACTTTTAAATCATAACACTTTTTTAAAAAAAGTGCACATAATAGGTTTCCTTTGTATAGGGTCCTAAGCTATGCGTTGTCTAACTAAACTAATGTAACTATATTCAAATTGAATTCATGACATTTATTAAATCAGTAGATCAGTCCTCATACATGTTTGGTTTCATGTTTGAAGTGCAAAATTGCAAGCAATTTGGGAGAAATTGGGGAAATTTTGAATTTTCTCCAATTTCCCCAAATCGGGCCACCTACACTCGAATTTTGAAATTGGAGTGTATGTGATGATCATTTCATCAAACACTTCTAAGTACTTTGAAATTAGTCTCAATTAACTGCTGGTTGAAGGGAAATTTTGGAAAAAATAATCTCATAAAAATTTTTAATTAAAAAATAATTTGTATTTTCTGAAATTTGACAAGAACTTAACAAATTAGTAGATTAGGCCTCATACATGCTTGATTTCATGTTTGGAGTGCAACTTTGCAAGCAATTTGGGAGAAATTGGGAAAAATTTTAAAATTTCCCCAAATTGGGCCACCTGGTCCTACACTTAAATTTGGAAATTAGAGTGTATATGATGATGAATTCATTAAAGACTCCTAAATAGTTTGAAATTGCACTCAATTGGCGGTTGCTAAAAGGGAAATTTTGAATTTTTTTAAAAATATTCTAATAGTTTTTAATTAAAAATTATTTATTTTTTCCAAAATTTGACAGAAAAGTTAACTAATTAGTAGATTAGGCCTCACATATACTTGATTTCAAGTTTGGAGTGCAACGTTGCAAGCAATTTGGGAAAAATTGGGAAAATTTTGAATTTTCCCAAATGGGGCCACCTACACTCAAATATCGAAATCGAATGTTAAAATCCTTTATTTTCTATGCAAAACATGAAGAATAACAGATTTCTTATGATTTCACACTAATTTTATCTGTGATTTAAACAAACAAAAAAAAAAGGATCAAAATGCAAAATAACTTACCAAATGCAAAACAACCCCAAATTCAAGAAAATCTTTATTCTAATTTTAATCGTGGATTTTTCTCTCAAATCCAAGCAAAGGATGGACCGAAATCCATGCACTAGTAGCTTAGAGAGAAAAGTCTGAAAAAAGAATGGGAAAAATCAGTTTTGGGGGTTTTCTGGAAGGGTAGTGTGCATTGCTTGGAAAGTACGATGACATCTGTCAATATTGACAGATATTGTCGATACTTAGTAAAACTCTTTAGAAACAAGTGACGATATGTCGCAATATCACCGATACATTGTGATCAAGGTATTCCATAATGGTAACGGTGGTCGTAACGGCCACCATTGTTACCTTTACGATACATGGTGTAATAGCCGTTACGGTCTCTCTCTCTCTCTCTCTTATTTTTAATGGAAAAAATATGAAAAACCTGTATCGGCCTTGTAACGGTTCTTTACAGGGCCATTATGACCTTTACGAGAGGGCGTAATGGGCCGTTACGGGGGCTGTAACGGCCTTTATAGATCATTTTTTCCGTAATGGCCATTACGGCCTTTATGACCCCGTAACGTGTAACAGTTGCCCTTGTAACGTGTAATGGTTGCCACCATTACCTTTATGTAACGGCATTTACAACACACCATGATTGCGATACATAGCGATAAAAATGCGATATTATTGTTGATACCCAGGAATTTGGCATTTCCAGTGTTACTCCCTATGGTTTTCGTATTGCTGACATGTGATATTGATAATATCGGCTGATACATCGGTCGATATTATCAATATTGCAAACACCGCCCTATGTCAGGACACTCACCATCCATCTATAATTCCCTAAATCCATTAGGAAGCCTTTAAGTTCTCAACAATTACCATACAACCACTGAAGGGTCTCATTCTTGAATTCTCTAAAGCCTCAGCTATAACCTACAAGAGCCTACCTTCTAGGATCCTAGTTCCCTTTAGCTAACACTTACTGCATAATTCTGAAAATATTTAGAAAAAAGCTAGAAACATGGCACTAATGCTTGAGAACTTATGACTTTTTCAATCATAAGAGGTCGAGTATGCCCTTACCTTTAGGTTGTGCCAAACTGCCAATGGGTGTCAGTAACCTTTGTGAAAGAAGAGATTCTATTGATCTCGTTTTCTCCAAATTCTAGCCCAATTCAAGAAGATCTATCATCAAAGGCAAGACCATCCAATGGAGATAAAGAATATATGAAGACGGAGCTTTTGGTGTATAATTCACCACACTTCACCATTGAATGCCATCCCATTCCACCCTTGCATTTCAAAATTGGCTAGTGGTGACTCCATTTCCCTCACCCACAACCTTCGGTTGAGATGTCCAGTCTGTACACATGTACACATCAACTTCATGAGATTGATTGTTCATCAGGTGGGCACACCATTGATATGACCTAGTCCAAAAATTAGGTCAGCTGGATGGTTCCGAACTGCTGGTTGAAGAAAAAGTAGAAGGTTAAAGAAAAACTAGCTCAATGCTCCACATTTATGCTCAATTTCAGTGGTTTGGAATATTCAACTGGCCTAATTCATGGAGGAGGTCACATTCATGGTGGGAAGAGCGGCTGGGATATTGTACAGGCGTACCTTGTTCACACATGTGATGTAAAGCTGATTTGTAGGGATGTGTGTGTAAGATTAGCATTCTTGTTTGTAATAACATCATATCTAGGGAATTGATAAAAAATAAGTTATAAAGAGGGATACTAATGGTTTGATTTATATTTCTATGTTTTCTCTTGGTATAGAATGGCACAAAAATCTTCTTCAGAGGTCAGCGTATTTGGGAGGCAATTATGGATGAACTATTATCAATAGGATTGGCTAATGCTAGACAGGTCTCTCTTGTAACCACAAAATTGTTTTCTTAAATTCCAGTAAATATGCAATTGCATGCATTTTGCTGATAAAAAGTGTTGTGACATTGGAACAATTCATCTGCTGACTGTTTCTTAGTATGCTTTTTGCTTCACAAGATATATATATTTTTTTCTTACAGATTGATCTGAATCTTTTTTGCATGATTATAGCAAGTAGCAGCTAGCTCTGTTTCTTTTCCCTTTCTAAGAGGGAGCTATAACGTTATTAGAGGATTAAGGGAATATGAAAGAAAGTACACCCACAACCTCTCAAGGGGATGGATAATGAGAGGTAAGCACAAACACAACCTCTCAGGGGGATGGATAATGAGAGGTCATTGTCCAGGTGCAACAAAGATTCTGCTCTCCAATTGCCTTCAAAACACTCAAGGGGCAACTATCAATGGCTTGAGGACCAAGCTGCCACTTTCATCTTGGTCTTGAGAGAGACCTCATATTTTTGCTCTTTTCTTTTTGAAGAGGCAAACAAATTTTTGGAAAGCAGGAAAAGAGTACAAGTAAGATGGACAAAAATGAGTGATCCTATCAACACTCCAAATGATGGGTCTAAGAACAAGAGTCCCCAAAAGAGGAAGCCCACAAAGCAATTGGAACACGCACTCACACACACATGCAAAGCAATCGGAATACACACACACACACACACCTATGACCTTCTGGCTTAAGGCTATTAAACCATACAACCCATTAGGTGTCAAAAACCTTCCTGTCCGTGACATTGAAAGGGTCAATCCTTTTCATCTTGCCATCGGATAGTGAACTGAGGGAATCCTGAGTGAAGGATCGGGAAAAATAGGTGGCCCTATAAGTGATCTCTACAAATGGAGAGAAGATGTGGCTCCTCTGGTAGGCCATCTGGGTCAAAGTTTAGGGAGTTCCCCTGCATGTGTATGATGTGGACAAGTTCTTGGATCCATGGAGTAAAAAATTATTAACCTATCCACTTAATGTTGAAGGGAAAGCTTAAGCTACTAAATTTAGGAAGGCAAGGGGTCAACTTTTGGAAGTTCATAGTGGTTTTGATCCTTGTCATTATTATCGTTTGTCCATGGAAGCTTAATTTGGGTAATTCTAGTTCTGATTATGAGCCTGAGTTTACATACTTTGAAACTCAATATACCATGTTTCTTCCCATTGTAGGATTTTCTTGTTGTCCAGATGAGCATAATGAGTCCCAGGGTTTTAATTCATTCCATTGTTTTTTCAGGCTTTTCTTTCTGGATGCTCTGCTGGAGGTTTGGCGACTCTCATACACTGTGATGATTTCCAAGCACGCTTGCCTAAGAGTGCTGCTGTAAAGTGTCTTGCAGATGCTGGCTTTTTTCTTGACGAGTATCTTTCTTATACACCACATGCTGAATTTCTGCTTAAATATTTGCCTGCCATAAAGAGTGTTTTTTTTTTTTCTTCTTCTGAAACCTCCATGCTAGGAAGTTGAATTTCATGTAGATTTAGCTACCTCAATTAACACTCATTGCAGATGTCAACATGATGATAAAATTCCTAATTATGTCTATATTTTCTTATAGTTTCAAATTTTGCATACAAGCTCTCTAAGTGAAAGGGATCACTTATCCATATAGCCTCTGCTGTAATTGATTGTGCCCTTTAATTCTACCACAGTTATGTTATTTTGCTTGCCTTTTCATTCTGGTCTTTTCCCTTCCATTTCAGAAAAGACATTGCTGGGAAGAGCACCATGCAATCTTTTTACTCTGATGTGGTCCATTTACAGGTCTTATATTTCGATCACCATGCACTTCAGTTCAAATATATGTACTCGTAGTGTTCTGTCTTGTCAGATGAGATGCTTCTTTTTATTTGATTACAGGGTTATAATCTATTAGTTACAATACTAATTGAAGTGTTTACAACATGACTGAATGGCAAAGCAATGCCCTTAAGTGAAGGTATTTGGGTTTTATGATCAGTGTAAAAAGGGATGCACAATCAGAGTTGGATCTGCTTCACTATATCTAGAATTGGATGTTGGAGATGATCTGCATCTAGAATGGGGATTGGGTAGTTCTTCATTTAGATTTAGATCAGGATGCAAGAATGGATTTGGATCTGAAGTCGGATCATGATCAGGATTAGCGGGTCTAGGTTCTGTAGTATTGTTTTAGTGGGCAGGAAGGGAGAAGGGGCTTTGGAACCTTCACAGAAGACAGGTATTTGCACTGGGGATGGTCTAGGTTCTTCTCAGTACCTTGGTACTTCTTTTATGATTTAGCATTGGATGGATCTCATCTTCTTTCTTACTACTAACTACTATTTGAGAATTGCGCCATCCTTAACTAAACCTGCATTGCAGTTGGAGCCTGCTACAGTGGTACTGGTACCACCATAGATATCCATAAGCTACAGTGGAACTGGGAAGATGGGGGGCCACATTATGCATGCATAAAATCCAACCCGTCTATCCTATGCGTCAGTGCATGTTATCCACAGTTCCCTGGAATCAGGCTGATCCATGAATTGGGTGGGTGACACCACAGGAAACAAGTTGGGAGAGGAAGTCTCCCCTTGATTTTCATGGATGGGCCACTGTTGTTCATATGAAATCCAGGCCATTCGGGCCCTTCATCTGGTCTGGATGAAGGGTCAGGCTGTTTCGAAATTCAGATGGGCCCTTGTGTAAGTCAAGTGTGGGTATCCCCTATCACGCTGTTCCATATGTTGTGGCCCACTTGAGTGTTGGATTGGGCTGATTTTTTGCACCTGGGAATAATATGAGGCTATATATACATCACATGAGCTCCACATTTGCCTGGTACCCCTTAAGTGTGCCCCTTGCAGTTTTGGGGCAGAAGTTTAGGAATCAAACATTTCTTCATATGATGGATCAATTGATGTTTTCTAATTTGGTTTATGTGGTATCAGGGTGCAGAAAAAAGTTTGAACAAGGACTGCATCTCACAGATGGAGCCATCTCAGGCAGGTCCTAGACTCTTGTTTTCATGTTCCTCAGCATTATCGTCAATTATATGAAATATATTCTGTTTCTAAGATGGTCCTTACACATTTCTTGGATTTCGTAGTGTTTCTTTCCACAACAGATTGTTAAGAACATAAAGACCCCACTTTTCATTGTCAACTCAGCCTATGATTTTTGGCAGGTAAATATGCATCTCTGATGCTTCCTTTTATTCATTGTGCAAATAAGACTTAACAAACATCAATATATCTTTATTATTTTTTCAAATGATCTTCAGATAAAAAACATTTTGGTGCCAGAATCATCGGATCCAAATCATGATTGGGTAACCTGTAAGCAGAATATCCATGACTGTAATTCCAAACAGATTGAAATACTGCAAGGTTGGAACATCTTTAACGATAGCTCTACAAGATGTCTGATTTTTGTTCAATGTTGTAGCCTTTTTTTGTCTTTTTCTTTTTAACAAATTGATTTATCTGCAGGCTTCAGGATAGCCTTGCTAAATGCATTGAGTGGATTAGAGCATAGTAAGGATGCAGGCATGTTCATAAATTCCTGCTTTATTCACTGTCAGACATGGATGGCTAACACGTGGCATTCACTTGACTCTCCAAGAATAAAAAATAAGGTAGAGATGCTCGCTATAACTTGTTATGTTTAGAAAATCGTGATTGCATTTTGGGCACTAGTTCAAAACTCAATTGAGACAACCAGGCGCCCACTTGAACAATCCTACTCACTGGAGAGTGTGTGCGAGATCCATGTAGGTCTCCATGTATGTGCTGTGCACGAATGCCAGTCTTCGCATCAGGTGGGGCATACATATGATGATGTGGACTGTTGGTCAGTTCTTCTTAAATGTGTTTTTTTTTTTTTTGGTATGTGTAGCCCCTCCTGGTGACTAGTTTGGCCTTGTTTTAGACCACTGTACACAAAGGCACAGTTGGTCACAACCGATGACCCACTTGGGTCTCAGACACGTGCCACATCAACAGGAGACGAACCGGGGATGAGGTGGGGGATTAGGATTCACGATCCTACTTACAAGTGGGCACCATATTTGTTAATTAAAATGAAAATACAAATTTATTTGGCATGAGAGAATATATTAAACACATGGGACTATAGGTAACAGGACACTCTTCAAGTGAGTAGCTCCTAGTAGTTAGTAGGACTTGATTGACTAGAAACAATGATCAACCCCTTTGTCATACTCACAGTATTTTAGTTTTGTGTAAAATATATAATTTAGTTAAACGCAGTTAACACATTAACTCTGAACTGCAATTGCAAAACTTAAACGTGACACTTAATGAATAAATATAATCATCATCATCTAAGCCTCATCCCAACTAATTGGGGCTGTCTACACGAACCCTTTTCCACCATCCCACTCTATCAGGGTCATAATTTTAGTGTCCTAGCATGAGTTTGGAATGTCATATTGGTCGGATTCATGTTGGAAGTTTTGGCATAAGTTTGATGCCAGTTGCCAACCTGACACAACCCTCCTCTATCTGGGCTAGGGACCAGCTATGTGAGCATGAAACTCCTATAGGTTGATGCAGGCCCACGGCCCACTTAGACCATCTAGGCCCACTGTAGTGCCCAACAAGATGTAGGCCGTACATCGTAGGGCCCAATATGTGCCAATTTTTAGGCTGTTTATTTATAGATCTGGGGGCCTAAATCAATTATTGCAATTTACTATTTTTGAGAGATATGAGGTGCTGATTTAAAGATGTGATTGAAGATATGATGGGGGTGTGATTGAAGATATAGGGTTGATTTAGAGATGTAATTAGGATTATTTTGTCTGCTTTTACTATTATTAGATTTTTACCATCTTAGGTAGATTAGATTGGTTTGAAATGAATTATGATTGATTTGTAATCAATCTCTTAGTTGGAGGATTTTCATTAAAGATTCATTTAGGGTCTATAAAAAGGGGAGGTGGTGTAGGAGTTGGTCATTCCAAATTTTCGAAGTGTGATTTTGCTTAAGATTTTTATAAGAGAAGAATTTTGATACCAATAAAATTCTCTTCCTCTACTTTATTGTTCTTGTGGGTGTACTTTTTATTTTTTATTTTTTACGATTTGGGTATCGAGATCTCATTTATTCGATAACCGGGTTGCACCACAAGTGCAATGTAATAGACTATAACATAGGTTGATTACAATCAAGCTCTATCTAGTAGTCTATTATATAGGTTGATTACAACCAATGAGTAATAAATATACATATACATATACATATACAAATTCTGTTGTTGGACTGCTGTTTGGGGTTACACATGCTAGTTGGCACATGAGACTTAATCAGACCTTCTCTGTTAGTCTGAAAGTTCCCCATTCATAGATTCTCTCAATTACCTTAGTGCCCGTTTGGGATCAAGGAAGTAGGAATATGGATTTGTCGAATCCTGTAATCTGTTGTTTGGTAATCAAGCCTTCAAGTCCATGTGATTTGACTACTCAAAAGTCAAATCCATTTCTTCTGTTTGGCAATAACAATCATGGATTTGGAAATTCTGACAAAAAAAGAAAAAAAAAGAAAAAGAAAGAAAGATGACTGACACAGCTATAACATGAATCCTAGCTATCCATCACATGGACTCAATCCATCCAAACATTCCAGTTGGGGCCTAAAAAATGACGACCATGAAGAGATATAGCAATGGTTGAATAATTCACAATGATGGATCATCAAATCTGGGAGATTATTTGGGGCATTGTCCATACAAGATACCAATGGTATTGATCACTGAACCATAGGTCCTAGTTGTACAAACTGAAAACCTTAGTACAATATGTATCTCCGCATTGAATATGAACCATTGCTGTTTTTCCTTTTCTTAACCATCTATGCTGTGGGGCGTAAATCGAAATGTTAATGTTGTCCTATGAAGAACATTTCTGAGGTATTGTCCGCCAAAAGTAGAAAACAAGGGACTATGGTGTCAATCATAGTAATGGGGCCCCAATGCAATGGGACACTGAAAATGGGCAGAAGGTCGGAAAGGGGTTGATTGGAAATGGGATGGAAAGGGGACAAGATTGGGTCAGAAATGGGGTCCATTTTTCCAATGGCGTCGATCACAAAAATGGGGCCCCAATCACATAAACCCGAAGTTGCCAATATCATATAGGTACCTAATTGCAAAGAGGAAAAGAGATTTGGCCAATCCAAGCTTTTTTGGATTTGGCAAATACCAATCAAAGGAAACCTTTTTATACCAAATCCATGGCTTGTTGAGTATGGATTTGGAGAATCCCTGATGACAGCAGATCAATGTATTTACCAAGACCGTGGATTTGCTAAACCCTTGAGACCAAATCATCTACCCCAAACACGTGTGCACATTCATATCATGAGTCATTTAAGCGTACAGGAACCTCTACACAGCCACGATATCCATGCCATGCATTGGGTTGGCCCACCAAAGAAATGACCTGGCCCAGAAATTAGTCCAGTCCACTCATCAGCTGGGCCACATGAGTATCTTGAATGTGAGCTTCTGTTTTAAGACCTGGACTTTGAATCGGAACCATGGACTAAAATGGGTAGAGTCACTCGAGAACTAGGGGGTGCGGGAGGGGGATTCATGGAAAGGAAAGGAAAGGAAACATATCCGTCGATTGTCAAGCCTTTCTTTGTGGGAAGTACTATTTGTTACTTTCTTTGTTGGTAAATAGACATTTATTTTCCCACCTTTGCCCCTAAGAAAGGCATTTTGTCATGGTGGAAGAAAAATGGGAATCTCAAGGTATATCCTTGTTCATTTATATATTGGTGGTGGCATCATCCCAACTTTATTAAAAAAAAAAAAAAAAAAAGCTCAAATGTGCCACCATCCATCTTCAATCACCTCACATCTGTCAATGTGCCAAATGAGCCATTGTCCATCTTTGGTTATGCCCCACACTTGCCATTATGCCAAATGTGCCACATGTACCAGCATCCATTTTCTCTCGCACTCCATGTGTAAAGCGTCCCACATTTGCTAATGTGCCACGTGTCACCATCCATCTTCTCTTGCACCCCGAATGTGCTAATGTGCCACATGTACCACCATTCATATTTTCTTGTGCCCCCACATGTGCTGTCATCCATCTTCCATCCCTCCAAATATGCCACGTGCCAATGTGCACTAGTGCTGCCACCTAGCTTCAAGTGCATAATGTCAAGTGTGCTAATGCATGCCATTGTATCACGTGTCACTGCACAACTTCAAGCACCTCATATGTACCACATGTGCCACAATTTAGCTTCAAGTGCCCACATATATGGCTTATGCCAAATGCGCCACTATCCATCTTCAAGCATCTTACTGTCAGTTGTGCTAATTTGTCACATGCTAGTGACTGCCTAGATTTTTTTACCAAGATTTTTTTTTTTTTGCCAACAAATTTGAAAATAGATCCTACATTTCTAAGAAAATCTTATTGAAAAACAAATAAGGAAAACAATGTTTCCTTCCTACAGTTTTCTAGAAATAAAGTTTCCCAAGGAACACTATTTCCTTTCCTATATTTTCCATGAATCCAAACAAGCTTGGTAAGAAAAAGCACTTGTATGGAGTAAAAGGTTTGCCAAATGCTTATTTTTTAATAATGTTTAGGTCAAGGAGATTACCAGCATGGAATAGGTAAGCAAGGGTCTTTTGAGTGGTTGGACCGAACCGGCCACAAGAAACCAGTTGTGATCCAGTCTGGTTTTAAAACATTTGATGTTAAAAGGTTCATTGTTTCACTACATACATGGCCGACCTGATGAATTGAGTGGGCTGATTCTTGTGCTTGGTAATCTATACATGGGTCCCCACTTGACAAAACATGCAGATCTTTGACACCTGCATGTAGAGTGAGTAGGATCTTCTTTTCCAAGTAATACAACAGGAGTGATTTTCTTGGGTGAATTAAGTCATTGGAATTACTTGTTACCATTGCTTTTTCCTTTTAAATGACAGTTTATCAATGCATCATGTTTTCTGCTCTAAAATTTCACCCTGAACTCAATTTATGCTCCGATGGATAAATTTTTTAAGAGTATCATGCATAACTACAGTTTTCATATGAGTTTTCTTTCAGCGCAGTTGAAGAGTCACGGAACTTGATAAAATGCAACGTACCATCAGACCAATATGTTATTAGACTCTCACATACTTAGAGAACTTTCAATCATCACTGTCGTCGTCTTGTCAAAGCCTCATCCCAGCTATTTGTTATCAATAGTGTTTTTCTAGTCAATCCTGGGCATATCTTTGATAAGCGAAAAACCTTCCTGCCCCTTGTCAACACCTCAATCCAAGTCCTTTTGAATCTTCCTCTCAACTTCATTTCGGGCCCTTCCACCTTACATAATGTTCTCCTCCTTTTTGTATTTTTTTCTTAAAAATTATTCCTAAATATGCAAATATATGTATTTAGGCATCTCCTAAAGTTTCATCGAAAAATTCCACCATTTTAATTCCCAATATTCTTCCCTGTTTTCCTTGCATTTCCAGTTATTGACAATGTTATTGGCAATAAGGGTACTGTTTCTTTATCTCCGGCCAACGGAACTTGTAGCAATACTGGCAACTCAAACACTGGTTGCACATGACTGAAACATCCGTCTGCTATTTCGTAGTTCATCATCATCATCTAAAGCCTTATACCAACTAATTGGAGTTGGCTACATGAATTCTTCTCCGCCATTCCAATCTATCAAGGGTCATAACTTCAGTTAGATCGTACATCATCAAGTCTTTCCTTAGTATCTCCACCCACATCCTTTTGGGTGTTCCCCTTGCCCTTTTAGAGCCTTCAGCTTGTACAAACTCACTCCTAACCAGCTCAGTTCTTGATCTCTGCTGCACATGGCCAAACCATCTAAGTCTACCTTCCCTCTTCTTGTTACCTATTGGTGCTACTCTTAAAATCCCTTGAATGCATTCATTTGTAATTCTATCCTTCCTTGTCTTGTCACTGATCCGTCTCAACATCCTCATTTCAGCTACACATCCTATGGACGCGTTGTTCCTTAACTACCCAACATATTGTCTCATAATGCTTGGCTGGTCTAATAGCCATCTATAAAGCTTCTCTTTCAGTTTTGAGTGGTTGCCATTTCATAGTTAGTGGCTGTTTATATCAATACCATTAATCTATAGATTCTTTATTGTACAAGTTCCTGCATCTGCCAAGTCACTTAAACTGATGCAAGAAAGGCAATTGGTTCGTTTGGGTTTCAAAATAGTATACTAACATGAAATCAGCTCTCTCTCTCTCTCTCTCTCTCTCTCTCTCTCTCTCTCTCTCTCTCTCTCTCTCTAACTTAATTTGGGTCTTTCCTGCTGAAAGCAGACAATTGCAGACACTGTTGGAAATTGGTTCTTCAACCGAAGAGTAGAGAAGGAAATTGATTGCCAGTATCCATGCAACCCCACTTGTTTCAACATGGTTTTTGACTAGTTCCGATGAGATTCGAGCTGTTTTGGCTATACACTTCTCACCCTCCAAAATGCAGCTACGGTCAGCCCGGCTAATGGCTAGCCAGATTCTTTTCGGGCGCGGCCTGAGGAAGATCATGGGAGATGAGGTAAAGAAGCATCTATGTCCTTGCAGATTCCATCTGTTTCATCTCTGTAAAATACTATTGGAGGAATGTCTCCAAACAGGTATTTACTCAATCTGTGAGATGCATTCTACTGAGAAAGATAATTATATCATTGTGGGCCGACCTTCGGCTTTGGACGGTTATACTCAAGTTTTCAGGTCTAACGAATGGGTCTATGGTTCAATGTTTTGTACCATTGGTCTGCTGGGCCCCACCTTGGATGGACCATGCCCCAAAAATATCCTTGATAGAAAACTCCTGACATTTTGATTTGTGTCTATGGAATCCTTGGCTCATGGGCTGGTTGGACATGCTTGGTTGAGGCTCAGCCTAGCCCACCTACCCTAGCCCCCGTCCATCCCGGATGCAACAAGTGAATGTTCCAGAGTTCTGATGAGAAGGTCCACTGACACTTGCAGGATGCTTGGTCCAAATGAACCGAAAACGTGGCTTGATGCGCCCATGTGGACACCTCACGGCTGGAAAATTGCACCACTTGAATGATCTTACCTATTGCATGTTAGACATTTTTGCTCGTTTTGAATGTGGATTATTGTGCCTTTCTTTAACAATCTGTTTGCAGGTCACTGATTGGACGGTCAAGATTGTTCATTATGCATAAATTGGTTAATTGAAAAAGAAGAAGAGGCTATCATAACTCTGTCTATTACTGTTCTCCTGCTCAACTATAATGGTCACTACAGTTAACCATACCAAATCATACAGACGGCGTGGGTCCCCTTACGAAAGGGACAATCGGAATGGTTGAAAATGTTTTTTTTTTTTTTTTTTATAACCATTGAAAAAAGTTAGAACAGGGAATGTGGTGGGTCCACTAGTTAGATGGACCCCAATCATTGATGGGGCTTCACTCCCGAAAGTTTTTGAACTCTTTGTGAATTAACATAGGTTTTCGACGTGGGTTCCAGTTTGTGATATTGTTCATCAGATAATCAGTTGCCCAAATCAAAGGCAGGATGGCATGGATACTTGATTTCTACTTTGGAAATTAGCAGATTATTTTCTACAAGGGAATTAGAGAATACAGGATCAGATGGTTTGTACAATGTACGGTGCAGTTTGATTCTGATGGTGAGCCCATGTTTTGGTAATGAAGGGCTTGGACCTTACATGCATGACCTGATCAAATATCTGGTTGGGCTCGGGCTGGGGCTCAGCCAAACCCGATCTGACTTTATATGTACCTGTCGTGGGTGCATGTGCTTGGAGGGTCAGCATCAATGTTTATTGAATTTGGACTCCCAGAGTTTGGATGGTCCATAAAAATAAGATAATTTCATTTTAATTAATATTAATTTTGCTATGGGACTACATGCAAAACGCAGAGAGAGTTGGGAGCAGGCCGCTCATACATGAAAAAAATAGTGGAAAGAAGAAGGTAAAATTCAAGCCATTGGTTGATACAAATGAAAGCCAAGCCTTAGTTTATAATCACACAGATTTTTGTAACGAAGAGGAGGCTGCTTCTTGTTAGTACTCTTGATGGGAGAGCTGTGAAGTCGATTGTGCTTATGTCTCCAGGTGTGGTCCACGTGAGTGTGTGGTCGGTTGATTTGAACCATCCATCTGATGAGAACCACTGTGGATGGTTCAGGGTACAAAAATCTCACCAACAGATGGTCCTGACCAATCTGATCTGTGGCACGGATGGATGAAACCTAAAACTGTCAAAAGCTTAAGTGGAAAAAAAAAGAAAAAAAAAGAAAGAAACAATAGATCCATGGAATAAAGGGTTCTCCAATTGCCGTTCCCCAAGCATGGTAGGCCCATCAGATGGAGGCTTCAGATAATACGGATGATACACTCGTGTTGCCCCCATCGATTATTAAACCACCACCCAAAAAAAGAAGACTCTTCATTCAATTCCCATGTTATGCATGCAAGTCCCCTCTACGTTGCTATGGACCGTTCAAATGGGAAGTAGGCCATGGGTACATCATCTTATCAAGTGGGGTCCAATTCCCATCCTCTCCTGATCATGATCTGATGCTTCTGATAAGATTTGTGGAAGAGTGCAGGTTTTATTCCTTACCCAAAATTCTTGTTTACAACTGGTATCCACCATGGGATCCTCCCATGTGGCCTTATCCAACAGTCAATCACATGGACCAACAAAAAATACACCTGGATTCAAGAATAACAACTTGGGCAGTTGGTAACGGCCCTTCTTTTGGGCTTTGACTGATGGATGGTCTTTTCTCCTTTAAGCTTATCTGAGATGATCAACCATCCGAGTCTTACCCTTCCCTCAAGAGATGGAAAGATCCGGTCCGTCCATCTGGTTCGCCCCAGTGAAATATGTATCGTTACCCAAAATTGAAGACGATCATGTTTCCAGGTGGGTCACACATGCATGATGAAAACGGACGGTCATAAAGATGGACAACGGTACACATCCAACGTACATGTGTTGCCACCTGGTTACCTGATCGGCCTTATTGTTGGATCAAGCTGATATTTGTGTTTTCCCTTCATCCAGGTCTGTGGGACCTTCTCAACAGGTTCGATGGCAAATAAACGTTACGGTGGGCCCTGGGAACTTTTTAATGGTGGGTGTTCAATCACCACTATTTCCTGTGGTATGGTCCACCTGAGGTTTGTATGTACTTCATTTTTGTGCTCTTGACCTAAAATGAGGAGGAAAAACAGATGGACGGCGTGGATATACAACATATACATCAAGGTGGGCCCCATCGTCATGGCCTCACCGAATCCTCCCTCCTGCAGAATATACTCACCCGGGTCCGGTAGATGAATCCCGAGGGTCTAATGAGCCTATTCCAAACTGGCACGTGCGGGGGAGTCAGCCATCCACATGGCCCACTTCAACTAATATGCGTTGGAAAGGTAGAAAAACAAAGGGCTCAACAGCGACTCTTTAACGGCTGGATTGCGATGCTTTCGTAGTTAATAAAGTCAGTATTCATATACCATGAGGAATGCTCCCTGCAAACGCAAACATCCATCCGTGAAGTGCACACGTGAGACCGTGGCACACGAGTGTGTGATCCGCGCTTTTCATCAAGTGTGGCCATGATCAACGTTCTCTGGCCTCTAAATGAGATCAGTTCACTCATCAGGTGGGCTGCAAGTTTACAACAAAGGATAGGAAAGAAAAATGAACGGTCCATATTCAGTATACACGTCATGTGGACTGGCTTGATTCATGGGACAGGCACCCCGACTGGGAAGGGCCCAGATTTTGCACACGTGTGCTGCATTGGCACTCGTGTTGCAATTGGCGTTTGCAGATGCGTATGTGATCCACATCCCCGTGATATGTATAGTACATTCATCCCTGATTTTCTATAAGTGGGGCCCACATTTCACCGATCCAGACCGTTGATAGTTTGGGCCACCATATGTATAAGCATACCCCAAAAAAACTCTTTTTGATATTTGGTCTGCAAGAAGATGGTAAAGATAAAAAAATAAAAATAAAAATAAAATCCATTCAACATAAAAGAACGAACTCGGATGGCTCTATGTTCTGTTATTGAGTTGTAGTCCATCAACGGTTGTGCCAATTATTTCGAAGGTCTGGATTCAATTAATCACGGGCCCTCGGCCAGTTTTGTCATATTTCTCGGGTGAGGCCATATACCAACTTTAGTTAGGTGGGCAAGAAGCTGGTATTATTCATAATTTCTTTTCTAGATCATCTCGTAGGCGTTGGAAAATAGATGCAGTAGGTAATGGAAGAAGGAAGAAATTGCAAATGAAAATATAAGCCTTAGACAGGTTTTTGGATATTCCAACGAATGTAAATATAAAAGAAGAAAAATGATAAATTACTTTTTAGGGCATGTTTGTTTTAACTATTTGTAGAGTAAATGCTTGTAAATGGATGATAATTACTTTTAATCACTAATCGCTTTGGAGAGAGATGAAATTTATGGGATAAATATAAGGCCCATCTTGATGTATGTGTTTTATTCATGCCATCCATTCATTTTACCAGCATGTTTTAGGGCATGAGTTAAAAATTAAGGCAGATTGTAAGCTCAAGTGGACCACATCGCAGGAAATAGGGGATAATAACATCCACCATTGAAAAATTTGCATAGGCCCATGGTGATGTGTATCTGTCATTCAGTACCTGTTCATAAGGTCAAAGGAGACGTGGATAAACCATAAGCACATATACCAACTTGATCCAAAACTTCTGTAGTGTGTAGTGTGGCCCAGGTACGCTTTGGTTTTGCCTCATTTTGAGCTGATCAAACAGATGGACATTCTAGATCAGGCACATACATCACAGTTTCTCATTAATTTGAAGTATTTCTTTATTCCTCACCGTAATTAATTTAATTTTTTATGGAACTATTCAGGTCAAAACCTCAATTTACATATATTTTCCCCAGTAAATAATCATTACTCATTTACATGCATTTGCAATGACGAAACAAACACTTGTGAATTTAAAAATTCAATAAGAAGATTTGCTACTCTTAATGTTGAAAATATCTCCTACAGAAGACAGAATATGGCACAAAACTTTAACGGATGATAGCAAAAGGGTAGAGATGAGAATCCAAGGCAATATATATTGGTCTAGAAATGCATATGCTCTTTAGACTATAATACTCAGGATATATAGAATCAAAAGGGGACAGTGACGTTTTTGGAGAGATTTTTATTCTTTCTTAAGACATTCACATGCCTCTTCACATGATATAATCACTGAATTTACATATCCTTTTTTTTTTTTGTGGCAGTTGTCTCTCATTTAGACGGAGATGGTTAAATGACGGTAAAAAGTTGTTACGACATCACAATACATGTAATTGTCCCTTAGGACTTGTTTGGTTCGGGGGGTTATTAAATGGTATGGGATTGCATTGAATGGATTTAGCACCATTATCACATAATGATTGTATGTCTGAAAATAACATATTATTTTGACAGTCCAATTCCACGTTTGGGATCAAATACTTCACATGGAAAAAAAAAATCATTCTATTAAGCAAACCCCATGTTTGGTGGACCATGGAATTGTAATCAATAGACCAGATTTATACTTGATGTTGATCACCTATATGCATATGTAACTTGAATGTCACATGTAACAAATGCAAATAGATGGACGACATGGATAAACACACGCATCAACGTAGGGCCCATAGATGTAGTGGATTTTGAAATCCACCATAAATCCTGCAATATTTACTTTGGATGATGCAATACTTGGATTAATCCAACCCTTCCTGTAATTTCCAAATGCCAGTTATAATTTGCATAGGACCAAATGCAATTCCATACAACTTAATCCTATGTTCCAAACAGATCTTAATAAGTCCAACTAATATTTGTGCAATTCAATAAAACACAATGCCACATGTATGATCGAGAGCATGTGTTCAGTTTATGTGTGTGATTAGAAAGTGTAGGCATGCTAGAGTCGTATTTGACTTAATGTTTGATTGAATGCTGGAGACCCCATACTGAAACGACTGAGTAAGACCGAATTTAGAAATCCAGCTGTCGAGTCAACCACCAGTTGTGATAAGCGATCATGTGATTTAAGAAAGGATAAGGGTGAGTCCTTCTTGATGGATTCCTTTTGCCTTATGTCTAAGGACTTATTCTTTCACAAATAATTAGAGCCAATGTATTTCTCAAAAAATTAAAGATGAACAAATAAATAAAAAAAGGCTAAAACAATGTTGATTTATCAAATAAATAAAGATGAATAAAGCTCTTTATAATTGACATAGTATTAAACAAACTAGAGAAATAAATAAAATGAGAGATAAATACTTAATCCATTTGTGAAAACAGATGATTGAGGTGAGTGGTTAGGTAGATGTGACCAGAAAGATGATTACCCAAGTAAGGACTTGATTGATCGAGATCCGGCAACTTAGGGTAGTGGATATTTAATTTAATCCTATGGTACTATAATGGTGCATTGGATAGTAGTGATCTGTGTTAAGACTAAGCTATGCTAAGATAAACGTAAAGAATATATATTATATTTGGTGTAGGCCTAAGCTCTTCAACGGATGCTCCTTTTATAGGTTGTCAAGGTGTCAAAACTCTCGTTGGGTTTTCTTGATGGTACAGGATCCTTCGTATCTACCGCTTTGCATTTTGAATATGGAGATTTTTGTAAATCTGAACTGTGGGTTTTTATATTTTCACTTTTGCATGGAAGGTCCTTTGTTAAATGTTGCTGCATCTAGATTATGGATTGATTAGAGTGATTTCCACCATTGTCCCCGATCTCAAATCAATCAGGTCATTAGTACATCTGAATGACTCGAACAGTGCCATCTCCATCCTTCTACGATCTCATTCTCTTTTGATAGTAAAACTAGTGGGACTAGATCCATCAAATCCTGATCTCCAATTCTTTTGATGATTCCGATCAGTGCACAGATATGTGCCCGATCTATCGATGTTGATTCTCTCCCGATTTGGGTCTGTGTTGCAACCAATCTGCTCAAATACTGGTTTAATTTTTAGATATTCAAAATTTTCGTGATCACCGTAAAGCTTTCAAACATTTTTGGGAAGGTCTCCCATGTTAGAAGGATTATAAGAGAGTACTTTATCGATTATATCATAGTCAGATTTGTGATAGAATTCTTTCCATCGGTAAGTTTTTTATAAACGTGCTGAGTACACTACCTTATTAAAATGGTATGCTAATCATAGCCACATGGTACTCATCATTTCGATCTCCTAACAACATGCGTATAGTTTTGTGCCACCGCATTAATAACAGAATTTGTATTCCCAAAGGAAGATAAGTAAAAGATATCCTCCGGAACCAGTATAATTTTACCAACATCGAATGCATAGTGACAACATGTGATGACTTTTTATTGATCCACATTGGTGCACTAAAAATAATTTTAAACAACTGCCACCGCACTTACCAAACACTATAATTTGATTCTTAGGTACCAGTGGATTTAACTTTTAGTTAAGCCATAGTTCACTCTATAAGTGTACCATGGCCAAAACAGTTCAAACCACATACCCAAAAGCCCCCGAATGCAACCTTTGCCCACATCTCGATGGCTAAAACCCTTCCCCTATTTTAAAGAAAATTTTCATAATATGTTTGTTTATCTTTTGAAAAATAAATGTTTTATTTTTAAAGTTTATTTTTGTGATAAGAATACAATAATAATCATATAAAGATAGGCCGTAAAACAAACCATGATTGTGTTTATTTCCCAAGGAAGAATGAGATGAAGGAGGTTCACTTATCTAACCGCCACATGTACAAAGGGAACACGTGTGCAAGTTCTAAGACGTCCAACAGGTGGGTCCTATTGACTGAGTGCCGTGACACACGAATCAGGTCCAAGTGGCCCACGAAGTTTGGAACGATCTGAACGATATGTAAATCTTGCCAAAAGATCGTAGCCCTCCATTTGTTTTGAACACCATCGCCAACCAGATGGACGGTTTAGATCTCACACGTGACCAGATGGATTGACTTACGTACACGTGTGGAATTAGCAGACATTGAGAATAAGGTACACAACGGTGCTTGCCGCGACTCATGCTCATCCGCATGCACCATCCATGGGACCGACACGTACACATCGGTCGGATGGTACGGATCCGACCATCTCCGCAACTCTGCATGTGGGTCCCATGGGCGATGTATGCTAGAGAGCTCAAACCCAAATCGGGGCGGCCAGACCACACCCATCCAATGTACACATGGCAGACGTACAGATAAATCTAGACCACTCAAATGATGTGAACCACTATGGACGGTTCACAGCCCAAGAAGTACAAGATCCATGATGATGATAACCGTCCAATTGTAGATCATCATCTGTACAGTTGAAATCATTTTTTCTATCGGTCCAGATTCAATAGGCAAAATCATATGGTTGGGATTGTCTCATCATTATGATTTTCTTCCTTAGATCCATTCCACGATGGATAAACGGCGTGAACGGTTGAGATAGGTGTCCATGAATCCGGAGTGTATGGTTTATGAAATGCAACATACGAGTGGTATCCAGCAGGGTTGTACCAGAACGTGCTTGTACGCCAAGAAAGGAACCTCCACAAGTTTAACGTGCTGCACCCTTTTTTCCCGCCAAGTGTGGGACATCCGATCTGTTCGAAAGGTCGGTCCCATCATGAGAATCATCTGGCGTGAATTTCAGGCAACTTATTTATTCATGAGGTGGGCCACACCCACAGAATCAATGATAGCCGAAGATCTGATGCTGATAAGGCTGACGATTTTCACGGCTAGGATGCCATACATGTGCCACGTTAGGTGATTAAGAACGGTAAGATTGGTGCTGATTATTTCGAGTCCTGATTCATCAGTTCACACAAATGGAGCCAATGGTTCGCTGATCTAGACCGTTGATATAATGGTACCTGCCATGTACGGAATATTTTACACATTAAAGATCGTAACCCATCAATAAGTGGCCTACAGATATTCATTCAAGAGAAATGTAGGGGAGCGGATTTGGCGACGCCCGGGTGACAGCTTACAGGGTGAGGCCCTCACTGCGGGGCCCACCTTGATGTATTTATCGTATATCCATGCCGTCCATCAGTTTTTCCAGCTCATTTTAGAGGATGGTCCCAAAAATGAAGTAGATCCAAATCTCAAGTGTGCTACAAAGTAGGGATTGAATGCCCACCATTAAAAACTCACTGGGGACACAAAAAGTTTTAGATCAAGCTGATATTTGTGTTTTCCCTTCATCCATTCAGGTCTGTGTATCAACAAGTTGGATGGAAAATACAAATTACCACCCAATGAATTTTTTAATGGTGGGCATTTAAAGACCACTGTTTCATGTGATGCGGTCCACTTAAAATGTGTATTGCTCCATTTCTGTGACCATATCCTAAAATGAGCCTGAAAAACTGATGGACTTTTCCGATATACAAAACATAATCAAAGTAGGCCCCACGATCAAGGCCTCACCCACTAAGCTATTACCCAAGCCTCACCTAATCCGCTCACCAACAATCCAAAACAACGACCAAGATTGCATGACAAGGATCTTCCATCTAAAGTGGTCGAAAGAGATGGAGGGTTAGGATGAAGGTAGATCTACATGGATTATCCACCATGCCGACACATGAGGACAACATAATTCAAGAAAAAGAAAGGGACCCAAGTGGAGGATGAAGATGGAGAGCAAGGGATGATTGAGAGAGGTGGGCCATGATGGGAGAGGTGGGGGCAAAATGATGAAGGAGAGAGCATGAGATAAGAAGCAATGATGTCATGAGAGTGTGTGAGGAACTTATTTTTTCTTCATGCCCTAAAGTAAAACCAACCCTTCCCTTTATACTTATGAAATCCATGCACTCCAAACCGGTCCCCCGCATCATACGCAACTCTCCCAGTTTCTCTCCCTTTTATCGTTTCGCGATAAATTGACCCCTCCTCCCAATGGGAAGATTAAGTAGGTGAGAGAGAGCACAAAATCCCCTACACCCCCGTTTTGATAAGGACTCGAATTTCTTGGGAGAGTACCGTACAAAAAGACGTTCTGCTGGGTCCACCGACTTTTGTTCGAAATCTAGTCCGTCCATCATTTGAGATGGATTGTTTTATGTGATACTTAAAAATATTAGTTGGATCCAAGACTCAAGTGGACCACACCACACAGAAAAGTAGGGATTGAGATACTTACCATTGAAATTTGAAACTTTTTTGGACCCACATAATAAGTTTTGGTTAGAGGTGATATTTAGTTTTTCAATTCATCCTGATGGATTCGAATTTTGAACGGTTTATATGTCATATAAACATGATGGTCTGGCCTAGGAAGGTTTCAGTGGTGGGTTTCAAAATCCCACCGTTGATTTAGTGCGACCGCTTGAGTTTTGGATTTGGGCTCTTTTTTTTTTTACACCTCCTAACTTGAGATGGAGCAAAGATGGAAGGTATGGATGTTAAATACACACATCCAAGTGGGCCCCACGGAGCTTTTTTGTGCGGATTCTTTACAACAACCGTGGCTAGGAAATTCGTATACTTAAGAAAAGCTGTGGGGTCCACTGTTAGTTTTGAGTCTGTCTGATTTTTAGACTTATGTCCTGTTGTTATCTTGAAAAATAGATGGACGGATCGGATTTGTGAAGGGCATATCTGTGGGCCCACACGGCTTCCGAGTACTGAAATGTACTGTGCCCGGGGGCACAGGCAATCCACATCCGTATTAGGAAAGTTGGAGGTTTGCTAATTCTACACGCGTATGGGAGCCCTGCCATCCACACGCAGGCACGAGTGCCAATATGGAGCACGTGTGAAGTTCTAAGCTTCTCATTGGGTAATATACACTTTTTTGGCACAAACGTCAGGCCATCTTACATCTCTAGTGGGACATGAAACTCAGAAAAATGGACAACCACAAAAAGCTGTTTTAAGTGACATTTACTTGGTACATTGTGGCCCACTTGAGGGATCAAACGGACTGGATTTTTACTAATAAGATCTAATAAATTTTCATAACCAGATGGAAAGTTCAGATCTCACACATACGAATATCTACACGTGTGGCTGCGTGTGGATGGGCAGGGCTAGACATGCGTGTGGAACTAGAATTAGAAAACGTCGTGGAGACGAATCCTAGGTTACTAACTTGCGAATATTCAGTATTGAAGAATATATACGCACTGTCCAGAGAGTAGTTATTTGATATAGCAGAGGAGTATTGTAATCCATACGCATGCATATTTTCACTTTACACATGTCAGATATATACATAATCCAAACCGTTCAAATTATTTATCTAACTGTGTAAGGACTTAATTTTATTTTTAAAATATTAAATAGACCGTTAATATGAAAGTAAATGAATGCTATAAATGAAACCAAAAAAATCATTTAAATAGAACTTAGAGTTGCCTAATTTTAAATACAAGCTCTTTCTGAGGTGGGGCTCATGATATGGACGGCTTGGATTAAGGTAATACGTTCCGAGTATACATGAGCTGTGTGCATGTGTTGATACTCCGTGTGGACTTCAACGCCTTTTTCTTGGTATCCTTGATCTCAGGTAGCGGATTAGGTGCGACCCCGGCCTCACCCAGTACAGTGCATCCCTGCCTATGGGTCCCTCCTTCATGTATATAATTTATATCCACACCGTCCATTCGTTTTTCTAGATTATTTTAGGGTAATAATCCAAAAACGAAGCAGATAAAATTCTAATGTGGACCATATCACAGTAACAGTGAAAGTTGACTATTAAAAACCTATTGGGGACAAAAAATATTATTGCATCAAGATGATATTTTTTTTTCCTTCATCAAAGTCTGTGTGTACTTGTGAAAAGGTTGGATGGAAAAAAACCATTACGGTGGGCATTACGTGGGCCCTAGGTAATTTTTAATGGTGAGTGATAACAAATTTTCTATGACGTGGTCCACCTAAGATTTTAACTACTTCAGATTTTGGTTCAAAACCTAAAATGAGCCGGAAAAATGGGTGGACGGTGTGGATATACAACAGATACATCAAGGCGATCTCCATAGTCAGGGTCGTACCGTGTTGGCTGATGCCACGGCCGCATGTAATTAGCTCCCTTGATGTTGGTGCTTACGTGGAGCAACAAAACCAAAAGCAAGGGCTGCGTATGACGCACGTTAACAGCGAATTTCAAAGTCTCTCTCTTCTTCTTCTTTATTTATTTATTTATATTTTTTTTAGCACACGCACTGTTTGTTCACACTTCGCTGTTAGCCACCCCACCAGGGAATCAATACCAAGACTAGTATTGAAACTAGGTATCTTTCACTCAGTCTACCACTTGAGCTATGGTTCTGGTGTAAGGCTCTCTTTTCTTTTTATCTACTGTGAATTTCGGAAAAGATGCCCATTAAGCACCATAATTGCCATCTCTACCATCCAACGGATGCACAATGCCCATCGATCCGAACCAGTGGATGAAGCTGGGCACCATCTAGATGAGCCATAATGTGTTGACACTTAGGTTTGCTTTATATCATGCGTAGTTCGTTGGCGTGCCAGAAATAATATAGTAGCTCAATTTAAACCGATCAACTTCCACCAAGTGTTGAAATAAGTTAATATGTCTAATTTAAAAATATATAACTAGATTTTGAGAAGATTAGTTACTTGTTTAAAAAATAATAATTTGTAATTGATCACTAAGAACAATAATAAGAATGCATCTTTTGAAATAATTACATGATATTATATAAAAAGACGTACACAGCGTGTGAGCGTAAATTTGAATTACAAATAAAGAAGATAATTAAGAATTATCATTACTAAATTATTGTTATTCCTAGATAAGTTGAGATAAAGGAAATTAATATATTTATGTAGTTTGATTTGTAGATTTTTGTTTGTCTTTTGATATTGGGTTCCTCTGTTATTCATAGAGATCTGTTGCATTTTGTTCTTCCATATCTTTTTTTCTATTACTATAACGATTATAGTGGTCAAAAAGTCTTCCTGTGTTATTCTCTTATTTAGATTGTTATTTTGTTACATTTCTTTTCATGATGGTTCTTCTTTTGTTGGGATAAAGTTTTGTTTCTTTCGATCACCTTTTATATTTTGACTGGCTAATTACATTTCTCTCTTCACTCGTAATTTGAACACAACACTCCGTAGACCATCCTTGAAGTGTAAAATTGGATTTACAATAGCTATAATCCCGCAAAAAACGCTCCAAGTATCTTGAAGATTTTTTCCTCCACTTTATATTTCTTATACAATACCATGTCCTTCTCTTATTGACTTCTCTTGAATGACCAAAAATAAAATACAACAAGATGCTCTTAAAGCTCACAATTACTACCTTTCATTTGCACAATCAAGAGAATTTATTGATAGACTGATTGGATAGAAATTGGGATATCCAACCTGATATTAGGCTCCACTCATCTATTTATTCGGTTGCGTACATGCATGTGTACCTCTTTATGGTGAAACAAATGGTATGGCACCATATCCTTCCCCTACATTATTATTTAAAAAAAAAAAAAAAAAAGATGGTTGAGATGATCAGATCAGTGTGATCTCGACAGTGTGGTCCATCTAGAGGCCTCCAAATGGCTGAATTTGATTGCGCTATGCGCAGATTGCACATTCAATCCCCACACCGAGTTTCCGTGTACTATTTATCTTTGTTAAGCCCAAACGCGCGTGTAGCCCTCCAGATGCCCACGCAAGCACGATGTCCATATGGCACATGTGTGTGAGATCCGAGATCTCCATCATGTGGGCCTTGCTGATTCATGTATTCTGACATAAAGATCAGGTGGCTTTACTCATCAGGTGGGCCACTGTGTCAAATCAAAATGGATGGCTGGCAAAAGAATTTTAAGCCATCCATTTCTTTTTTGTCCATTCGGCCCATCCAAAGAGCGAAATGAACAGAATTTTTTAGGACGAAAAACATAAGCAGTAGGGCCCACCTGACAAAAGTATCGGATCTTTCGTACATCTTACGTGTGCGGGTTTTTTTGTCTAGGTGGCAGGCTTCTATACGCGTGTTGCTTACGCAAAACTAGTACATAGAATCTTATGATGGCTGACCACCCTTTTAAAATGGCCGTGAATCATCCTCCGTTCCTCCCTCCACATGTGGCACTCGTGTAAAGCTATCTAGACCATTGAAATTGTGGGGCACATATGGATAGAGCAAACCTCTAAAACATCGACTGTGAAATTAATGGAGGGTAAAAATCAAAATAGCGAGCAATTTGGAAGGGCAAAATAAGGTGATTGCTATCATCTTCTAGTTTAGCTTTTGGATTATGGTCCATCTGCAATCCTGTCGGCGATTTGGACGGTCTAGATTACCCTATAATTATGCCATGAATACGATTGAAGAGTAAGGTGTTGAATCTATCCATATGAAAAAGAGAGACTTGATACTCTGGCAGAGTGAGATGGATGATACGCGGTCACTTAGAAATTCCATACGTTGCATACAAACAATTCAAAATAAACTGTCCAATGCATTAGATGCATCTTGAAACAAAAGTTACACTTGTTTGAGTAAAATGATAACATTAAACGGTTCTAATCGCGAAAACGAGTGTCTACAAATCAAAGGTTAGGAATCTTCAGTCAATCTGATTTTTGGGATGTCACTTGTAAACATTGGGTTCCACAATTTAGTCGGTTTAATTGGAAGTAATTTATGCCACGTATGCAAGTTCTAAGCGCCTGTGTATCAAGCTTCATCTACCGTCCGAGTATCAAATAAATTCCCTTAAAAAAAGAGTAAGTCAAAAGATAACGAGAAACTGCCAAAATAACAGCCTCCTACGTCCTACCCTACAAAGCATCCAAAGAAGAAGAGAAACCAATTTCTCGTGTACCCAAAATATCGTGATAAATTTCCTAATTTCTCGGATATCGTCTTCTGTAGAAAATCACGTGCATTGATGCATCAAAGTTCGCAGCTATCAGTTAATAAAAGGGAGGGAAACGAGATTTTATCGTTAGGGCGTGGAACCCTCCTACGTTAGTTTTCCACCGTTTCAAAGATGAAGGTGACGAATCAACTATACTCATGGCATGATTATATGGAAATCCCAACCGTCAAAATCACTGATCCAACTGTGGATGGAGCATAGGCGAAAAATTAGAGTGATAAGATAGGAATATCTTTCTAATTTTTCCCTTTATATTTGGACCACTAATTGATCTAGTTTTTTATTGCCATAAATTGGATGGTTAGGATTGCTTGGTTATTGTATTTTTTGGTATTCTCAATCCACATTTGGACCCGCAATTTGCATGGCCAGGATAGCTATATTAGTGCACACTTAAGTCACCACCATTTAAGAAGATGGTGCTGAAGTAACATTAGAAAGAGAGAGGGAGACTTCAGAAGGCATTGGGCGAAGGATCCAATGCAACCATATCATGGCAACCCACTCACATTGCTTCTGTGTGCATTTTCAACCATTGGATATAATTACAGCCGTAAGAGAGAAAATTCAACCTCAGGACTGTACGGTAGGGCCATGGTTCTATGATCCAGTCTCTTGATCCCTAAAACAGTATGGAAGATCCTAACCATTTGATTGGTGGCCTACATGTGTAGGATATTTGATGGCAAAGAAAAGGCTTAAAATGAGTGGTCAGGATATTCAGATATGGAGTTTTCAGAGAACCCCTGATCCAAGGGGCTGCCGACAAGATCAATGGTGTGGATCACTGAAGACGGGACAAAATGTACGGACATTGGTGCCTTAGGACACAGTCCTGAGGTACATGACCTGAAAAATATAGGACTCTGATTGCGTAGTGTGGAACACAGCTCGGAGGTCGGTACTGTGTTGAGGTGGCAAAGCTATGTGGGCCCAACATGATGTATGTTTGATATCCACACCGTCCATCCATTTTTCCGGATCATTATAGGGGATGATTCGAAAAATGGGGCAGATTTAAATATCAAGTGGACCACACCACAAGAAACAGTGGGGATTGAATGCCAACCATTGAGATCTTGCTAGCGGAGAAAGAAGTTTTGGATCAAGCTGATATATATTTGTGTTTTCCCTTCAAAAAGGTCTGTGTGACCTTATGAACAGCTTGGATGGCAAATAAAAATAATGGGGGGCTCTTGGAAGATTTCAACGGTGGGCATCATTGTTCCCAATTCTTTCTATGTTGTGGTCCATTTGAGCTTTGGATCTGGATAATTTTTGGTCTCATTCCAAAAAATGACCTGAAAACATGGAAGGACGGTATGGATATAACACATACATACATCATGGTGGGGTCCACAGAACTCTACCACGTCAACACAGTACCCCGGCCGTTGCTGTATTCTACGCTACGGAATCGGAGTCCATGATATCCGAACCATCCAAAATGTGGGTCCATTTCTGATGAAGAACATACAAGAAACATATACTGTATCTTGTCCATCTGATCCGTGTCCATCAAATGGACGGTTATAAACGAAAACATGTCCACCAAACGTACGGTAAGGATCAATCAGTGTATTTATGTGGTATGCTAGAGTGGTCCAGATTGCTGTACATATAATATATGAAAAATTGTGTAAAGTGGAAGTTAGCACGAGGATGTCCCACCACATCTGCTACACCATCATATAACTTCTCATCAACAAACGCCGAAAAGCTAAGGCCCACCAAAGAAAATATAGAAAACAAACACTGGAAAATCGAGAGAGAGAGATGATTCATTTCCATGAGTGAAAGAGCCCACCTTTTCCCTTTTATCTAAGCTTTCCTTGCTTCTTATTCTTGTATGTTTGCTTGTTTGTTTGTTCTCCAATCTCTCTCTCTCTCTCTCTCTCTCTCACTTCTTCTTGTTTCTTCTTCATGTACTTAGAATTTTACAAACCCACATTCCCAAACATGGCGGATTTAGAGGTCGAAAAGGATCGGAAACTGCTCCAATTCGAGTTTCTTTCAAGACCCATTTTGGAAATTCCAAATGGATGTGAGGCTGCAGCTTCTGAAGAATGCAAGTCCCAAGGAGGAGAAGGAGAAGAAGGAAAATGTCAGCACGTAGAAGCTTCTAAAGAGAATGGAATTCTTATAGAAGATGAAGAAAATGATGGATACCAAACTCCTACATCTTCAGAACATAAAATTCCGGCGATCCGACGATGCCCACCTGCACCAAGGAAGCCAAGATCTATGCCATTGAAAAAGAGGAAAGCGGATTTTGATTCCTGCCGCATTCGAATCGATATTTCTGAAGATATTGAATCTTTATTCCGCCCGATTATAGTGGATTCCGGCCTCAAGATCAAGAAAGCCAGAAAGGGTGATACGAAATGATTTTTTTTTTTTTTTTTTTTTGGGTTGCGTTGATAATCAAGATCATGTAACAATTTCAATGTTTGTATTAGTTTATATTATTGTCTTTACAGTGTGGAATTTCACATGAATTCATGGAATTCACTCTAATGGTAGGATCGATCCAGTCCGTTCATCTGGTGGGCAAATGTATGTGCCTTGGGTCCAAATCAGCTGGTTCAATTCGGTTACCAAATGGGTCCACATATGTAACTAGAGTTTGTTTATCTTGTTCAGCCGTCCTTTTCTCATTGATCAAACCAGTCTATTATGGGTCCAATACATACAATATCCAGCCCCACCTGATGAACGATCCAGATCTCTCTCTCTCTTTTTGGTATAACAGCATATACACTTTGCGGTCCACCAGATGAATGATCTAGATCTCTCTAGTATGTGTGCCACGTTATAATGTGATTCTTTCTCTTGGGTGAGTGCACTCATCACAATTCTCTTACTAGTGCTGGTCTCTCTCTCTCTTTCTCATCTGATGAGCGATTCAGATTCTTTCTTTTTGTTCCAACGCCACATACACTATGCGGCCCACCTGATGGACAACCCAGATCTCTCTCTCATGTACCACACTATAATGTTATTCTCTCTCTTGGGTGACTGCATCCATCACAATACTCTTACAATGCTGCTCCCTCTCCCTCTCTCACATCTAATAAACAATCAAGATCTCTCTTTTTCATCAATGGCCACACACACACCGTGGCCTAGCTACCTGATGAACGATCCATATCCCTCTCACATGTGCCACATTATAATGTTATTCTCTCTATTGGGTGAGTGCTCCAATCATATTTCTGCTCTCTCTCTCTCTCTCTCTCTCTCTCTCTCTCTCCTCTCTCCTCTCTCACTCAGATCTGATTTGTAAAGATAAAGGCAAAGTTTCCAAAGCTGGAGTTTTAAGTACATCCCACTGGAAAGGTGTATAGGATTTACACTTTAGTGCAGCACCTCTCATGTGGCTCTTCTATTGTAGTACCAGTCTCATATGTTTATTTCTTATATATATTACATGAAAATGGAGGCACTATTATGTAATTTATTTTATTATTTTTATTTCTATAAACCTCTACACTTTCTTTGGATTCCCCCCAATAAATAAATTATTAAAAAACAGGAAATTCAGTTTGGTTTGTACTTACTTTTTAATTAGATCTCACAGAAATACAAGCATTTGTTCAACTGAGATACTTGGGTTGGACTTTCATGACTAGACACCTATGACAGAAAAAGGTGGTGACTCATCCTCCTCACATGTGTTACTCATGTATGGCTATCCAGACCATCCAAATTGTAGGCCACTTTGTGTATGAAACGTATCTTTAAAATTGCATTGATCATTCAATTATAACCATTCATTTTGGTAGGCTACCAAGGATACAGTAAGAAGTAAAATAGTGAGTGGTCCAAATTCCATGGGAAAAATCAAATGGTTGGTATAATCTTCTGAGTGTGATCTCCTCAGCGCTTTGAATACAACAATGCCATTTGTACAGTTGAAGAGTCACCACCATTTAATTTTTTAAAAAAATGGTACTAAACTTTCATAGGAGTCTCACCTATCATTAATTTTAATAAGATTATTATTACAAGAAATGGTATCCAAGAGAGGCAAACATGCCATTTGTTTTTTCATTAGCGACAAAAGATTGGTTTTTCTTAAAATTACAAAATTGCCCATGTCATAACAGGGTTGGATCAGCTTGGATTTATCTGGTTTTTCTCAAAATTACAAAAATGCCCATGTCATAAGAGGGTTGGATCAGATGTGCTTGGATTTATTTTCACCTGCAATGCATTGCATGGGAACTTCACATGGAATGGGGGCAAAAATTAAAATGCATAGCGTATCTACACCATCTGAACCGTGAAGAAGGTCAGTGCAGCCGTTAAGATCGCCTGTGCAAAAAATCAGGCGGGCCCCTGTCTGGCAGGCCACCTTTTATGAAAGCAATGGACCGTTTAAATCAAACCTGCCGATTATCCGATTTCACGTAAATGTATGGCTCGACTGATGAGATTCATGGTGAGGCCCACCTTTTGGATGGATAGGATGTGTGCCCATGTGATGTATTGGCATGTTTGCACCAATTGCAATTTTTGGAGTGAGGAAACCATCATGGGGTTTCAGCATGCGCATGGATAATCATACTCCCGAGATTATCAATGCTTTTCCGAGATGGATAGATGTACCTGAATGCATTGTATTCAATGAGAATTGCATTTTTTAAGGGATGATCATATCCAACTGGTTGGACCACAAGTTAAATTCCAACAGCGACTAATTTCAAAAATTTTACTTTTATGAAAAATCTAATCCATCCAATAGATTGGGTCCAGCGTGAGGATCATGTATTAGAAAAATAATCCTGACTCATTTAATATATATACATGATATATAAAATAATCAATAACCAGTAAAATTTTAAAATGCAATTTGGATCTCTTGATGAATAAATCAAATTAATTTTTGCATAAGAAGAACCTCCTGGTGGGGCCGATATCTTGAATGGATTGGATTTTGTACACGTATGATCAGATAGATAGATATTATCCGCTAATTAGGAGTTAGATTAGCAGCCCAACCGGTTGGATGCGAGCTTCTCTTTTTCAGTAAATCTCATTTGATGGTTATTGGCACAAGTCATTGTCATGTCCTTGATTTTTGAAGATTTGCTACCTTTGCAGTTTATAACATGGGTAGTTATTTAATACTCCTGCAGAGTGTCATGGTTCATACACATGCACTTTGAGATTTCACACACGGCATGCATACAACTCAACTTTAAACCAAAAAATTCACAGGCCCACTATAGATACTTCAGAACCCAAATATTCTATTGATCAGATGATTTTAAAATCCAATTACAAGGACCCAAATATTTCATTTTCACCATCTACTATTGCAACCGTAGGAAATAATCTTCAGACAGTTCTTCGTTTACGGCCCATCTATACAGAGGCCATGATTTTGGACAGTTCAAATTTTGTTTGTAGATGTGGGTAGTGTACAATTTCCAAGTGGTAGTATATGAAAGCATCATAAGGCTCCAGAGTATCAATGTTTTATCTCTTTTAGTATTGTCCTAAACCCTAGAAAGGAAAAGGGAAAAGATGGGGCAGGTACAACCAACTGATCCGTTGGATTGAACTAACAAGAAAATGAAATGAAAAAGGCTATCAATGCTTATGTGCATTCTTGGAATATGTGAACTACTTCACGAGAGATGGCCATCATTTTTATATATTGTTAAATACAAATGTTTCATTATCATAATTCTAATTTTAATAAATAAAAATGTGGGGCCCACTCAGTTGATCATGTGTAGGTGATGATCCAGACCGTTCATCAAGCCACATTATGGATAGGGGTGACCTTTGATTCAACATTCTTGGCCATCTGACCGTCCGGTTATTGAAGAATGGATGTTGAGCATAATCAAGATTAGACAATTTAATCGGGTCTGATCAATAATTTTTGGCTGATTAATGATCTGATTGTGTATTGGCCCACCCATGTGAATCCGATTAGAAATCGGGTTGGGATAGCTCAGATACCCGGTTATGTGATTTGTTTAACTTGAACTTTGCAAAGCCCACACATGTGTACAAGGCAGCTCGCATGGTGCATACGTGCAACATCCAAGTCATCCATCAGATGGGTTTCATTGTGTAGGTGTTGTTGTTATCTCAAAGTAAATCTTGTCCATTGAAATTCCCACAGTTTTAGTTGGAGAGAGAAATGGTTAGCCAAACATATGGTTTTTTCACAATCTATGGCCCACCTGATGAGTGGACGGATTCGTATCTCGGTACCCCACGTATATGGTACGTGTATTTCAACCTAATGGGAGCTGAATCCGATTACCTTTACTCGGGTCGGATACAGGGACACCTGTACCCGACTCTTGACAGCCGTACGTTTTTAGTTCTAGTTTTATTGAGCTATTATTCAGGAATCTTAGCTAGTTTTTTTTTGGGTTTGTGGGCCATAAACGTGGGACCATCTAGAAAACTGATCTGAACCACATACACGTGAGCACATGTGCGGTGGGGATATCATGTTCCACGTCACTATGATTTTTGGCCGTACGAATATAAGGAGCGTAAGCTTTACATCAAAGAAGAAACTTGGCGTACAAGCCATCCGTACCATCAGAAGAGTTCAGACGCCAACGATCTAGACAAGCTTGCTGGTGGGCCATGTTTTCTATAGCCTTTTGACGGTCAGCAAAAGTGAGCGGAGTCCACGTTGATTGGACTGTAAAGATGGTTTATACAGCGAGTTTCAGTGTATAATCCATCCAAAAGGAAGTAGGTTCCTTTGTGACGTTTGTAGAATATAAGCTTTATTCTAGAACTACGTATGTGTGGCCCACCGTGATGTGTTCATGATATCCACTCCGTCCATGTGCAACCCCTCATGGGTGGATTGTCTTATGAATGGATTGGATGGCATATTTTAAAAAAATAAAATCAGGTCGGCCACACAATGTGCCTGAGACCTCTAAAATCACTTGGTGTGGCCCACCTTGTGGTGGATTGTCTTATGAATGGATTGGATGGCATATTTTTAAAAAATAACATGGTGGGCCCCACACACAATCTGAAAGATTTTAATTGCGGGCATCCCCATCCCAAATGCTTTAGATCGGCCTGATTTTTTGGGTATGGTCGGTGCTCTGTGGGCCCCACCATGATGTATGTGTTTCATCCATTCCGTCTGCCTATTCTTCCGGATCATTTTATGGTATGAGCCCAAAAATGAGGTTTAATCCAAATTTCAAGTGGACCGCACAGTGTTGATTGAACGCCCACCATTAAAAACTTATTGGGGGCCACAAAAGTTTTGGATCAAGCTGATATATATATATTTTTCCCTTCATCCAAATCTGTATGACCTAATCAACAAGTTAGATGTCAAATAAACATTATAGTGGGCCCCAGGAGGTTTTTAATGGTGGAAATTCAATCAGTACTGTTTTCCCATGGTGTGGTCCACCTGAGATTTAGATCTACCTCATTTTTGGTATTAACCTGTAAAATTATCTTTCAAAATGAATGGACGGCGTGGATAAAGCGCATACATCATGCTAGGGTCCACATAGCACCGACAACTAGCCACCTGGCTGGTGGCAGCGTCACTAGCCAAACCGCGTCCGAACTTTAAGGGCGACTGACTAGTTGTGGGGCCCACACACGTAGCTTATTGGACAATAACTGCAGAATAACCAGACTCCCAGAAAAAAGGCTGCATATGTCAAAAGCATGGGGTGCATATATCACTCTCCTTCCAACCCAAATCTACCAAGGAGGAGTAATCTGACACTGTAAATATCCCATACATTGCATAGATACTCTGTACACGTGGCATACACGTAATCATATCCAAACCATTCAAATCATGCCTCATGTTCCTGGATGAAGCAATGTCCCTTAGCTCTCCCGAAATGACGTTCTAAGTATCCATTTTAAATGGACGGTTTAAATAAAAATAGGGAACTATCCAAATTCAAAAAACAAGTGTCCGGAATGTAGGTTAAGATGGTTGAATCAGTTTGATTTTAGGACCGTTTCCCATGTGGGGCCCATAATTGGACGGTTAGATTTGGGGATTGTGTATGCCATGTTGGCAGAGACTACCTGCAAGAGTATGGATGGGGTAAATCATGGTCCCTTGGGAACCGTTAATTCACAGGCATTACAGACTACGTAAAGCTTAACAACTTTAAAGTAAGCATGTGAAATTAAATGAATAAAATGCTAATGTGGCAGGTGTCCAATCTGCCCCAGCACGTGATCATCTAGAGGGTCCCACCATATATGAACCACATCCCACAAGTGTCACTGATCAGATATGTCATACCTTCTCTGGGTGGTGAGATCTAGATGAACGGCCTGGATCACTCTATTATTAAAAGAAAATTACTAAAATCCAATTGAATGATATATCCTGCCTTTTTGAATGTCTTATTGTTTTTTAACCGTCCATTTCACAAGCCATTGATCGAATGGCCAGCATATCTGTTGCCAAAGTGATTCCTTAGAATGAGTTCTCACTTAAATGGATGATTCACGTTGATGATGGGACCTATTTTCTCTGATCAATCATGACCGTCTATCCGTGCATGATATTGATTGGATATTTTGGACCATTTGTTTTGTGTGATTCTTCCACCGTCATCTGACATGTTCATTGTCGAATGCGCGAGGGTTCGGTGGATCCCCTTATCCACCGAGGTGGGTGGATCCATGACTGTGGGGCCCACCTTGATGTGTACCTTACATCCATGCCGTCCATCCGTTTTGACAGATCATTTTAGGGAATGATGCCAAAAAAATAGCAGATACAAATCTTAGGTGGACCACACCACAGGAAACAATGGTGGTTGAATACCCACCGCTACAAACTTACTGGGGCCACGGGAATATTTATTTACCATCCAACCTGTTGATAAGGTCACAAACACCTGGATGAAGGGACCACATAAATATCAGCTTGATCCAAAACTTTTGTGGCCCACAAGAAGTTTTTAATGGTCAATCACAACTATTTCCTATGGTGTGATCCACCTGAGATGTGGATCTGCTTCATTTTTGGGATCATTACCGAAAATGACCTGTAAAATTGGATGGACGGCCTAAATATAGAATACATACATCAAGGTGGGCCCCACAGTACCGGGCGCACCTAATCCGCTCCCTTCTAGAATGAATGAGCAGTCCAGATCGATAATTGGAAGTTCCCTCGTGTCCAAAGAAAATAGTTGTACGGTAACCTACGATAACAAAACAAAATGCCTCTGATGCAGAGGAGCGGGCTTCAATTGATGCATCACTGATATGATGGTCTCTGTGAACAAAATATGCTCCAGATTAGAAGATCCTAGCCATTGAACATTAGACATTTTTAATTGATGCATACAGTGCTATGCTTTCTTTCTATCGAAGGCCTGGATTTCTCGTGTGTTGGCGTTTTTTCATGCATGAGCAATGAACGGTGGGGCCCATCGTATCAACGGTTTGAGTGACCATAAGCCCTACTTGTTCAAACTGAAAGACAGGCGTTGCTGTCCAAACATTCTCAAGCACGGAATCCAGAGCTGGGTATCGAGTCAAGTCTGACCGGGTTAGGGCTGACCCGACTCGATCCAGGCCTGATCCAAACTCGACTCGACTCAACTCTGCACTGAGTCCAGCATGCCTGAACCGATCCGAATTCGAGCCTGACCTGAACTAATCCGGACCGAGTCCGACCCAGTCAAAAGTACCGAGTTAGTTCGAGTTGGCACTGATTCGGATCGAGGGAGGGAGGGAGTGGAGAGGTGATAGAGGAGAGGGTGGTGATGGTGGTGGGTGGCTGTGGGCTTGGAAGAGGAGGGAGGGAGTAGAGGGGAGGAGGGTGGTGATGGTGGTGGGTGACTGTCAGGCTTGGAGAGGAGAGAGAGAGAGAGAGAGAGAGAGAGAGAGAGAGAGAGAGAGAGAGAGAAGGGGTGGTGATGGTGGTGGGAGGTTACCGGGCTTGGAAGAGGAGGAGAACGAGGGAGAGAGAGAGAGAAGGTTTGGGATTGGGTCAGAGTTGGGCGCGGCGTATAGGGTTAGATATACTTAAAAAATAGGATTTTTAAAATTATATATATATATACACACACACACACATACACTCGAATTCATTATGAGTTAGTTTCCGATTGAGTCAAGTCTAACCGGATCAAGTTTCGGGTCAAGTTACAAGTAACTTGAACTCAATTCAGTTTGGATTCAGATTTTTGCGAAGCCTACTCAATTCGGACTGACCACCCATTCGGTTCGGGCTGAGCCAAGTCCAAATGGGTCCGACAAGTCAAGTCATCCCGTGCCCAACTCTAACCATACGACTGTATAACATGCCTCAAAAAGGTAGCATGGGGACGCAGTGGATCCCTGATTGTGGTGCCACTGTAATGTATGTGCCTTATATCCAGGCTGTCCATCCGTTTTGACAGCTCATTTTATGGCATGCTTCATTTATAAATGAAGCATATCCAAATCTCATGCTGACCACACTATAGGAAACAGTGATTAGTGATTGAATGCCCACCATTAAAAACTTCTTTGGGGCCACTGGAATGCTTATTTGCCGGAAGCCAACTGCATACCTGGCGTACTAAGTAAACTTCATGAGGTTCACCCTAGTTTATATATTTTATTCACCTAGTCCATCTATTTTATCAGATAATTTTAGGGGGCGTTTGGCGCATGGTATTATATGGGATTAGGTGAGATGGAATTGCATTTGGTCCCGTGCCAATTCCACTCAATGCCCTGGAATTAGATTAGATGGAATTGCAGTGGGACCTGTGCCAATTCCACTTAATGTTAGCAAGTTGCGTAGGTCCCACCATGATGTATGGGCTATATATCCACACCGTCCACCCATTTTTTGAGATCATTTTAGAGCATGGGCCAAAAAATCAGGTAGATCTAAAGCTCAAGTGGACCACACCATAGAAAGCAGCGGGGATTGAAAACTTCTTCAGGGCCACATAAGTTTTGGATCTGCCTCATTTTCAGGCCCATGCCATAAAATGAGGTTACAAAATGGATAAACGGTTTGGATATAACACGTGTTATTCTCAATAGTTTCAAATGATAGTGGGTATAACTATTTAATGTACCACCGTATTACAAACATAGCATGGAATTAAGCTTATCCCATGGTATTAGGGGACAACCCCTACCATGTGTAATAATTATATTTTTTTGAATCCCATCCCACCTAATCCTTCCCAATGCCATGAGCCAAACACGCCCTAAAGCTCAAGTGGACCACATCACAGGAAACAGTGTTAACTGAACATCAATCGTTGGAAAATTATTAGGGGCCACAAGTTTTGGATCAAGCTTACATTTGTGTTTTCCCTTCATTCATCCATGTATGTATGATCTAATGAAAAGGTTGGATGACAAATAAACATCACTGTGGGTCCTAACAAGGTTTCAACGGTGGAAATCATTATTCCCACTGTTTCCAGTGGTATGATCCACTTGAGCTTTGGATGTGCTTCAATTTTGGACTCAACCCCTTAAATGAGGTGGGAAAACGGATGGACGGTGTAGATAAACCACATACATTCAAGGTGGGTCCAAATGAGTTTACTCAGTATGATAAGAACATTACGCAGTCCGATTTCTTATTTGCCATCTAACCTGTTGATAAGGTCACACAGACCTGGATGAAGGCCCCACACAAATATCATCTTAATCCAAAATTTTTGCAGCACCCAGTAAGGTTTTAATGTGGGCATCCAATCATCGCTGTTTCCCGTGGCGTGGTCCACCTGAGATTTGGATCTGCTGCATTTTTGGGTTCATGCCCTCAAAAGAGCTGCCAAAACGAATGGACGGCGTGGATATTCCATCTATGGCTACTCGCAGCAGTAGCCATCCAATCCTACCATCCTTTTCTCGCCAACGGACTACAGCCTGAGCGGGCAGTTCTTCGCTGGGATCCACCTCAGTGTCCCTTTATAACCGTCCATTTCTTCATCCAGATTTGGCCCATCTGATGATTAGATCAGCTTTGCTTTTGGGCCATGGCACATCAGCAGTGGGATGCATCAGATGAACGACTCTGATCTTGATCACTGGCACTATAGCTCGTACAAGTGGGGCCAACAGCTTGGCGATCCAAGCCATTGATTCGCTGGCCCCAGCGTATGATATGAAGCATGCCCCAAAACTGTCCCATTAACGGAAGACCCCATCTCATGCAGATCATCACAGCATTTCTTAATCTTAACCGTCCATTAGCGGGGTGTCCAGGGCATGCTCCATCCATAGTGAGACACGTCAGCTCAATGGCCTGGATCACTATCCATGGGTCCCACTTGCACAAATTACAGGTCTGCAAACCAACCAAAATCCACAATAACAACAAGAATGCGTTTGGATGTACCATCCAATCGAATTGCAGTAACTAGTACAACAAGTACAAATAATCAAATGATGGGTCGTGCATGAAAGAAATGCAAATGCAGTTTGGACAATTCGTGATTCAATCCAGTTGCACATCCAAACACAGCAACCTAAAAAGTTCAATGGGAATTCTAGAAATAAATACGCACCATTTGCAGTCTTACAGCATCTAGCTTCAAGACAAACGACGACACAGACCTACGAACAGAACAGTGCTTAAAAGAACTTTTCCAATAAAATCTATTGCGGTTTGAATTTAATTTAACTGATCTTGAAATCGGCTGATGAAATTCGCTTACTTGGAATACAGAGAGGCCGACTGGAACATGGAGTCGTTCCTCAGAGGAATGGAGGAAAGATGACCCATCGCCTTGGATACCTCAGTCTTCCTTCTTTTCCATCAAATAACTGCAAGCCCAAGGAGTAAATGTAAGAAACTGTCTTGATGCACCGACTTCGTGTAGGTGCGGCCCATGGTTTGTTGATCTTATGGGAGAAAAGGCAGCTTGGGGGACCAAAACTGGTACAACTCACACTGATTCGGTATGACTCAGTTGATTCGGTCCCATTTCAGCCCCATACCGGTGTAGGTGAATTGTTTTGTTTCAGACCCACATCAATATCAGATGATCTTTAAAACCATGGCCCCATGTGAACAGAATCCTGACCCTCAGCGAAACAATATGTTTTGTGAGGATTAGGACCCTCGTAATTTCTCAAAACTGAATAGCTGCAAGCCCAGCGAAACGGACCACTGTTTTGTTTTTGAGGAATTATTTGACTTTCGAGAGAAGGATTTTCAGTTTGTACAAGTGAGCCTCATGATTCAGTTGATGGGACCCACCGAATGGACCATGGCCACAAAATTTCCCGATTGGCCTACTGTTGAATATGGACCACTCGATGTATTTCTCTTCTTAACCATCTACTGAAGTGTTAGGATTGACCCATCAAGGAAATTCCCTGGACATGGGCCATCCACTAAGGGGCCCATATATCAATGGTTTGAAGAAATGAACTGTGGATCCCACTTGTACAAATTTGAAACTGAAAGAGACGAACATCATCAGGTCAGGGATGATATAATTCCTCCTGATGCATGCATGTAGGCAAGCGGCATTTACCTTCTTCAATCGGCGATGCTTCGCAAGGGCCCAATTGCTCATGATGAAAGCCGCCACCACAAAGAAGACATAACCTGCAACCGTCTGTGTGGCGATATTGAAACCAACCCACTGATAGATTTCTGTTGTGTAGTTGGCGCACGTAATGATATTGAACAAAAACCCACGTGGGATCTGATACCCACCGTTCCCGTCCGGGCTCCTAAGGTTCCGCAACAATAGATGGCAATAGAAGTTTGCAAGCTGAGAAACCAATCCGAAACCAAACCCAATCTTCATCTGAAGATCGCTTACAGGAGTATAGAGAGGATGGTTCACATAGTAAGCGATGTACATTCCAAAAGACCAATAATACGCGCAGTTCCGGAAAACGTTCGAGAGAGGTGAAGTTGCATGGCTGAACCTGTGGACGAAGAACGTTTCCATGATGCGTTTGAAGTAATGGAAGCACCAGGAGTACATGGCATATGTCTGAACTAAGTGTATGACACGGTCGCCCTCATAGCCGAAGTACTTATAGACGGGGTAGTAGTAGAAGATGGGGTAGATGAACAAAGGGCCCAGATACTCCCAGAAGAAAAGGATGCGGTATGAAACCTGCATGCCCAAGTCCTTGAACACCACGGTGAGAGTGTTAGTGTTTCCATCAGCATAATCTTGGATATTCTTTTTGGGGCTGAGGACAATGGGTTTTCCCTTGGATCCAGGTTGGAGCGGGAGGGTGAGGCGCTGTCTTGAAGGATAGTACTTTTTGGCTGTTGAATACAAACACAGTCAGTTCAGATATTTGTATACAAGCCGTTAAGAAAGAAGAAGAGAAAACATTTAAAAACTGAACAGGCTAGAAAGGATACCAAAAAAATAGAAAAGCTTATCATTGTATTTTCATAATTCAAATGGGCTTGTTTGGTTTGAAGTGATAGGAGGGTATTCAATGGTAATTTTTTTCCCTCTTAATGCATATATTGCAGAAAAGCAAACATCTGAAAGATAATCATTTTACAGTACACTATAAAGTATGCTAACTACTGGAATGAAAAAACTAATCAGTACGCATCCGGGCCCACAGGTGCCTGATGGACACAACCCAATTTTAATGGATCCTGGTGGTCCCATGTTTTGGACCCCTTAACAAATCGGGTCAGATTAGGGTCTCACCTTTTGGAATCGTTTAAAAATGAGGTCTAGCCATGCTCAGGTTGGGTCCATGTGATGGACCAGGTTAAAGTTGGGGGTTGAGTCTAGTCAGCTCCAGGTTAGTTTAATAGTACTCGATGAATTTAGCAACAAAATGAGGTTTCATAAGCCACAAACATGGAAGAGAGCTTATTTCTGAACCATACATGTGTCCAGGTGGCGCATGTATGTGCGATGTAATCCATACAATGGGTGGGCCCAACCATGTAAATGCTCATGTTTCCTGAACCCATCTCAAAACCTAGATCCAAAGAACCAATGAGTACCCAAATCCAATCATATCTAGGTCTGGGTATTCAAGAACTAGACTAGGACTTGGCAAGACCTGTATGTGTACCTGTTGACAGCCCTACTATTTACTTTAGGTTACCAGCTGCAATTCATGGTTGGGGGAGATCACTGCACTGCAATATCCACCAATTCCGTCAAGCCCAACAACCCCTAATTGATAATAAATGATCAATTGAGTGAGAATCATGGATGGAGACTCCAAGGTTTTAAACTTGGGAGTCCCAGTGCAACTTGCCCAAGGGCAAAATCATTCAGTTTTGGCTGAAATCAATGGGTCCCACAGTGAATTGTCTAGAACATATACATCTCTTAGGGGGACTCGGTTTATTCTTGAGCGAAACTGAGTCGAGTCAGTTACAGAAATTCTTAGAAACTTGTTAAAATCACTTTGAACAGGTCCAGTTGCACTGATGGACAGCCAGTTGACTCCAAAAAGAAATAACTAACAATGTTTGGCAACATCATACAAATACTTCCTGTATAAGTGGACATGCCATCTAGATTTGATTATATCTGAACTACTGAACATATTAAAAAAGATGCTCTCAATCTTGAACAGACAAAATTTGGGAAGCTTCTAACAATTACAGGAAAAAGAAATGAAAAGACCCACTGAGAAAATGACTTGAATTGGATTTATTTCACTTAAGTTGTTAATACAACCGAGTACTGAAAACAGAGTTATGATCCGGTACAGTTTTTATTTATTTATTTATGATTTAGTACGAATCTTTCATACTTTATTAAAATGCAAATTCCTATGTGGGACCATGTTAGTGCACCTAAGATCGCAAATGCTGTTGGATAGGGAATCCAACATGGATTACACAACCCAAAATAACATCATGCAATAATCACAGCCATACAACTGAGGGAAGCATAATGGTCTTAACGTTCATTTTGAAGGCTATGGATGGCTGTGATCATCCAACAGGGTGATATTGGGATCATGAGAGGTCTGTGGCTAACCCCTCCTATCCAATGTCCACTTTGATCATAGATGGCCCACTTGGGCGCACATAAAAATTCACATCATAATTCATAATAAGGTACCGACCTATGATTTAAAAGAAAAAAATTGTTGAATAGGAAGCTATGACTATAATAACCATGATTCTATAGTAGCAACCATACAGCTAGGACAAGTAAAATGATGGAAAGATAAAAATAGCCCATTTTGTAGGTCCTCACTTGGATGGTGGTGATCACCTGATCAAGGTGAAAATGGGGCCATGTGCCATCTATAGTGAAACCCTTCTACACAATGACCAACTGCGATCAAAGTGGGCCATTTGCCCCAATTATAAATCTGCACTGTAATAAGGTACCAATTTCACACTAGACCATAGGTCCTGGTCCTGACAGCAAAAGTAGTCTCAACGTTTTATCATGGTCCACATATGGAACAAGTAACCACATCATGGATAGCATTGCCCAATATCACACCACCACCAAGCTTTCCCAACATGAGCACAAAAACATATCCTAGTCCTAGCAGTCAAGTTTGAAAAAAAAAAAGAGAGTATAAATTAGTTAGGAAGCAGGAACAGGAGTGAGAATTTGAAATGATTCGATGCTAGAGCGGCACCCATTAGTACTATCTGGCAACTAAGGAGTTAACATAAGATACTGACTCCATTTCGAGGAGTGTGCTCTGGTGAGAACGGAGCTTCCAACTTCAGCCTTTCAGCTGTTCAGGAGGTAGGTCCTCTATTCACAATTGAGGCCTCAGAATATCCTACCATGATTCTAATGGATATTCTTGAGATTCGGGAGTTGTTTTTGTCATTTTCTTTTAACATGGAAAAATGGTGTAAAAAGAAGAAGATAAACAATGAGATTGTTTATCCTGCTGTAATGAGTTAATAAATCAAACAATGAATCATTGATTTTGATTTTTAAAGAACTTGAAAACTCGACTAGACTAGTTGGGTCAACTCAAAGACTTGACCAAGTCTTTAATTGGCTCAACTCAATATTTTAATAATCATATTTTCATTATTTAGTGCATTTAAATTTGTTGGAAGCCAATAAAACAATTAATATACCCAACAAAGCAAAACTGCGCATTGCAACACCATGGTAGCATGTTGTTGTTCTAATAAATGAGGTTGCCTCTTCAATTCTTGTGTCAATCATTCTTTAGTTTTGCAACAAAAACCCACGTGATTGGGCAAGTGACTCGGTCGAGTCACGCCAACTCAACAAGTCTTGTCGAGATACGACTGAGTCACTTAAGAGTTTCCATGAGGTTCAGCTCAAAACCCCATTGAGCTAGAGTTGACTTGACTGAGTTTCAAGTCAACCCACCAAGTTTTAGAACTATGGATGGCACTGGTTCTGGGCTTGGGGCAAGAAAACCTTTATGGACTGGCCAATACTCTGGTAAGGTTAACGTTTTTGGAGGTCAAATGTTTTGTGTGGAATTTGCATGCATACATCAATAACCCAATTGTAAAAGAAGATAGAAATGTTGGGTCTCAAGTTGGACAAAAAATACCATTAACAACTGTAGTTGTTCGATGCTTGCAAATTCCAAGTTGGACAAAAAAATACCATTAACAACTGGTAAGGTTAACGTTTTTGGAGGTCAAATGTTTTGTGTGGAATTTGCATGCATACATCAATAACCCAATTGTAAAAGAAGATAGAAATGTTGGGTCTCAAGTTGAAAAAAAAATACCATTTCCACCAAAAGCAGTTCTAGAGAGTCACGAATGATTAGTGGATCTTGCTGAGCACCAAACCAATTAGAAGTTGTAATCACAAGTGTTCCACCAAAGTTATTGAAGGATTAATGTGCACTATTACTCATTTAAAGGTTGTTTAAGTATTTTGTATTCTTTCAAACTTCAAGGTGGTTTTGCCAATTTGTAACTAACAGCGGGTCAATAGAATTATTTTGGTTCTCCTCTTATTCAATCCTTAGTCCTTACTAGGGTTATTGTTTTCTTTGTAAAATGGACTCTCTAGTTACCTATCCTGTGGAAGTCAGCTACTGAGGTATAAAATATTATGGTCTTCTAAGGATGAATATTATGGTTTATGAATAATCCACATGCCACTGATGGCAAGAGGCAAGCTCTAAGGAAGTGGGTCATAGGTAGCATTTGAGCTTCTGGTTAAAAGATTATTGGCAATAGAGAAAGAAAGAGAAAGAAAGAAAAGCCCTAGTTTTCCACTGTTAGAATCATCATCATCATCTAAGCCTCATCCCAATTAATTGGGGTCAGCTACATGAATCCTATTCTATTCCATTCCACACTATCAAGGGCCATACCTTCAGCAAGACCATAGGTCATCAAGTCTTTTCTTACCACCTCCATCCACATCCTTTAGGGCCTTCCCCTCTCCCTTTTAGAGCCTTCAACTTGTACCAACTCACTCCTAACTGGCACGGTTCTTAGTCTCATGAATTTTAAGGTTATCAAAGTCAGCTACTATGCAAGAGCAAGTACAAATCTCACATGGGAGATTTCTATCCGGAGAAATGCTAGTGTGATTAGTGAGAAGAGATTGACAACATAGGTGGAAGAAATGAATTCAAGCTGGGTGGAAGAAATAGAGATGTTCCTCAAGAGTTTATGTGATTGTTGTTTGCCAATCAAACTGAAGCGGAAATTTTATAGGATAGCTAAACCTAAAAGACCAGTCATGCTTTATGAAACAAAATGTTGAGCAGTTAAGGAGCAACATTTTCATAGGATGAGTTTAGCTGCAGTGAGGATATGTTGAGATGGATGAGTGGCAAGATGAGGAATGATTGAATTAGAAATGAATGCACTCCAAGAAACATACGAGAAGCATCAACAGGTAATGAGATGAGGGGACGTAGATTTGGATGGTTTGGTCATGTTCAATGTGGGTGGAGGTGGTGAGAAAAGACTTGAAGACTTGACAACCTACAATCTAATGGAAGTTATGGCCCTTAATAGAGTGGAATGGTGTAATAGGATTCATGTAGCAGACCCCAATTAATTGGGATAAGATTTAGATGATAATGATGATGGGAATGACAAGGTGAGTTGTGGCATACATGCTCACTCAAGTTACGTGAGTGATATCTGGGAGTGTGGCCACGAACACGGCCCTATCCCTAAACTAGGTCAATCCACTATCCAGTTGAGCCACAATTGCTTGACAAAAATAGATGATTAGAAGAGTTAAAATTTTAAAAAATAAAAATATAAAAAACAATGGCTTATACTCAAAAGTACATGAGAGTGCCCCACCTAATGAATGGACCAGCCTGGCATTTGGGAAAGGTAATTTTCATGTTTAGACCATACTACTCAGCCTTAAATAATACAAGTATGTCATGATTCACCTCTTCAACTCTAATGGTGTGAATAGGTTTATCATGACTCCTTTTATATGTCCATCAACATTAAATCATGGCCAAGAACAGCTGGCAGAAGCCAAAAAATTATCTCATCAAGTGGGTCCCAAATTTGGTTTCGATTTGGTAATTATACAACAGAAGGGTTCACAATTTTCTTTGCGATGAAGGATGTCCCAGTGATGGATTTTAGGTTGGTCGAACCATTGTGTAGGCTCCAGACTCGCATACTGAAATGCTTTGCAGGTCAACAGAGAAGCCTCGAGTAAATTTGTGTAAGGGTGCGGTGTTCATAGATTTAGTTTTTGTCAAATACTGTATGCATTGGCTATGACCATTTCTTTTTTGTCATGTTTTGAGAAAGGCTAATGTTTTAGCTGCACATTAGCTATGAAGGAGTATTAGCTCCTCCACTTAGGATATTTGCCAAAATCGCATAGAATCCCATGCACGCCGATGGATGGTCAGCATGAGATGATGTTTGGTCTGCTGATCAGGCAGCTCATTGGGCATTCCTCTTTCTTGGTGTACTCTGGTGCATCCGAATATCCAGATGCGGGGCCCATGGGGCATGCAACAAGGGACTCCACCTTACTCCTGAAACGAATAAAGAGTTTTCTATTCATGATCCATCATCGGACAAAGGCTCAGAATGGCTGGATCGTAGGTTCCTCAATGGTCACCATATGAATATGCTTAGCCCCTCTGGATTGCATCACTATCTAGACTAAAAATGCTAGGCATCACCCATTACAAAACAATATTGGTTCTTATCGTCAAATAAAAAATCAGATTGGATGTCCAAACCCGGATCAGTTTACAGTTTCTTAGTTCTAATTTGCAAGTTACATATCAGTTTTCATAAATCAAAATACAAACTTGCAAAGCATCAAAATATAGTCATTTGATGCAGCAAAAAGCAAAATCTAAGTCATACTATGCAGAAAAAGAGACAATGATTAGAAAATCGTCCAAAAAATCAGCTTGGATGATGAAGAACTCAGATCAGTTTGCAGTTTCGTTGTTGTGACTTACAAGTTACATACTGCATCAGTTTTCATAAATCAAAATATGAACTGGCAAAACATCTAGACAGTTTTAGGATGCAGCAAAAGAGACGCAATTAGGAAATTGTGGTCTCTTAAAGTAAGTAACAAATGATACACTAAATCTACTTTAGATCTATCAATTTATCCTACAAGTTATGGGTTACATGTTTATTCAGGATGAATGTCACAAAACTGAGAGCTAGGGATGCGTTGGAAGACTAGGAAGGATGAAATTAGTGTTTTAAATAGCGGTAGCGTGTTGTGTAGCATTCAACCCTCTGTAGTGTGTAGTGTAAGCTAAACTATACTTCTATTTTTTAATTTTAAAATAGAAAAATATGATAAATAGTAAGAAACACACACACACACACACATATGCCTAAAAGATGATTCATTTTTTTCAAGTATAAGCATTTTAACAAGTTGCTAATTATCATTTATCAAAAGCCGATTCACATACATAAACCAAATCAAATCATTATCACATCAACAACAATTTTAAAAAACTACTTTAATTAATAATGCCTAATTGAAACCACTAGTCACAAGTACGAAAAAAAATAAAAAAATCCCACAGGTTGAGAGTATTAAGCACAAATTACAAAATATAATTACCATTTATTTTAAAAAAAGCGTAGCGTATGCTACGCACACACCATATATGCTATGCATGCTACGATGCTACATACGCTACGACCCCTGTAGCATACACTAGAGGGGATTTATGCTATTTGCCAATGCTATGTAGCGTCGTAGCTACACTATGCTACAAGCACTATTCAAAACACTGGATGAAATTAAGAATGAGGCTAAGCAACTTGTGTCCTGATTTAAGATAAAATGATGGACAACCAATTGAGATGGTTTGGCCATGTGCTAAGAAAATTATAACAGCCCTAGTAAGGAAGGGAGCTCTAACTAGGATTGAAAGATCTAAAAGAGGATGAGAGGAAGACCTAAAAAGACAAGTTCTCATAAACAAGTATTATAAAGCCGGCCCAAATAGTTGGGACAAGGTTATGATGACGATGATTATCATTTACCACCAATTTTCCTCATTTCCCTTTTTCTTCAATCTATTAGAAGCTCCTCCCAATCCCTAAAAATAATTCTCACAATGTCTTCTAACAATTTATTGGGATCGGGCAATACAACAGAGGAACATAAGGGCCTGTTTGGATGATGTCATTCTTTCATTTTTATTTTTATTTTTATTTTTATTTTTATTTTTCATTTCTGCGCAATCCTCTAACACTATCTGAAAATAGCACTCTTTTCGACAAAAATGTCAGGAGGTTGTGTTTTACTATTACTGCTAGTCTGCACACATGCCAGTCCATCAGACCTGTGCCGGATTCAAGCCATCCATTAGCTGCATTGTCACATGACCATATGCTTCCCGCACAGTTGGGAAGGAGACAATCTGGCTATAGGTTAAAAGGAACAATCTCAAATAGACCAAGATCAAACATCAGATAATTTCTTGGCGAAGATGATCTGCCATAATTTCTTCGATCCCTACCCTGAATCCTTTATATAGGGGACCAGCCAAGTGCAAAAGTCCTTCATAACAATGTGGAACTAAACTGACATAACAAAAAAGAAACACAATGACAGAATGCAGGTGACTGACAGGACACATCACATCTATAATCAATTAATAGTTCCCACGTACACATTCCCAACTTTCAATCCATTTCATAAGTCAAGTTGTGCAAGAGGCAAACTAATTCAAAATTTTCGGCTTACTGAATGGGAGCCCCACATCAAAAGCAACGTTTGGTGAAGTTAGGAAGAGAAGAACATCCAATTTGATTTGCTCAAATTTGGAGCACATGGGCAATTCATAAAAAATGGTAGCCATGAATTTCCATCAGCTCCATCCAATCAGAAATTTACTTCAGGTAATCAGTTCGGTGGTCTTTTAAGAAACTCAGATTGCAAAATATCTGTATGAGGTGTTGCATTCATCGCATTGAACAATAACATGAAAATTCATCATATTTTTTAGTAAACAACAACCAGTATTTCATAAAAGTCCAAAAGCAAATCCACACTGACTACTTACTTCGCTGATGAATCGCCTCTTGCAGATCGCTCACAGTCGCCTGCAGAACCTGACCCAGTAAATATCTTCAAACAAATCTATAAAAATAAAGGAAAAATCTTTTTCCTTCACCATATCAGATGCAGACTGTTCATCTGAAGGGCCCCGTCTCAGATGGGATGTAGCCCGTAAAATCACAATGATGGAATAGTTGTGACAGTCCTAACCATATGATTGAAGGGATTTTGGTATCTGCCAATGGATGGTCAGCTGAACTGTAATGAGAATAGAGCAGTCAGGCCAATGGTTAGGAGTACCTGGTTGGTGTGATTTTCGGGCTGTAGCCTATCGAAAGTGAATGCAATGGGATGAACGGTCCAGATCTAACACATTGTGCTAATTGCACAGGATTCAAGTAACCAAAAGGGTGCAAGTAAAGAAGTTCACACAGCACTTTACAGGATCTAAATATATAAAAATCAACGCTCAACACCAAAGACGAAGGATTTATGGGGCATGATGCATATGCCCAGTCCATATGAGTTGGGGCCATGATTCATTAATCCAAACCGTTGATCTGATGGCCCCAGCAATATTTGGCCTTTTTTTTTTTTTCTTGTGTGTGTGTGGATACAGCTATTGACTTTCTCAAGCATCTATTTTCAGTCGACTGATAGAAGGGTTATGATGTTCTGACTGGGAGATTTCAGGACGACCCACATCCACGGTGGGACCCATAAGTCTGGAATCAGGATCAGAAAACCATGGGTCCCAGTTCTACGGACTGGGGCCCATCAGACACCATAAATGATGCATTAGGACTCTACAATTCCTCCCAAAATTCAAGCTCAGAATTTCAAATAATCAACTCCCAACAACCAAAAAAATCCAATAAAAACCAAAAAGAAAAAGAAATTAAAAAATCATACCGTATCCTTGAGCTCTAACCCTCCTTTGATAATCTCTCTCCCACTCCTTGAAACTAAAATCACCTTCATCTTCACAAAAATTACAAACAACCCAACTCCCAAAACTGCTTTTTCTTTCTCCCCTGAGAGAGAGAGAGAGGAGAGAGAATCAGATCAGAAACAGGAAATAGAAATCGATTTTCGAGCAAAACCCATCTCCCATTTATCGAATTCTTGATGGGTTTTCAGTGTGGGGTCGGAATGGGTTGGACTTCGGGCAGTTCGGAGATTGAATGCTGAAGAGAGAGAGTAATGGAATACGGTTGGGGTAGGGGAGCTACTACCGGATGCGGATTTCCTGCGAAAGCCTTTCGCAGGAAGTTCGTACGCTGGGATGCTAGGTGGGGTCCACCGTGATGTTTTTGAGAAATCCACTCCATCCATACGTTGTTCCAGATCATTTTTGAATGATAGGATAAAAATCATATGGATATAAAACTCAAAGAGGCCATACGGGAGGGAAATCTGGATAAAGGGTTTACTACCGTTGAAACCTTCTTGAACTCCACCTTGATGTTTATATGCCATCCAATCCGTTTATAATGTCATTATCAATGGGATGAAGTGAAAAAACTAAAACATTATCCTGATATGAAACTTTGTGGCCATACGAATGTTTCAAACGGTGGTCACTGAATCTCCACTGTTTCTTATAGTGTGGCCCACTTGAGATCTTGATCAATCTCAATTTCGTTCAAACGTAATAAAATGAACTCTAAAAACGTGTGGACGGTGTGGATTTCTCAAAAACATCAGTGTGGGCCCCATCTATAATCCCAGCGCAGGAACTTTGTGCGGAAGGCTTTCGCAGGAAATCGAAGTCCCTAGTGGATACTACTTATTGTTGTCAGTTCGTCACCGTTTGTTAAATGGTGGTGACCCATTACCTTGACACGTGGCACCTTGTATCTAATCTATACCGTCCAAATCATGGCCCACGCTGTGGAACGAACGTGGCTGACGTGGTTCCTGTCAAAGCTGCTCCTGCAGTAAGGCCTCGGCTTGTGCGGCTGGGGCTGGGCTGGGCATGGACCAACCAGGCTTGGGCTTGGGCTTGGTTTTTTTGGCCTATTATGGCCTGCTTGGGGATGTTTGTGTTATATCTATCCTTTTGCTTACTCTATTTAGGTCATGAGTTTTAACATATGAGACAGATTTAAAATTCAAATGAGCGACGTGAAGTGGTTAGGATGAAAGTGCCCATCATTAAAACCTCACTGGAGCCCATCGTGATAATCATATAGGATTCAAAACTTTTATAGCCTTAAGAATACTTTAATGATGGGAGATCAATCCTCAGCATTTCATGGGTTGTGGCCCGCTCCAGCTTTTCATTTAATTCATCTTTGAACTCATGGGCTGTGGCCCATTCCAGCTTTTCATTTAATTCATCTTTGAATTCGTGTCCTGAGGGCCCGTTTGGCCGGTCGGATTGGAAGGGACTAGATGGTATTGGAAGGGATTGGAAGTTAAATCCCCGATTGGCCGGGCGTGCCAAACAGAGCCGGTGATCTAATCCTAATCCCATGGATCTTAAGATAATCCACTGACAACACCATCATTACCTTTAAATCTCATCCAATCCACCTTAATCTGTTCAAATTTGCGTGGGACGTATTTGGTTCGACGGATTGGAAGGGATGGAAAGGTTTAATCCCGGAATTGGCCGGGTGTGCCAACAGACTGGATATACCAATGCAAGGATATAGCAATCCCACGGATCTCAAGACAATCCACTGACAACACCATCATTACCTAGAAATCCATGTCATCCACCCTAATACCATTCAATCCCTTCCAATCCACCGGGCCAAACGGGCGTAAAATGAGATAGTAAAACAGATGTACAGGATGGATATAACACAAGCATCATGGTGGGCCACATAAAGCTTAATGTTACCGTAGATTTCCTTTAACCAAGATGAGTAATGTACGTATCAATCTTATTTCACCAGGTGGGTCTTTATTTTTATTTTTTTTTGGCCATTACTTATCAGTTTAACAAGAGATTATAATTTTTTTTAAATTGTCTATTCTTTTATATAAGTTTCTAAGATTGGATTTCAAGCCAAGGGGAGTGGATTAGGTGAGACCCCATTAAAAACTTCATGGATTCCACCGGGATATTTATTTGCCATCCAATCTGTTGATACGGTCACAAACACTTGGATCAAGAGACCCAGCAAATATCATCTTGATCGCAAGCTTTTGTGGCTCACAAGAAGTTTTTTATTGTCAATCACCATTGCTTCCTGTACCATGGTCCATATGGGATTTGGAGCTGCTTCATTTTTTGAATAATACCCTAAAATGAGATTTCAATACGGATGGACGACATGGATGTAGTCAATACATCACAGTGGGCCCCACAGTCAGGGTTCTCACCTAATCCGCTCCCCAAATCCAGCTGTCAAGTTTAGGAGCCCAAGCCGCCAGGGGCGCAGGGCAGCCAATTACCACCCTTAATCATGCGGCTGTGATTAAGCAAAGATAAGACATGTATATGAAAAGTTGAAAACAGATCTACATCAGACGTACAAGTGTGACCCACCTAGCAAGCCCATGAACGGCTCTGATCCGGCATCCTAGATGGTTAAGCAGAGAAGATCATACGTCCAAATGAATGGGCAGAATTAAATGGCTATGATCGTCTGATCAGTGTGATTTGGGTTATGGTCCATCTGCAGCGGACGGCACGGTCATCGATGCAGAAAAAAAAAAACAGCGGACGGATCACCACCGTTTAACGAACATTGATTTTATCGATAGATCTCTGGACTAACCGACCACTACCACAAACTGTGGTACGGTACCATATTTCCCGCTAACATATCACTCATGCAGGAAATCTATACCGTTTAAAATGTATTCCCTACCATAAATATCACATGTTAGAAAAATCATTTCTAATCATAACATCATTATTATCATCTGGACCACACCATGATATTCAATATAAAACCGATTATCTGACTAACATACAGGTATGGCCCACCAAGTGAACGGATCAGTCTAATTTGGGATAATCATGATGCTGACTATTTCTTAAATGGTACTGATTTACTTAAAAATGTCATGTTGGAGTTAATGTTGGTCCAGTACCATAAGTTGCGGTACAGTTACCTCGGTAGGTGATAATTTAAGTGACTTTGAAAGAGGATTGGTTTAAGTAGTCGCGAGACCACATGGAATTGTACTCCTTAAGCTCCACTACAATGCACGTGGCTCATTTTCTGGTGATTGGAACTATTCATCCATCTATCCATCCCATGTCGAATTCCCAACAATACAAAAACTTTTATTAATTGGACAATCATGCTTGTTTGTAGAATATGAAATTCTAGCCGTTTCTGTTTCAACCATCCGTTTTAAGGCCACACTGGGCCTAGAGAACCATCCAATCACAAAAAATGGGCCATCGATGTTGAGTTCCGTAGGATGAACGGTTCCATTTATGAAGAGAAGGCCGATGGAAAAATGTTCCTGCGGACTACACAAAATTTCCGGCTTTTAATCAACCCAACAAGCAAGAGTTGGATATTTTGTAGGTGGTTGTGGACCACGAAATCAATGAGCATTGCCCAACTTCTCACCTAATTCGGTGTTGTCCACCACGTAAACATGTCGTGAAGTCAGCGTGTTTTCGCCTTAAGCATGAGTCGTACTCAATACGGACTAGATTCGCTAAACTGAACTTTAATGAGCCATGGATCCACTATGATAAGACACCTGGGGCACATGGAATCTAACGGTTGGATGATGAAGAAAAGTCTCAGAGGTCGTCTGGCACACTACCAAAATCTTGGTTTTTGGAAAGTTGGGGGAATTAAATGTGAAATCTGTGACAGTTGTTATTTAGCACCGTACAAATTTCATCTGGCATTTGGCACGTTGAATTTTAAGTGGGATGGAATTGCATTTAGGGCCCGTTTGGCCGGGCGGATTGGAAGGGATTGGATGGTATTGATAGGGATTGTAAGTTAAATCCCAGGATTGGCCGGGCGTGCCAAACAGACTGGGTGATCTGATCCTGAGATATAGCAGTCCCATGGATCTTAAGACAATCCACTGACAACACCATTATTACCTTTAAATCTCATCTAATCCACCGTAATCTGTTCAAATTGGCTGGAACATGTTTGGTTTAAGGGATTGGAAGGGATGAGAAGGTTTAATCCCGGGATTGGCTGGGCATGCCTAACATACTCGATATAGCAATCCCATGGATCTTAAGACAATCCACTGGCAACACTATCATTACCTTGAAATCCCTGCCATTCAGCCTAATACTATTCAATCTCTTTCAACCCACCTGGCCATATGGGCCCTTACTACTTTGTAAATATCATCTGGCATTTGGGGATGATGAGATGGGTTTGGATTAGGTGGGACGGAATTCCATAAATTTTGAAATCCACTATACACGGGGGGCCTACATTAATACATATCTTTTATCCATTTGTCTATTCATATATATGTCCTTTATATGTGAAATTGTGGTTATATACTCTTTTTTTTTTCTTTCCTTCTTTGGGTTAGCTTGTTAGTACACACCCATGTCAGTACACACACTCCATGTTAGCCACCCCCACTAGGGATCTATACTAAGACCTAGTGTTGAAACGAGAGTCTGCCAACGGAGCTATGGATCTAGGTGTAATTGTGGTTATATACTTGTATAGGTGACTCACATCTGTTGTGAATTTGGTTCGTTGATTACAATTCTATGGGCCACTAAATGAGATTTTGCTTAATCCATCGTTTTTTTTCCATAGCAAAAATTTTATCCAAAAATAGGGATTAAATGGCCAAAATATCAGGGTATTTCTAGACATGCAATCATTGTGCAATAATGATGTTAATACCATCTAATACAATTCCATGCCATTTAATCATGCATGGATTTGGAACCCCCCATATATGAAATCCTCATAATATGTTTGGCACCTTGGATTCAAAATCCTTGTAATCCAAAAGTAGCTATGTGTAATATATTTATAAGGGTTTGAGTTTAATTACTAAATCAATTACTTTAACATATTTAATTAGTGTACATATGTAATGTTTGATACAATGATTATAATAAGCCAGTTGAAATATATACTTTGCTTGAATATGATGAAATTCCAAGTCTTGAATATATAGGTCACGAGCATAAGATCAAATCCAAGTGAGTAACCAATGATTTTTAACTATTATTTACATGTACAATGTTTGTATTACATAGATCATCATATTAAAGTAATTATAGTGATACAATTGATCATCCGATTGTTTTGGGATATCAATAGTGGGTCATGTGCCCAATAGATTAATAGCCTAGTGACACACATGTTACACATGCAACTCTTCGAAAGATTTTAGATGTAATCCAAGCTTTCACCTTGGCTTTGAAACCCTCTCTTTAAGGGGATTTGAAACCCCTGGATACTTTATGGTGCCAAACATACCTAGGGATTTGAAATCTCCTCAAAACCTCCCAAATCCATGGTTCCAAGTGACCTCTGATTAGTTCCTGTTGGGATTTTGGCCTGCGGAATCACACAGATCTAGATCTAGGATAGCAATTCAATGGCACCAAGCACACACAAGAGAACACACAGTTTTAACGTGGAAAACCCTTTCGGGAAAAAACCACGGCACAAAGCGACAGATCTCCACTATGAAACAGAAATTACAAAGAGAGAGGACTTACCAGATTCGAACAACCTCGAATCTCACCCTTGCTACACCCTTTGATTTCCCTAGAACCCCTTTAGGAAGCCTTAGAATACTTTCCTATATATCCTAGAAAAGCCCTAGGAACACCTATTTATAGTTTAGGCAACTTCCTTTTCGCATCCCAGTTGCGAAAGGTCTCAGATTTTCGCAATTCGCAAAATCACGGAACGAATCTGCGTAACCTACGACTGGTCGAAGGGAAGCTACGACTAGTCGAGCTACGACTGGTTGAATAATCCCTACGACTAGTCGAAGGGCCCGGACATGAAAAACTGAGCTCGCTGGACTTCGAGTCGTGCAAGCCACGACCAGTCGAGTAGCTCCCACGACCGGTCGAGCAATCCCACGACTGGTCGAAAGCGGTGAAGACTTTTCTCACAACAATCTCCACCAAGTCTTCAACCTTCAACCGTGTAGTTCCTTGACCTCTTCTCTTATTTTTGTATTTCATTATAGCTTCTCTTGCACACTCCGTCTTCCTTTTTCGCCATCGCCAAGCCCAAAGAAGTTTTACAGACCTTGAACTTCTCTACAGGAACGATCTAGGAGAGCATGTTCGTTGGATCAAAATCCCCGTGCTCAACCACCTTTGCTCCTGTCTTCTCAAAAGGAAAGACGTAGTCTTCTTACCATCTCACCGCTACCAATATTGCTTGCCGGGTGACTTGCTTGCTGTCCTTGACAACACTGATAGCCTGTGAAATAAGCAGTCTAATCTAGACCATCATACACTGTCAACCACATTCGAATAAGACTCATGAGATATCCTGCTTTTCCTCATCTGTTTTGGGGACATGTCCTGAAGAAAACTTGACGAGAGACGTGTAGGGAACGCTCTCTGGCTTTACCTGGCCCATCACATCCTTGATCAATACCTACACACAAGGTATTCCTCCAGTGATTACCACAGCTTACTCCTTCTTCAGTCTCAATGTCAAGAACCATCTTTGCAGCCCCCCGATCCTTCATCCATGAAAGAATCAAACCACTGCTTAGGCGACAGGTCGAACCACGACCTCTTGCAAAATCTTTTCTCAGCCCCTTTAACTTCGAACTGCTCTGGTTGCTTTATGTAGATCTGCTCTTCACTTTCCCTTGCAGAAGTATAGATTCCACATCCATCCTTCCAGCTCAAGATCACGTTGACCAACCAGTGCCAATCACAGATCTAATAGACACCTGCTATACCGTCAACGCGAATATCTCTGAGAAGCTGATCCCTTCTCTCTGAGCATAACCCTTCGCTACCAACTTCACCCTATATCTATGTTGTATCCTCCTGAAGATCCACCTGCATCCAACCGCTTTCCAACCCACTAAAAGCTTCACCCACTCCCATATGCCGGTTTAGTACAATGAATCCATCACATCGTCCATAGTCACCTTTCACTTCTCAGCACCAGGCTCACTTAGAGCCATCTTAATAGAAGATGAATCCCCTGCGATATTGGAGTCGTCCATTGTAAGACCCGTATCCTAGTTCGTACTGTTCCGATGAATCCTGCGATCATTTCCGTCGAAGTCCGGCAATCCACGACTGATTATCGACGTTGCGATCGATCGTAAGTCACATCCTTTAGATTCGAGTCGGTTTAATCCGAGACCTATATCAGTGCGACCGCACCGTCGCTGCGGTTCTAACGCCGCGTCTCATGCGCCAATCCGACGCTTAGATCATAAGATGCGGACCATACATTATAATAACCGTGGACCGCACATTGCGGGACCCACCCATCCCATGTGGCACCAATCCCTAGGTAATTATGAGGGTGATGGATGACATCACCCTATTTATGGTCACCCTAGCCTAGCTATAGCCACCCTAGCCTAGCTATAGCCACCCTACCCCTAGCCCTTCTTACAAGCATTTAATGCTAGCCACCCTCTCTCTTACACCACCTACCCACATCCATCACTCACCTCACATCACCCATCACTCACATCTCTCCTTATCTCTCTCTCTCTTTCTCATTTCTCCACAATTCCAAGCAAGGAAAAATCCCACGTTGGGAGCCTTCCATGAGAAAGAAAATAATGTATGTGTGAGGCCCACCTTTCCCTTCCCAAAACCTCTCATCCTAGCCCTTGATTTCCCATCTCCACCGTCAAAGAGGAGCACAAGAAGGTTGGCGTTCCAACGGACCGAAGAAGATCGACGGTGGGTGTTTTGATAGGGTAGTTTTCATGCTTTCTTAGATGGGCCAAGTGAGGCCTACCGATCAATGGTATGGATCTCACTTGGGACCCTATGATGTGGCTAATGGCCCCACTTTGATTACCTTTTTATGTATGATGGAATGCAAGGGAGGGCCCATAGTGTCGGGGTCCCTCCATCACACGTGTGTCCCCACTCTCTCTCTTCCTCTCTCTCTCCTCTCCTTTTCTTTTCTTTTGATGTTATGTTTGTATGGCCCACTTCGATGGACCCCACAATGGAGCATGTATTGGATCCAAACCATCTAAAGGTGGGGCCCACTTTACATACGTATGGTGACCACACCACCTCACCATGTGGTGGCCCATCTACAAAGGCCCACCCTAAAGGCATTGGATGCCCAAACAAAAAAAAAAAAAAAAAAAAAAAAGTCCAGGGACTCTCTGGACGTAAAGAGAAAACACAAATATGGCTTGATTTTACAAGCCATTGGGTGACCCACTGGTATAGGACCCACCTTGATGTTTGTATCCAATCCAAGCCGCCCACCTTTTTCCAAACTCGTTTTAGGCGTTGAGCCCGAAATGGGAAGTCAATCCAACTTTTGGGTGGGCCATACCTTTTCAAACAGTGATTTTCACATTTCACCGTTTAACTTCACTTTGATTTTGTTACGCGCCGCCGAAAGACGTCCAATATTGGACTTGATGGACTTGTCATAGGATACAGAGTCCAATGGGCTGGGGTGGATTTTGTTGATGCGGGGCCTACCACCCGAAAAACCACAAAAATTGTGATTTCAAAAAAAAAAAATAAAAAAATAAATAAGGGCTGCAGCGCTGCTGCCGCTGACAGCGCCAGAGGCGCAGGCAGCGGCCTGGCTTGCGCTGGCAGGCGTGCAGCGGGCTGGTCCCACGGCCCTCATCTGTGGGGCCCCACCATGATAATGTTAGAAATCCACACCGTCCATCCTTTGGCCCCCCTCAGGGCAGGGGGCCATGCCAAAATCAGGCCGATCCACGGCTCAGGCAACCCACACCACAAGAAAAGCGGTGATTGAATTTCACCGTTGAAACTTTTTGGGGCCCACAAGAAGTTTTGAAGCAAGCTGATATTTGTTTTCTTCCTCCACCCAGGTCTCTGTGACTTTATCAACAGGTTGGACGGCAAATAAACGTTACAACAGTGGGCCCCACGTGGAGCCCACAGTGATGTATTCGTTTTAATCCCACCGTCCAGCGGACGGTGGGAACCCTCTGTAATGTATTTGTTTCCCCCACCGTCCAGGGACGGTGGGGGTTGCACGTGTGTGCTGCGTTTGTGTCGTGTGCGTGCGTGCGTGTGGGTTGTATATATATATATATATATTATATATATATATTATATCATCTATATATATACTATATATATCATTATTATATATAATATCTCTATATATATATATTATATATATATGTTATATTTATATATTATATATTATATTTATTATATATACATTTGTTGGTGGGCCTTAGGGATTTTAATAGTGGAAATTTATCATTACCACTTGTATTTTGGTGTGGCCCACCTTGGTATCATGTACGGCCCACTGATTAGGCCCATCTGGATGAATTTGTGGCCCGTTGTTGAGGCCCACCTTGATGTATATATAGTCCGTGTGTTTAGGCCCATTCAATGTATTGTGGCCCATGTTACAAGGCCCATTGTGATGTATTCAAAGGCCCGTGGGATATGGCCCATTGCAATATACATAAGGCCCCTTAATGTGGCCCACTTGATTTATAAAGGCCCATATGATGCGGCCCATTTGATGAATATAAGGCCCATGGGTCGAGGCCCAACAGGATGTCCTTAGGGTCCATTGCAATGAGGGATTCCTCCATAGTGTGGTGTAATAATGTTTGATGACAGGTTTTGCCTTGGGAGAAATGTTGGTTTGACGTCCACTTTGTAGAATAATGTTGGTTAAATGTCCGCATTATAACTCTTCCCTAGGCCCCATTAGTAGGCCCACATTTGTTGATAGTTCACCACTTTATAACATGCTTATATAGCTCCATGATTCATACCCATACGCATCTATGTATGCTTGATATGAGTAGTGACTGAGCATAGCATATGCCATTGGGCAGACCACTTAGGGGACTCCTTATGAGGCGGAGTGCCCCACATTATCGCATTGTACGCGCATGGATTGCTGCATGATTTGACGGTGTGATTCATGCATCTCGCATATGTGTGACTTGATCACTGCACGCCCTAGCGACCAGGGCCGGCGCTCCATAGGCACATCGTGGATGACCGTATCGAATACCGGAAATACTTTGTTCTAGCACTGTGGGCACTTAGGATGTCCTTGGGTGAGAGTCCCAGAACCTTTTTGGTACCAAGGAGATGCTCCAACGTCTAGACCGAGTGGATACACGAGCGCCCGAGTGCCGAATACCATAGGTCGCGTCTCCCACTGTGTCGTGGTCGGTTGGAAGGGGGTGTGGCCTTATCCGCCTGAGTGAGGGGCTATAAGCTAGGCTGAGTTTGACA
>JAJHSJ010000006.1:88024578-88080963 GCA_021015155.1 Magnolia officinalis | reverse complement strand
CTCCCTCTTCTTCCCTCTCTCTCTCTCTCCCCCCCTGCCGCTTGTCTCTACGGCCTGTCCGGTGCTCGTCCGCAGCTCGTCAGTCGTCACTGCCCTGCCCTGTCCGCACTCCGCTGCTCGTCCTTACCCTGCCCGGTGCCCCCGTCCCTGCTGCAGCTCGTCCCTAGCCTGCCCGACGCCCCTGTCCGTAGCTCGTCCCTGCCCTACCCTGTCCGCAGTTTGTCCCACCCCTGCCCGATGCCCCTGTTCGTCCATCAGGTAAGAATTTCATTTTGATTTTGATGGATTATAGAATCTATGCTGATTTTGATGGATTACAGAATCTATGTGTTGGGCCCACCATTTTGTGTCTGGTGCCCCTGTCCACCATTTTCTGCTCGTACTCGAACTTGCCTCGAAAACTCGGACTCGACTTGACTCGTTTACTACTCGTACTCGGCTCGTACTCGGGCGAGTAGAGTACGAGCAGGGAGTCCCTGCTCGTTGGCCAAGTAGAGCCGAGTACGAGCAGCACTCGGGAGTTAAGAGCAGAGTACGAGTATCGCCCTACTCGACTCGACTCGACTCATGTACACACTCTAATCACGATGAATCCACTTAGGAACAATTGAACGCATCAGATCTGTTCTTTAAGATTCAGATAGTGGAAATGTTCACAATATTCTATAAAGGAGATCTGAAGTATTTGATAGGAGAGATTGGTGTTTGAGATGATGGATTCAGACCAAAACGGTCCAGTTTATATATACACTAGGGAGTGGACCGTTGTTAAGTGGCCATCAATGGTTCAGAACGTTTGAAAAATGTTTTTGACCGTTGATTATTAATTTCAGCCGTTTCTGGTCGTCGGATCAGATTAGAAAATCTGATTGTTGGATCATCATGGCTCGTCCATTTTCAGACCGTTATGGCTTTCAAGGCAGCTAGCCGTTTTCAGAAACGGCTGACCGTTTCGGATTTATGATTCGACCGTTCGCATTCGCCTTTAAAGCCCTGGCTCATTTCAGACCCATTGCACCTAGGCTCCTACCAGATCTCTCGCACTGCGATCGCACCGTCTCACAATGATTTGGGTAAGGTCGCGAGGGAGCGACTACTCTGCACTACCGATGCGCACGTGTGAAGTGCGCCAACTAACGCCACTACAGCCACACTGCCCATGCCCTCACCCGTGCCCGAGTCCGAGCGCGCGTGCGTGCATGTGTGAGTGTGTTCCAGTGTTACACACTGGAACACGCAACCCAAGCATCACAGTATCCAAAATATCCAAGTAAGAATACTATTCACATATCCATATATAAACCCCAAAATTCTTTCTACCATTTCCGATGTGGGACTAAAAGCACACACTGCACTTTTTAATTTGAAAATTTTGAAAATCGTTTTGGCAGCAAATTCCCCAAAATTCGAATTTTGAATTATTTTCAAAAACCACAATTTCAACAATCCCCCACTAGTTTTTTAAAACAATAGAAAAAATTTCTGCTAGAGATAAAATAATAGTTATTTTGCATAAAGAAATATATCTTACGATTTAAAGCTTTCCTTAACGTAAATATTTTTAAGTTATTTCAAAATTTCTGGTTGCCGCAGCATTGAACCAATTATTCTTTGATGATATAATCGAAAATACTATACATAATAGCTTTTGCGTTATGTATTCCTCCGTATTACTTGCTTAGCACTTTTAGTGGTCATGCGCTTATCCTGTTTCATGAACGATCCCGAGATAACTCTAACTCTCATCAGAAGCGACACCACTTCTACGTTCATATAGGTGAGATCCTTCCAGTGTCTCTGTTACTTAAAACACTTGTCCTATTTGACTGAATTTTATTAAGAGTTTTAATACTCAACTCTCTTTTATAACGGCCATCACTTTCATCTTGGATGAGGCTATTTAAATTTAGTATTGAAACTTTTTACTTATCAGTGATTTGTTGTTACCCATTGAACCCAATCTTTAGAGATTTTCTAAGTTTGGGTTGGGTTTCTATCATTAGTGGAACTTTAATTAAAGAGTTTCAACCCCATTCCTCTAGATGTTGTCCTTACCGCCTCTCTTGTCAGAGGTTTAGTAAAAGGATCAGCCAAGTTATTACTTGACTTCACAAATAAGATCGCAATGATTCCATCTTGAATCAATTACCTTATATAATCATGTCTCAAACTTATGTGTATGGACTTACCATTATAGGTACCGTTGTAGGCTCTCGCTATAGTGGTTTCATTATCACAACGAAGTGAAACGGTCGGTATAGGTTTCGCATATAATGAAATTTTTAATAAAAGATCCCTTAACCACTCAGCCTCTTTGCCTGTAGCAGTCAAAGCTATGAACTCAGATTCCATTGTTGAGTGCGTTATGCAAGTTTGTTTCTTGGATCCCTAAGATACAGCTACACCTCCTAAGGTGAATATCCACCATTTAGTGGACTTGTTGTCTCCTGCACTCAATATCTAATTTGCATCGGTATATCCTTCCAATAATGCTGGAAATTCTGAGTAAAATAGCTCTAGTTCTTTGGTTTCTTTCAGATAACTTAAAACTCTACTTATATCTTTCCAGTGTTCAACACTTCGATTACTATTAAACCTACTTAGTTTACTCACAACGTATGCTATATCCGATCTTGTGCATTGCATTGCATACATAAGACTACCTATAATACTAGCATATTCTAGTTGTGCAACCGCTCTTCCACTGTTTTCTTTCAACTCGATACTTGGATCAAATGAGGTTTTTGCCTCTTTAATTTTCAAGTGGTTAAACTTGATTAGTATTTTCTCGATATAATGAGACTGATACAACGCATAACTCCCACTATGTTTTTTTAACCTTGATACCTAATATACTATCCACTTATCCAAGATCCTTCATTTTGAAAACTGAAGAGAGAAACTTCTTTGTTACAGTTACACTTCCATTTTGTTACTGATTATTAACATATCATCTATATACAAGCATATAATTACAATATAATCATTATATACTTTTAGTATATGCATTTATCAACAATGTTATGTGCAAAACATAAGATAGAACTTGAGTATCAAATTTATCATGCCATTGTTTTGGTGCTTGTTTTAATCCATATAAGACTTAATAAGTCTACACACTTTCCTTTCATTGCCTGGTAGAACAAACCCTTTTGATTGTGTAACATCCCGGATTTTCACTGTTTTGGATTTTCAAAAATCCTTAAATTTTTTTTATTAATTAACTTATAATATCACTTAATGACCATTAGCACTCAATGTTAGTTTATACAAGGGTGGTACTAGTAAAGAACCGCACAAGTCCGATTAATCAACCGTAGGAAGCCAACGAATCTGCCCGATCACTTGAACATTACGTGTAGCCCAATGATTTACTCACATAGGACCCAAATCTAACCAACCTATCGCTAACCAATCAATACAATCATAACTAAACTAAACATCTAACCGAAGCCGAGTTAGATAAGGCCCGGATCTTGGCTAATAGACTAAATCAACCCCGTTACTCTTTTAGCCTAAAACTGGCTGCTTAGAGTAATCATGACCAAATCTCCACTTTCACTAGTTATAAATAGGCCACACTATGAACATAGTTAATCAAAACCCTAATCATTGCCCACGAGAAATCTCACTACCAAATTCATTCCAGAAATGCCCCGAATTTCTAAACAAGCTCTAGACCGCTCGTTGGTGGGCCACTAATTCCAAAACTATAGAGAAATGTCCATCTTACTGGGCTTGACGTCCATCGCGGGAGTCGAACCTAGGTACTGTCCAGAACCGCTCAACTTGAGCCAAAGGACGAGTGCATGAGAAGTGCAAATACCCTAAAGGAATGAGCTGGAACTTAAGTGAATTGAGTCGTCCACTCTTATCAAAGTTGAGGATTTCAGACCGTCGGTTTGCGACCAAACTTCACACGTGGAGTAAGAATATTTTCCTCCTCATATCCGTATAGCCGCGGCCCCGATTGATTATCGGTGACCGTTGAACAGACTTCTAATCATATCTGTTGATCGGCGCATCCAAATGGCAGGCCGATCATATTCATATGTAGATCATCATTAGGGCTAACTAACCTATGGTGTAAATTAATGTGTACACCCCATAGTGGGCCTTAGAGCCTAGAAAGACCCTCCCATAGGTCTAGTATAGTAAAAACCTAGCCCTTGAGGCCATTTACACCACAAATCTGGCATTATTAAAGGGCCTCATTTGGGCACCCCCTCTCCCCATACGATTTTGCCCTAGAGAAGGAAAGAGAGAAGAGAGAAAAGTGAGAAGAGAAAGAGGAGAAAGGAGAAGAAAGAGAGAGGGAAGAAGAGTAAGGTAGACCCTAGATCGAGGTGGGGCCAAGGAAATCAAACCCCACAACTCCCTACCTCTTCTCCAAGAAGAAACCCTCATCCACACCGCCCTTTCATTCCGTTGATCGTCTAGGTAAGATCCATCACCCCTTTTTCTTGAAACCCTTGTGATGAGAGGGGATTTACATTGAAATCTAACATACAAATATTTGCTTTAGGGATTCCGGCTGATCGACCCTGAAATCCACATTCCTAAGTCGTTTTCGAACTCTCCAATGATCCATAGGTGCGGACTATTATTCTTAGGTGGCCTAGCACCAACTGTACTATGAGTCTAATGATTTTGATTATTTGGATGTTGTATTTGGAGAATCTAGAGCCAACCTAGGATTTGGACGCTTGTTTGGGGATTGTATGGAATTGTATGTTTGTTTAAGTTCTCATACGATGTTGTTCGTGTTTCTCACATGCTTAGGTTACAACGGATGATTACATGTTCATGCCTTGTATGATTTTCTCATGTGGTGATGCTTTGTAACATGTATGATTCATAAATTTTTGTGCAGTTTGGTTCTAAGAGATGTAAGAAGTGCTTAACTTCCTCACCCACCCACACAACAAACATGCACCTTGTTCATGATATTGTTAGCTTTGCTTGCTATGGGAATCTGAATTTTATGTTGAGAACTATGTGAACATGATGTTGTTTATGCTAGTTGATACATTGATAGTTGACATGTTGTGAATCACCATTGAAACCCTTAGGTTGGTCAGGAACGTGAGGAGAGCAAAGGTGGTCCCGTCGGTAGGACTATCTTGAGGCTAAACCCATGGATTTGGGTGTGTGCGTGTAGGCGACAGTAGTTAGACTACATAGGCCGCTTGTACCCGATGTCGTCTGTCACACACTTACCTGGACCCGTGTGGTCTAGTCTACTGACTGACCAACCTTGTTTTGTTAACCCTATTTGCTCACATATTCATGGAACCTGGAACACCCTACAACTGTTGTAGCCCATCGCTAACCAAACTGAAACCGATCCACCGCCTCGTAGCCGGGCATGGTGGAATGAGACACTGTGTCCGAGGTGTCGGCCTACGCTAGGATGACACGCCTCCCCTTAGTGACCGCGAGCGATCCCTTCTCCTCGGCACTCCCCATGTGCTTGAAGTCGGGGATGGGGAACCCGACGGGATCAAGGATCGCGAGGTCTTGGCCTTACACGTTTGGGAGTCTTGGCCTCGCAACTAGTTCAGGGCATTTGATACGTGGGGTGTATCAGATTCCCCAACCTGCTGGATGAATGGACTTAACTAAGAACTTGACTCACACGATCAATTGCATCACACTAGTTAGGATAGCGACTCGGCAGTCGAGGTCGCTCTGAGGGAGTGTTGGTCATACGCGATCGTTAGATGGAGTCGCTCGAGGGAGTGTTGTAGTGAGAGCATGCATCATATCATCTATCATGCATACACATTAATAAGATTAGTTCAGTGTTTATGAATGATTGTTTTTTATTAAATTCATATTATAACTGATGTTTGTTACAACTTAAAACTAATAGCACCTACTGAGTTGATCACTCACTCCCACTCTGGGACGGTGTTTTAAAACACCAACCAGACTCGCGCCTAGATGCAGGTGATGCAGATTTGGAGGAGCCTGACGACGCGAGCCTCGAGGAGGAGGACGAGTTCTCCTACTTCCAGCTGATGGGCGGGTCTTCTTCGGATCAGTAGATGGAGCGTTGGATTGTTGAGTAGTGGACTTAGCTCATTCTTTTGGACATACTATATTTTTGTGATTTTGTTGGGCGGTGCCATGGGCGACCCATTTATATTCTTTTGGACCTGTATATATACTAGACCTCTTTCATTTCAGTAGACCTATGTAGTTGTGTTTCATGTTCCAGACAATTGCAGGCTGCACATTTAAATCGAATTAAACGCATATTAATGAATAATCGGTTATAAGTGACCCCGGGAACTCGGGAGCCGAGTGTATGCACGACCTCCGATTTTCAGGGCGTTACAGGTTGCTCCATGTATACCTCCTCATCGAGGTCACCATTCAAGAATGCTGTCTTCACGTCCATTTGATGGATATGAAGATGATGTATGGATGCTAGAGTGAATAAAATCCTGATCGATGTTATTTTAGCCACTGGTGAATATGTGTCAGAATAATCGATTCATTCTTTCTGTCGAAAACCCTTAGCAACTAATCTTGCCTTTAAAGTTTGAATTATACCATCAGTGTGATATTTTTTCTTAAATACCCACGTACAACCTATTAATTTAGAACTTGGAGGTAGATCTAACAGTTTCCATGTTTGCTTAGATATAATTGAATCCATTTCATCATTAATGACTTCTTTCCAAAAATCGGAGTCTCTTGAAGTCATAGCTTCACTGAAGGTTTTAGGTTCGTCTTATATAGTTAAAACTATAGGTATTTTCCTAATGACCTTCTCTCTATCACCCTCAACTAGATGAAAAGAGAGTCGTTGAGAGTATATTTAGTCAGGATCAAGACTCTTCTTTACTCTTGCTCTTTGACTCCTACGAGGTTCACTTGGTGTTGTAACTTCTAGTTGTGTTTCTTTTATAGTTTCATTAGAAGATTGAATCTCAGCATTCTTTTCTTCGTGAATATAAAATTATCAAAGAACTCTACATCTCTAGACTCTATGATTACATTGGAGTCTAAGTCTATAAGTCTATAGGCCTTATTATGTTGTGCATATCCTACAAGGACGCACCTGATAGCTCTTAGTCCTAACTTAGTTCTTTAGGTTCTGGAATTCTGCAATATACGAGACACCCCCACACTCTAAGATATCCTAGGTTTGGTCTTCTTCCTTTCTATATTTCATATGGAGAGGTCTTGGTTTTCTTAGATGAGATTCTATTTAAAACATGACATGTAGCTAACAACGCTTCTCCTCATAGGTTTAATGACAATTTTGCTTGTATTATCATTAAGTTAACCATTTCAACTAATGTCCTATTTTTTCTCTCTGCTACACCATTTTGTTGTGGTGTATAGGGTATTGTACGTACTAGTATATTATACCATGTTCTTCACAATAGGTAGAGAATTCATTAGAGAAATATTCTCCTACTCTGTCACTACGAAGGATTTTAACATTTTTAACTAATTGATTTTTTACTTCGGATTTATAGATCTTGAATGCACTAAATGTTTTATCTTTTGATTTTAACAGATATACATATACATATCTTGAACAATCATTTATAAACATTATGAAGTACCTCTTCACTTCACGGGTAAGAACGCCATTTAATTCACGTATGTCGGTATGCACTAGGTCTAATATTTAAGATAATCTCTCAATACTTGGGAATGGTTTTTTAGTTATTTTAGACTGTATGCATACTTCACATTTATCTTTGTTATTATCATTGTATGGTATCAAGTCGTTCTTAGCCACGAGTTTTATGGTACTATAGCCAATATGTGCTAGTCTACCATACCATAGCATACCTGTAACACCCTGAAAATCGAGGGTTGAGTAGGAGCCCAACTCCCGAGTTCCAACGCATCACTTATGCAACATAGATAATGATGATTAAATGTTATATATATTAGTGCCTTAAACATGAATGGGATTATACCAAACAACATATCATACTCTAGAGACAATTAAATTACGCAAGCGGAAGACTGTGATAGATGTATAAGATATATATAAACTGTTGTAGTCTCCAGAATGAACATGTTACCAGGTTTAATATATACATGTATACGCTGAACTGAACAAAATGAATATACATGGGTGTTTCAAAATATATAACAACACGTGTGATGGCGTCTAATCAGCATCCCTGTAATCCCCGTCGATCAGAACAGGGAATACATAGACTCGCCTGATAGCTGCATATGGGAGAACTCCTCATCGTCGTAAAAGTCTTGCTCGGCCTCATATGTCGCGCCAAAATCTGCATCTAAGACAAAGTCTGGTTAGTGTTTAAAACACCGTCCCAGAACGTGGAAGTGAGTGATCAACTCCGTGGAACTATGAAGCAAAGGTTAACATGTTATCAATTTAGTCAAGCAGTGATGATAAAGCAGTACAACCATAAGGTCCTAAATACTCTTATTAATACAAGGATAGTATGTGTTAATGATACATGTCCTCGCCTATACTCCCTCTTGCGACAACATCTTATGATCGCGGCATGCACCCCTTCCTCTGTGCACTTCCTCGCCAAAATACCGTGTAATGCGATGCATGGTCGTGTTGGCCAAGTTCTTAATTAGACATATTATACAGCAGGATTGGGAAACTAAGGCACCTCCCTTATATCATAACCCAAACATTGATCCATCTAGGGTCGTAAATCCTAGTAATCACATACGATAGATGGTTTCCAGGTCACTATGGAGAGGCTCGTCACCGTCAGCGTAGGCCTGGTTTATACTCTAGTTTACTACGGAAAGGCTCGTCACCTCAACGTAGTTTCTAGTGTATGCTCGAGGTCATTATGGCTCGTCACCTGATCGTAGGCCGATAGCTCGAATACAGTCTCCCAACCACCGTATTCAGCTCACGAGTTTGGATTGTTCACTAGACACTACGGGGAGGCTCGTGGCCACATCGTAGGCCGACAACTCGACCACGGTGTCCCATACCACCATGTCCGGCTCATGAGTCTTAGCTGATCGAGGTACCAAGGTTAAACGGGTTTGACACTGGTAAGCTGGTACCTTAGATTCAAACAGTAACATCTATACATGGTGAACATATATCGGGTCATCCGGGTTGCTTGACAAGCTCGACTGGTACGAGCATATGTCGAGCCGATCGACATGGAGTGCGTAAGCACTCCGCGTGGCCTAATCACTGCCGACAAGCAGCGTACGACTCGGATTCATCGGGCGTGTCTGTCGTGGCTAAGCAGTTCAACCACTGTTCACAGACAATTACCGATTGCCTGGACTACATCATAGCCCCAATCACATTCCAAATAATAGCATTTATATATAGTATTCCAAAACAACATGTGACAACTGAAATCAGATATAAATCTTACTTGAGCAATTTAACAAACACATACTCCCCATATTATCATACACAGACATTTCATCCATACAACACATAGTAGTAAGATAGGTTATATAAAGGATACTATAACCATAGTTAAGGGGATTGAGAATCCTATCTCAACACCCTCATTACATGCATTTAAACAAGTATTTTTTTCATTCAAGCATTTTATCAAACACTTAGCTACACATATCATATACATGTAGTAAGGTAGTTATAACAGGTATTATAGCAAATCCCTTTTACAAATGGTTCACCATACATACAACAATCATGAATTTTCACTCAATAAACATGGCAAGCATACATCACAATTCCATACTCATTCACACATTTCAACAAACACATGGAATGCATTATAAATCAATAAAGTTTATATATATATATACATAATACACGGAAACCCTCGTATCTAAGCACATGTGATAGCAATCAAGCCAGTCATAAATCATTACTGACATTGAAAGCCTTGAAAACCATAACCTAAACATTTGTGGTCCACATCTTACGCCGGTAGACTCGTAACGAACTCAGTTCGTACACTAATTCGCTGTCTACGTCACAACGACAGCCTAAAGTATGAAATAGATTAGTTATTTCATCATTTACTCTATTTGAAACCCTAAAACAGGTTAGGGTTAGGATTTCTTACCCGAAAACGGAACCAAAATTGTTGGTATGGAGATACGGTTGCAGTGATTCGATACGCAGAGCGGCAGGGAAGAATCTTTGCAGTAAACCCTAACTTTCCCTCACACTTTCTCTCTCTTTCCTTCTCTTTCCTTTTCTCTTCTCTCACCTAGGGTTAGAAATTCGTACGTGAAGGGTGAGAGAGGGTTTTAGGCCTTTATATAAGCCCAGGACTGATGGAAATGGCCCCAGGGCCAAGGTATACTTAGGTTATAGCCAAAGGGTGACAGTTTCGGTCCAACGGAACACTTCTGAAGGCACTTTTTTGCATGCGGTCGGACTTAAGATCCCTAACATTGGATCTTGGTCGAGTTAAGGTTTCGGTCCGATTGAATTTACAGATCGACCGCGGAGGACCAGTTTCAATTCAACAGTCACCGGTATTCGATCAGGGCCACAAGTATACTGACATGTGTTGGAAATTTCCCCTGATCCGAGGGTGTAATTGGGTCAGATTTCGATGGTCTGAATCCTTAGATTTGACCTGCAAGTGAACGACTCAATTCACTTAAGGTTTAGTTCATTTTCTAAAGATATTCACATTTCTCACACACTTCACTCCGGGCTCAAATTGTGCATCTTGGAATACTATTTGGACTTGATTTCCGGTAGCCAAGCCCAATAAGGCAGTCATAACTGTATAGTTTCACGATAATCGGACTTTCGACGTGTGGTCCAGGTCCGATACGGAGTTTCGTGATGCTCCCGAGAGCAACTGAGTTTTGAGATAGATCTTAAGTTTTTAGGTAATGTGGCGTTAACGGTTCTACTTGTTTTGGGTCTTACAGATCGTATTTAAAGTGATTAGTGCTAATTCCACACGTAATCTAGTTTAATACTTAGTTAATTCTTATTTAATTTCTAACGGATTTGGTCCTTAGTGATTTCTGCCTGAGGTGGTACTCGGGTCTTTGTACTAATTTTTCCAATATGTTACAATAACAAACTCAATCATGTAAGCAGAAGAATTCTTTTCATCTAAAGAAAATTTGATTATCCCATTACAAGCATAACCCTTACCCACAAAGTTCTCATTCTTAGACAAGATCATCCTGCCTGATTCAAACATTACCCTAATCCCAGGTTTGCTCAAGAGATCCCATGAGACTAAATTTCTCATTATGTCTAGGACATGCAGTACGTTGGTTAGGACTACCTTCTTTCTAGAGGTAAAGAGTAATTCCACAGTTCCTTTGCCTACAACTTTTGATCGACCTTCATTTCCCATTTGAAACTCTTGACCATTGGTCACGTCTTCATACGTTTTGAAGGTAGATCGATTGTTGCATATGTGGACTGTGGCCCTTGTATCATACCACCAACCGGGAATTTTTTCTTGAACTAAGTTCACTTCTCTGAGCATTGCTACGATATCATCGTCTACTGCATTAGCCTCTTTCTTAGGCTTTTTACAATCCCTATAGACTCGGGCAAAATGTCCGGTCTTGCTGCAAACATAGTAAGATCCCTTGGGTTTGCCGTTTTTCTTCTTTTGGGTTTTCCTGAATTTCCCTTGATCTTTGTTAGGTAGGGAATTAGACTTCTCATAGTTATGGTTTTGGGATGGTCTTTCTACTGCATTCACCTTGGATGGGGATGTATCATTAGCGTCATCCTTCTTATCTCGGTTATGGAATTCTTCTTCAATACAAAGATGCTTTTGGATTTGTTTCAGGGTGAATATTTTGGATTTATGCAGTAGCTTCTTCCTGTAGTCTTTCCAATAGGAGAAATTTTGCGATAATAGCTTCGACTTGAAAGGATTTAGGTAGGTCTATTTTTAAAGCCTTTATCTTATTTATAATTAATTGTAATTCATGGATTTGGGCCAGCAGCGACTTATTGTCTATCATCGTGAAGTCGAAATACCCGGCAATCAGAAATTTCTGTGTACCTTCCTCTTTAGCCTTATACTTGTATTCCAACGCGCTCCAGATTTCTTCAGCTGATGTGGTCCCCGTGTATAGATTGTACAACCGATCAGAGAGAGTGTTGAGAATATGACCACGACACAACAGTTCATCTTGTTGTCGCTTGATCCTAGCAGTGACTTATTTTGGAGTGTCAGTGTCCTTTGCTTTAGGCAGAGGCTGGAGAGTTGGGTCCAGGTTGTAGAATATCTTCAATGCAGTTAGCAGGAATTTCATCTTGTCCTGCCACCTAGTGAAATTTGAACCGTCGAACCGATCCAATCTCATTAGATCTTGGTTCATCAGTTTGATTGATGCAACACTTTTGGTATCCATAATCACGATTTTTCGAAATCAAGCGCAGATTATCCACGACCCCGGTTCTTGTACTTTTTAACTTCGACAAACTGTTTGAAGTCGAATGTGATGCCTCATATGTCGGAATTGGGGGAGTTTTATCTCGAGAAGGTAGGCCGATAGCCTTCTACAGTGAGAAACTTAGCGATGCATGCAAGAAGTGGTCTACATATGAGATCGAGTTATAAACGGTGGTCCAGGCACTGCGACACTAGCGACATTATTTGATTCAAAGGGAATTCATACTTTACATGGACAATCAAGCTCTCAAATTCATTAATAGTCAAGCTAACATTAACCGTGTGCATGCTAGATGGATCTCGTTTTTGCAGGAATTCACGTTCGTACGAAAACACAAGTCAAGGCAACAGAACAAAGTAGCTGATGCACTGAGTCATCGTGCAACTTTGTTAGTCACTATGAGCAATGAGGTTGTCGGGTTCGAGCGCCTCAAAGACATATATGCCGATGACGACGACTTCAAAGACGCATGGGTTAGATGCCAAGAAGGTCACCCCGGAGACTTACATATACAAGACGGGTTCCTTTTCAAGGAAAATCGACTGTGCATCCCGAACAGTTCGCTAAGGGAACAGATAATCCAAGAGCTACATGGAGGTGGCCTTAGTGGACACCTTGGGCGAGATAAGACGCGAGCTCTTGTGGGAGAACGGTATTACTGGCCACAATTGGTACGTGATGTGGGAAAGGCAGTCCAACGTTGTTATATTTGTCAAACCTCCAAGGGGCAATCTCATAATACGGGCCTCTACACCCCGTTACTGGTGCCTGACGGCCCTTGGGAGGATTTATCTATGGACTTCGTGCTTGGTCTCCCAAGAATACAATGCGGCATGGATTCGGTGTTCGTGATAGTAGATCGTTTCTCCAAGATGACGCACTTTATTTCATGCAAAAAGACTCTCGATGCAACACACGTGGTGAATCTATGCTTTTGAAAAATTGTGCGGCTACACAGGGTTCCCAAGACTATTACTTTTGACCGTGACACGAAGTTTATAAGCCACTTTTGGCGTACTTTGTAGACTCGATTCGATACACGACTTCAGTTCAGCAGCGCCTACCACCCACAGACTGACGGTCAAACTGAGGTTGTAAATCGCACGTTGGGAAACCTCCTTCGATGTATTTCAGGAGAAAAACTGAAGCAGTGGGATTTGGCTTTATCTCAAGCGGAGTTTGCATTCAACAACATGGTGAACAGCTCGACAGGAAAATCTCCATTCCAGGTTATTTACAGACGAGTATCTCGCCACACACTAGACTTGGTCCCTCTGCCCAAGCTCTCAGGCATGAGCATTGTGGCAGAACATATGGCTGACAAGATCATGGGCATTCATGTGGAGGTACAAACTAAGCTACATGCCTCAAATTAAAAGTACAAGCAGCAAACGAACAAGCATCGGCGACAAAAAATATTCGAGGTGGGCGACCAAGTAATGGTCCATCTGTGCAAAAAATGATTTCCGACTGGAATGTACAACAAGTTGAAGAATAAAAAAATTGGACTGGTACCAATCATCCGAAAGATCAATGACAACGCTTATGTTGTTGATCTTCCAGATGACATGGCGATCTCACGAACTTTCAACGTTGCGGGCCTTACCGAGTATCATGAACCAGTGTAGGATGAGAACTCGATGACGAGTTCTTTTGAAGTGGAGGGGACTGATGTAGAGCGGGTTGTGGACAGTTTCATGGCCAAGATGGATCAGAAAAGGCCCGGTCGACGATAGAAGTGATCCAGACCATCGGACCTTAAATCGGGCATATCTCACAATCTGGAATGAGTTATCTGACGTAAAATATATGATTTTGGGGTAGAACAAGCTACTTTAGCCAACCAACCTTGCTATGCCGGGTTGCGCAGCTCGGAATTGCGAAAAACTCCTGGATCGACGGTCGTTTCCCTGCTTTAATTTCATTTTTACTATAAATAGTAAGTTTTAGTTTGATTATAACTCTTTATCCGTCGGGCTTTACGAGTTTCGCCCAACGTGAAAAGAGCTTAGAATAATTAGGAGAACGGTTTGGTGAAGCCAAATAGGACACTTACTATTTTTGGCCGAAAACCTTGCGCACTAGTAGACATCACGACCGTCTATAAATAGTAAGTTTACTATTTACAGTAAGTCACGAATTCTAGGAGTTTTAGTTGTAGTTTGATTATAATTTCTTTCCCATTGCTTAGTACCCCTATTTAAAGGGTTGTGAACTCGTTTTTATTCATTCATTAATTAATTTCGAATTTATTTCTATTTTCTGCTTTCTTTCCTCGTGGATTCGAGAAGTCTCTGTGAGGAGTCCAGAGAAGTTCCGTGGATTCAGAATAGTTATCCTCTTGAGGAAGACGGTGCTCGACCTCACGTCCTCCCCTGCGTCACATGCATTGGCCGTTAGATTTTCTCTTCATTTAGAATGGAATAAAACTATAGCATGGGTATTTTTGTTTTGGGTTATGGGTCAAGTCAGGTTGGGTTGTTTGGATCAGTCCATTGCTACACTGCATGGGCAGGTTATGAGGGTTGGGCTAAATCTGAGCCTAACCTATTTTTTTAAATGGGCTAATTTTTCAGCCTGAGCCCAGCTGCAACTCAACCCGACTTGTCAAAACCCAGCTTAGAAGCGCGTTGGGCTAGTTGGCCCAAAGGTTGACCCAACCCATTGCCCCGGCTCTAGCCATTTCTCTTAGTGCATATAAAACTCAGCCTTCAAGTTATCTCTGATCTGTGCCGCACTTAGGAAACTTGAAAATTTTAATAGCTATGCCCAAACAAATTCAAAATTGAAAATCTCAGCTACCCTTTTTGGATGCATGGGGAAAAGATTTACATATTTGATTGCCAGGACTGCATTATCTATGGATCGGTCGGTTTTCCAACACAATGCAAATGGATGCACCCACATTTCCGCCCTTGCACCTAAAGATGTCAGAGCCTTTTGCTTGCGAACTAAGGTGGGGACCACTGTGATGTTTGTGAGAAATCCATCCCGTCCATCCATTTTGCGAGCTTATTTTAGGACATACAACAAAAAATAATTCAGATCCAAGACTAAAGTTGGCCACACAGGAGGGAAATCTAGAAAAAGAAATGTATACTATTGAAACCTTCCTGAACTCTACCTTGATGCTTATATGTCATTAAATCGTTTATAAGCTCATCCCAATTGGGATTAACTGAAAATACAAAAACTTATCCTGATACAAAACATTTGTGGCCATTTGAATGATTCAACGGTGACTCTTCAATCCCCACTGTTTCCTCTCATATAACTCACTTGAGTCTTCGATCCCACTCATTTTTTTGCCACATTTCTTAAAATGAGCATGAGGGTTAGGGACCTTATGTCGTAGCGAGAGATTTCCATCAACCACGCCCCTAGGGAAGCCAATAGCGTTGCGGATGATCTGGCGCATAGAGGTAGCAACGGTGAGACCATATCTTTCTTCCAGACCTCTTCAAGCCTCCCCAATATGACCAAAGTCCTTTTCCTAGATAGGGTGGGGCTGGGCAACTTGAGGAATGATTGATTTTCTTTTTCTTGCTTTTTCTTTTCCTTGGGAAGTTGCTGTGCATTTTTTCCTCACTATAGATGTGTTTTCCCACTTTTTGATGTAAGATCCGACCTAATCCCCTGTGTAAATTTTCCCCTTCAATGAATATTCAGGAGCTATACTCTCCTGGTTTACCAGAAGGAAGGAAAAAAAAACAAAAAAAAAAAAAATAGAAAGAAAGAAAAGAGCACTCAAAACGGATGACTCCACAAACATAATGGTAGGCCCCACCTTGGTTCCCAGCGCAGGATCTTCCTTTCACAGGAAATCCGCGTCAGATTCGGTAGATCTCCGTAACTCGGTTTGGGTGGATCCATGTTTGGTGGATCCTGTGGGCCCACTTTGATGTATATGCCTTACACCTACACTCTGTCCATTTTGACACGTCATTTTAAGGCATGATCCAAAAAATGAAGAAGATCCAAATTTTAGATGGACTATACCACAGGAAACAATTGTGATTGAATTCCCACCATCAAAAACTTCACAGGCCACTGAAATATTTATTTGCCATCCAACCGGTTGTAAGGTCACGAATACCTGCACGAAGAAACCAGACAATATCTGTTTGATCCAAAACTTTACTAACTCACGAAAAGTTTTCTACGGTCAGTTACACCTTTTGCCCGTATTACGGTTCACCTCAGATTTAGATCTGTTTTATTTTTTGGATCATGCTCCAAAATAAACTTCCAAAATGGATGGATGGTGCGCATACAATTCACGTACATCACAGTTGACCTGACGGTCAAGGATCCCACCCACCTTGGTGGATCCCCGGATCCACCAAAGCCGCCCCTGATCTGCATGGTGTGCCACATACGGACCACGGCCATGTGTTGACGCCGCCAAGTTCTGTGGGGCCCATTATGATATATGTATTATATCCAAACTGTCCATTTATTTGGCCCGATGGTTTTAAGGCTTGAACCCAAAAAACGAGACAGATCCAAAGCTCAAGTGGACCACACCACAGGACACAGTGGTGATTAAATGCGTACAATTAAAAACTTCCTAAGGCCCACTGCAAGTAGATCCATGATGTTTATTTTCCATCCAACCCATTAACAAGGTCATGAACCAGAGCGGAATGTCGGGAAAACACAAAAATAAGCTTGATACAAAACTTTTATACCCTACAAAATCACTAATTTTTCTAGTGGTGTGGTTTATCCGAGATTTGAATCTTCTTAATTTTTGGAATAATGTTTTAAAAGTAGCTGTCAAGGTGTGCCCCACATGATAAGGGTAAGGTGTTACCCTGACCATCTAATCTGCTCCCTTCAAACCCGGGATTTACTGCCTCCATATGGTAACTATAGCCACATCTGATTAATTCTTACCGGTGATTATACATTACTTAGTATTGGCTAAATCCTATGAAACCCATTACCAATATCAAAACAAAAAGACTTCTCTAAAGAAGACATACACACTGAGATCAAGTGGGACGTGGGGGAATAGGTATGTCCATGTTCCCTTCCAACATCCGAATCACGTTCTTCATGGAAGGACGAAGAGCTGGTTCTTCTTGAATACACCATAATCCCACCTTCACCATACTATCCAAAATTCTCGACTCCACTTCATCTTCTTCACCCAAAAGCTTATGCAAATCTCCTGCCTCGAAGCATTTGTAAACCCATTCAGTGAGAATAATCTCATCATCCGCAACCTCAAACTCAAGATTCCTCCTGCAACATAAAACTTCCAATAATACGATCCCAAAGCTATAAACATCCGTCTTCACTGATATCGGGATGTTCTTGTACCATTCGGGTGCCAGGTACCCTCTCGTCCCTCTGATCCCAGTAAGGGTTCTTGTTTGATCTCCCATAAGCAGCTTCGCCAACCCAAAATCAGAGATTTTTGCAGTCCAAGCGTCATCCATGAGTATGTTTTGAGGCTTTATATCACAATGGATGACACGCGGATCACATTCTTCATGAAGATAGAATATCCCTCTGGCAACATCTAGTGCAATCCTCAATCTTTCATTCCAGTGGGGTCGGCTTTGGGCTTTAAATAGCAGGTTTGCAAGCGATCCGTTGCTGATGAATTCGTAAACCAAAAGCCTAACAGAACCCTCGTCACAAAAGCCAAGCAATCGCACCAAGTTCCTATGATGGATTTTCCCTATCACCCTCATCTCAGTACGGAACTCCCTTTCTCCTTCCTCAACCAATTTCTCAAGTTTCTTTACAGCAACCTTCCTGTGGCTGTGGTTGTGGCTGTTGTATAAGACTCCTTTATAAACAGTTCCAAAACCACCCCTTCCCACCTCTTCTTTGAAATCATCTGTTGCTTTTACAAGCTCACTGTAAGAAAAAGATCTCAGACCACTTGTCTCAGACAAATCGATATTTCTATGATAAAATATCTTTCTATACCATTTTGTCCGTTTCTTATAAAGAAGAAAACCGAAAATGGAAAAGGCAACAACTGAACATATACCAACAACTATACCTACCATTCGGATGTTTGGAGAGGTATTTGTCTTTGCAACCACCGATGAGATATTAGTGTTTGAAACTACCAAAGAGGGACTTCCGCTACCCACCTTGACGAAAGTCGTAGCTGAGCCTAATTCGCTTGCTCTCCCATACCTGAATGGAAGCATAAGTTTCTTGCAATTGCCATTTCGAAACATTGCCGCTTCACAATTACAATCATCCAAACAAACCTTTCTGCATTCATCTTTAGTGATTGATAAAGTAGCATACGAAGTGCCTCCGAAGACCACATCCTCCACCGTAGAAATGGAATATGTCTCCGAAGCCATGTAACCTTCCGGAGTGAAGTTTTTGCGGCAGCCCTTGAAGTGTTGATCAGGATCGGTGAAATTGTAACCAGGAAGACAAACGCAATTGGATTGGTCATCTGCCAAAGTGCAGTAACTGTTAACCCCACAGATATTATTCACCTGACATTTATTCGAGATGGCAGACCAATGGATCGTCATAGTTGAAATACCGTTCGGTGTGAAGCTGTGGGAGTACAAACGGAAAATCCCATCCACGTCGAGAGTCGCACGGTAGATGACAATTCCATTGTTAGCAACGGCCCTTGCCCCGATACTTATATTGTAGCCAGTGTCATTCACTAGGTACATGAAGCCATCTTGGTAGAGTTTTAGTCTCAACAAAATATTTCTTGTGTCGAAAGTCTCTGTATCCCAATATGAATCATCAGGGTCGTGACTAGTGTCTTTCGGGTACAACACCAGGTTTCCGTCTGATTGCATGCTCAGCTGAAAGCGGCCAGTCGAATGATCAGATTCTGATGCGCTTGACAACAGTTGGTTCCTCATCATAAGGGATTGACCCCCTAAGATGGTGTCAGTGGGAGAATCGAAGCTTTCCCAGATGCTTTTGTAACTGGAATTGTAGAGAACCAAGTTGCCTGAATCGAGCATCGAAGCTGAGTACACCGGAACCGATAAGATTTCACCCGAAATAATCTTATCTTGGGCTCCAGCAGTTCGTAGAAAGAGACCATTGATCTTTAATAACAATGTACTGTTGCTAGAAACAGGAGGGTCTTCTCGGTTGGCAGTCCACACGATTGTCTTGTTTGGGCTATTGTCCAACCATATCCCAACTCTGAAGCCGTCGCCTTCACGGTAGAAACCAAAAGCGAACAGTCGGGAAGGTGAGAGCCATGAAGTGGAGTTGGTGGTGGCAGAGAGATAGGATTCTAAGCTTATGTTTGTATGTTTTGGTTGAGCTGTTGCGGTTGAAAATGTGGAGAGAAATAGGAGAAAGAGAAGGATGGCAGCCATGAGAGATTCTGGACTTAGAATTGTTTACGTTTGCACTGACTTCATGGGAAGGAAAGTGAATTTAAAGAACCCATTTTCCACATGAGATTTGTACACCAGTAGAGCATGATGATCCAAACACCAGCACACAACCACTACGCCCATCTCATATATGGACTTAAATCCAAACCATCCAAATGAAGGGGTCTGTCTTTGACACATGGTATCCCAATAATCACATTGGATGAATGATTTCATTTGTCATTTGATGGTTGCAGAAGGAACGGTTAAAATGAAAAGAAAGGTCAATGGTCCAAGTTAAACGAAAGTCTATTAAGTAGAAGAAGGTCACGAGTATAGGTTTTCTGATAAGCAGAACTAAAAAGGATAAAAAAAAAACTAAAAATTGGAATCTATTGTATAAATTATATCAACAAAAAAATTGGAATCTATCATGTAAATTATATCTTCTACGTGTATTTAATGTTGTATCAGATTAATCTTCCAAAGACGTCGTGTCTCTTTGAACGTGTTTGGTTCCGGGAATTAAATGGTATTGAATTGTATTGGACGGAATCAACACCATTATTACACAATGATTGCATGTTTAGAAATACCATGGTATTATGGCCATCTAATCACATGTTTGGGATTGCATGGAAGACTAAGCAAAATCCTGTTTGGTGGCCATGGAATTGTAATCAACCAAACAAAATTCACAACCTATGTACACATATATAATCAGAATGTCATGTTTAAATGGTATATATGGATGGACGACATGGATAAACACATGCATCAATGTTGGGCCCACAAGGGTAGTGGATTTCAAAATTCATGAAAATCCCACATGGGACCAAATGCAATTCCATGGAACCAAGTGCAATTCCATCCCACCTAATCCCAACTTTCTTCATCCTTCTGGGATGCTGGATGGATTATGCACGGACCAAATGCAATTCTAACCCATTTAATCCCTTCTGTCAGATATTTTAATTAAAATCAAGGAAACCAGTGCGGTTAAAATATCCAGGGTCAAAACATATGCGCTTCCAGTTCCAAATATTATGAATGGAGTATGTCCCAACTTCAACATGAACTACTGTTGGGAGGGTTTGGTCTTCCTTCATGTTTCGCTGTAAGGGACCCATGATGCTGCAACTATAACATTCCCTAAACGGACACAGTCCTGCAAAGGGCTCTGTGGGCCCATCGTGATGTATATATTTTACCAATGCTGTCCATCCAATTTTTCAGATCATGTTAAAGATATTAGCCTAAAAATGAAGCGATCCAAAGCTCAAGTGCACTGTACAGTGGGGGTTGAATGTCTACTATTAAAAACTTCTTTGGAGCTGCAGAAGTTTTGATCAAGCTGATATTTGACTTTTCTATTTGTCCAGGTATGTGAATTATTAATAAGTTGGATGGTAAATCAGCATCACCGTGGGCCCTAGGAAGATTTCAACAGGGGCATCATTATCACCACTGCTTCCTGTGGTGTGGTCCACTTGAACGTTTGATCTAATTCCTTTTGGGGCTCATTCCCTAAAATAATCAGGCAAAATGGATGAATGGCATGGATAAAACACATACATCACAGTGGGCCCCAAAAAGCCCCTACTAGGACCAAGTTGGTCTTGACAGGGGCAGAATGCAATTAGTCCGGTTTCATTTATTTAAATGAGCTAAATTTTTTGGCCCAAGCCCACTTGCAACCAAACCTGACTTGGCCTAAGTTTCAACACAAGGTCATGAGTTTGAGCATCCTTTGTGGTGCGAGTGCACAAGAGTATATGGGGTGGGTGTGTGTGAGTGCGTGTGTGGGTTAGGGTGTGAGTGTGTGTCCAAAAAAAAATGTCTAATTTTTATTTCTTTACTTTTACACAATCACCCTCACACCCACATACACCACAATGGGTAGTGGAAGCCATGACCTTAGTGTCTACCACCAAGCCAAGAGTAGGGACCCAAAAACAGGTCCAATTGACCTAACCCAACCCATTGCCTGCCATAGTGCAAATATAAAACGCAGCCTTGAAGACGGTTGTCAGTGGTCCACGCCGTGCCTAGAAAAGTCAAAACTTCTAATAGGAATGGCTAAAAATATATAAAAGATAAAAATTATAGACTGAAGTAATCCGAGGCCTGACTGCCGATAGCCGTATTTTTCAATGCTCAAAACTCATAGAAACTGAAAAGTAGGGAACATGAAACGGTGCCAAACACGTAACGTAATTTCCATGGATGTAACATATGGAGAAATGTTCTAGTGCTCTGAGATCACTGTTAAGTTATAGTGCTCCTAGTTGCATCGGGTCACTTGGACAATCCAATCCATCAATCTGAACTGTCCATTAAATTAGAACAATTTCCACATGCTATCATACGAAAATCTCAGTGATCAGATTATCTAATCCAACCTTGATTTGGCCTAATTTTTATGGCCATCCTTTCTGTAAACCACTTTTGTTTTTTAGAAAACTTCAAGTACATCGATTAAGATATGCCTTCATTTGTACATAGTTCGATTCTTGTCAACGGAATATAGGACGGTTACTTTGGCGTAAGAAGAGTGATCTCTTCATAAACGTAAGCAATTCATGATTGTTGATTGGAACTATTTTTCTGTAAACAATCTTGACCATCCATATGTAAAGCCGTTGATCCAATGGTTAATGTCTCCGAGCTGTCTGACAGTTTCCATGGTGACCCATGAAGTTGTCATTGTACATAACGAACAGTCTCGATCAATGGACCGGAGAAAGTGTCACAGTGCAGCCAGTGGCACTATAACTTATACTACTCCGAGAGCACTGGAGCCACTCTATCACACGCATGAGAAATGAGAAACTGACTACTGTAGACAAAACCTTTTATATCCAAGAAATAATTGGGCGAACGGACGAGTCCGTACGACGCCTTTAGTATTTTCGCTGGGCGGAAAGTTAGTATTGAAAAAGCGAATTTTAGGGTTCGGTAACTGCTATTTTTACGAAAATAGCCTTAGACGGTTAGGGTAAGCCGTTGTAAAAAGATGGGTATTTTAATCTTTTTAAGTTCATCCGTACAAAGCTAGGTTTAGTTTGCAAATTAAGGTTTTGTTGCAGCGAATAAACTGCTGAAACCTGCTGTCCATACACCTCAAGAACCCTCCTAAACTTTACCCAGCGGTTCTCATGAAGGAATACAAACTTTAGTTACCAACTTAGACTAGCACATGCGGACAGCGACTATGAGTACGAAACTACCCCTCCTTTTCACTACGCTCCTCCACCTGAGAGTTGTACGAATAACTTAGAAGAGATCAAAGTTACATGGCCCCACAGCTATGTATTTATTATATCCACAACGTTCATCCATATTTTGAGATCACTTCGGAGCATTATCCAAAAAACAAAATCATATCCAAAGATCAATTGGACCACACCACAAAGAGCAGCCGAAAAATTGATTTTCACCGTTAAAAATTTTGTAGGGCCCACCATAGCATTTATTTTCCATCCAATCTATTCATAAGGTCACAAAGGCATGGATGAAGAGGAAAAACAAATTTCATAATGATCCAAAACTTCTGTAACCCCTAAAAAGGTTTCAATGGTAGACGTTCAATTCCCCACTGCCTTTTACAGTGTGGTCCACTTGATAGTTAGATCTGTCTTATTTTTCGTCTCAAGCCTTAATATGAGCTCGCCAAATAGATGGACGGTTTGGATATAATACAGACCTCATAGTGGGGCCCACAGAAGCAATGAAAATTTCAAAAAAAAAAAAAAAGAATTTGCGATGAACCGCGGATTCTACGATTCCACCGTAGGTCGCCGTAAGATTTGGTGGTGGATCGCGGAATTCGTGATTGATCCCGGATTCAAATAAAAAGTTATGGCTACGGATTATAACCGTAGCTATAGCCATATCCTGTGTACTTTCCTTTTTAACTTCAAAAAAAAAAAAAAAAAAATTAATTTAAACTTTTTTTTTTTTAGAATTTTATTCTACTTACATTTTTTTCTAACACAAATTTATATAAATATGTATATATAAGCATATAAAAAAAATTTCCCTCCTTTTTTCATTTCTTTCTTTATTCATATAACAAGAATATCTTCTCAACTAAAATTAGTTACTTGACGTACCATATATGATTGTAGGGCTGAAAGTTGGGCGGGTTCAACCCGACCAACCTGTGACCCACCCGACATTGGGTTGGGCTTGAGCAGGAAGTATCGGGTTTGGTCTTGGGGTTAGGCCATATAAACACCAACCCGATAAAACTTGGAAACGGAATCGTCGAGATTGACTGTCAAATGCATGGAAATGACCGTGAAGTGAAGGGAATTGACCGTGAAGTGCATCGAAATGACCGTGAATTTAAACGGAATTGTCGGAATTGACCGTGAAAAGCATGGAAATGACCGTGAATTTAAACGAAATTGTCGGAATTGACCGTGAAATGCACTTCTTTGCATCATTATGGACCATGGTTGATTATTTCCATTTCCAACTGCGGAGGGCACAACTATGAATGGAGATTTCCTCCTTCCATTTAAGACAGGTGTTTTTCTATCCAAAACGACAATCCTTCCAGTGATCCTAAGATATCCTTACGAAAGATTTAGTCCGGCATGAGACACTATATCTACAGTGAGAAGCCCTTGGTTTATTCATAGCTTCAACAAGATTTTACATTTAGGTGTGAAAGGCTGGGATAATGAAGCTTATCTTTCATTACTCAATCTGCATGGCTTCTGAAGTTTCTTGGAAGTTTGCGAGTCCATCGCTCAATATGCGTATAAAATTTTTTTTCTCTCTTTTTTTTTTCATTTATTTCTTTATTCATTTAACAAGAATATCTTCTAAACTAAAATTAGTTACTTGACGTACCACATGATTTTGGGGTAGGAGAAGCTACTTTAGCCAACCAACCTAGTTATTTTCCAAGATTCCATCAGGTTGATGGTCGAAAATACATTTCATTCACTTCGCGGTCACTTTCAATCACTTCGCGGTCAAACTAGAAATTGAGCGGGCAAACATGAAATTGAGTGGGCAAATTGAAAATTGAGTGGAGCAAGGTAGGAATTGAGCGAGGGAACCTAGAAATTGAGCGAGGCAAGGTAGGAGTTCAGCGTGGGAATCTAGAAATTGAGCGAGGGAAGCTAGAAATTGAGTGAGATAACGTAGAAAATGAGCGAGGGAACCTAGAAATTGAGCGAGGTAACCTATGATTTGAGCTAGGCAACTTAGGAATTGGGCGAGAGAAGTTAGAAATTGAGCGAGGCAAGCTAGAATTTGAGCGAGGGAACCTAGAAATTCAGCGAGACAACCTAGGATTTGAGCGAGGGAAGCTACAAATTGTGCGAGGGAATCTAGAAATTGAGTGATGCAACTTAAGATTTGAGCGAGGCAACATAGAAATTGAGCGAGGCAACCTAGGAAATGAGCGAGGCAACGTAGAAATTCAGCGAATAATCCTAGGAATTGAGCGAGGGAACCTAGAAATTCAGCGAGGCAACCTAGAATTTGAGCGAGAGAACCTAGAATTGAGCGAGGGAACCTAGGATTTGAACGAGACAACCTAGGAATTGAGCGAGGGAAGTTAGAAATTGAGCGAGGAAAGCTAGAATTTGAGCGAGGGAACTTAGAAATTCAGCGAGGCAACCTAGGATTTGAGCGAGGGAAGCTAAAAATTGAGCGAGGAACCTAGAAATTGAGCGAGGCAAGGTAGAAATTCAGCGAGGAAACCTAGGATTTGAGCGAGGCAACCTAGGAATTGAGCGAGAGAAGTTAGAAATTGAGCGAGAGAAGCTAGAATTTGAGCGAGGGAATCTAGAAATTCAGCGAGGTAACCTAGGATTTGAGCGAGGGAAGCTATAAATTGTGCGAGGGAACCTAGAAATTTAGTGAGAATATATAAATTGAGCGAAGGAACCTAGGAATTGAGTGAGGCAACCTAGCAATTGAGTGAGGCAACGTAGAAATTCAGCGAGGCAACCTACGAATTGAGTGAGGGAAGCTAGAAATTTAGCGAGGGAACCTATGAATTGAGCCAGACAGCCAGGAATTGAGCGAGAGAAGCTAAAAATTCAGCGAGGCAACCTAAAAATTGAGCGAGAAAACCTAGGAATTGAGTGAGGGAACCTAGGAATTGAGAAAGGGAAGCTAGAAATTGAGCGAGGCAACCTAGGAATTGAGCGAGGGAAACTAGAAATTCAGCGAAGGAACCTAGGAATTGAGCGAGGCAACTTAGCAATCGAGCGAGGCAACGCAAAAATTCAGCGAGACAACCTATGAATTGAGCGAGACAACCTAGGAATTGAGCGAGGGAAACTAGAAATTGAGCAAGGCAACATATAAATTGAGTGAGGGAACCTAGCAATTGAGCAAGGCAACGTAAATATTCAGCGAGGCAACCTATGAATTGAGCGAGGCAACCTAGGAATAAATTGAGGGAAGACCTATGAATTGAGCGAGGGAAGTTAGAAATTCAGCGAGACAACGTATAAATTAAACGAGGGAAGCTAGGAATTGATCGAGGCAACGTAGGAATTGTAACGAAGCAATTCATAAATTTGATGGAGATATCATAAAAATATAATGGGGAACTTCCATGGATTTATGTAATGTAACGGAAAATTTTATGAACCGCTTAGTCAATTTCATTAATTACTCGGTCAAATTCACTGAAGAGAATTTCATGTTAAGCTCGATCAATTTTAGTAACTGCTCGGTCAAATTCACCAAAGAGCAAATTGTTAGGCTAGGTCAATTATATTTAAAGTTCATTCCAATTCATGTTAGCCTCACCCAATTTCAAGCTTGCCTCGCTCAAATTCATGTATCCCTTGCTCAATTTCTAGGTTGCCTCGCTGAATTTATACGTTGCCTTACTCAATTCCTAGGTTCCCTTGCTCAATTTCTAGGTTGCCTCGCTCAATTTCTAGCTTCCATCGCTCAATTCAGAAGACTTTTTTTTTTACTGCATAAATCTTATCTTCTAGAACCCCAGCCGAGGAATGAGGATAATCTCATTTGGCAGCTCAATCCTTGCGGTCATAATTATGCTAATTCAGCCTACAAATCGCGGTCATGCAGAATTTCCTGTGTATTAAATAAATCCTCCAAATGTATTTTCAGTCTTCTTATCGCTGATTTTTTGACAAAGTCAGTACAATTGTTTGGCTGGAAATTTTGGTTTCTGTTTCGCATTTTGACAATCATACGAGTATGTGTTTCTGATCATTGTGGCAGTTTTTTCTTTTCAAGGGAATTGAGATTTATTGATTTGTGCCAATGTTTTTTTGATATATGAATTTGATTTTTGAAAATGTTCAATATGATGTTTTTGATCTATGCTGTTGATTAATGTGGAATTTCCTCTATATTAATTACATCCTTTGAATGTGTTTGAATCCTTAGAAATCTCATGTTGGTTCTCTTGAAAAATGGAGTCATGTAACCTGTACATTTGAGCTAAAAGTCAATGTTAGCAGTGGAAAGCTCCTTGAAATTGTTTCAATTGGTGCAATCTTCTGGAAATGCGTTGAGAGTGGTGGTGACCTTTCGAATACTTTGTGTTCCATTGATCTGTTAGAATATCTCATTGACCTTCATTTGCTACATATATACATATATGTATCTCACACAACATATAAAAGAGCGGATCCTTTGAGATTTTCGGATGCTGGGCCACTTACTATCGGAGCTCAAGAAACTAGAGATATTGGAACAACATCGATTCGAGGAAGACAAATATGCCGGAGACAAGCGAGCAGTTTCCATATTGGATTAATCATATGACATATGGGAAGCTGTACCCTGCAGGAAGAATGATGCCATTCGACATAACGAAAAGCCTGAAGTAGATGCTAAGTATGACACAATCATGTACTAGAAGCAGCAGGCAAAGCAATTGGAGAATATGTTGGAGGCTAGCATCCAAAGGGAGCACGCTCTTGGGGAGAAGTTGTAGGAAATCATAAAGTATCTTGAGAGACAGTCCTTATCAGTAGAAGAATTGTCTCAGATTTTGAAAAGAGCAGACAACTTTTTGCATTTTGAAAAGACAGTCCTTACCAGTAGGTCATCTACAAAAAGGCACTTATTTGATGCACAACTCGTGGTCCCACACACGAGTGACCCATGTAGAGGTACATGTTGTCACGAAAGAGCTCTATCAGGACATTTGTAGACCTAAGCACCTTATTGTCAAGAAGGAACCTAAATGTGTATGGAAGTTTTAGGTCCTATGGATAGGATCGTAAGCAAAAAACTTCAAGAGTATGCCCAAAGTGCGATGTGGGTAAGATGCTTCCATGTGGTATCATACCTACTAGAATCACTAGCAGATTTTAGCATCTATATATCGAATGACGAGACAAGAAAAGAAAAACTTCACCTCATCTTGCGAAAAACATTGGACATCTCCTCACGCTTCTTCTTCGCTCTTTTGTGGGTACCTAACTTTCTCTTTGCCAATTTCAGTGCACGCTTGTCCTTCCCAACTTTCAGGAGCTCAGTAATTCTCTTCTCATAGGGAGCAAACCCAGCAACTTCCCTAATGATGCCCCGAACAAAATGCACCCGTTTGCTAGTTTTCTGAGAAAGAAAAGCACAGAGCTCATAACACATGGTGAAGTACTAGGGGCAGGGTTTAAAGTACCATCCAAAACCAATACCTATACCCAATACGTACCAGTATTGCTTATGAAAGATCTTGGTGTATCGGCCCCACATCAGACCAAAACAGCCTGATATGGGGCAATGCATAGTGGTATCGATGGTGAACGTACGATACATTACATAATAGAACAATTTCAGACCTTGACTAGAGTTGTAATATACAAACAATAAGATAACAATACTTTTTCTGATTAATAATAATTTTTTCCACTAAAAACAAGGGGGGGAAAAAAAGTTAGAACAAACTACAAAGGGAAATAATTGCCAAAACAAATCAACCTAGGCTCAGAGCCTCAGACACCTCTTTTGTTAGGACAAAAAATGGGCCTACAAGGGAAAGTGAAAGATCTCTAATGCCTCACAAGCCACAAGAAAGCATACAGTTTGGCCACAGCACCAAGAATTGGTCCAATTGATCAACCCTAACCATCAACTGATGGTTGAAAATGCAGTGAAGTCGCCGCATGCAATATGCAGAAGTCCAATTTGATTAATTTCTCGGCTAAGGCCAATCTACATGAGGTTGGATGATTGGCTAAGATCATTCCCACAAATTACTTCTAACCGATGAGATCCATAAAGGCCTCACACAGTATCATTTCTCACAAAAGCTCAATTTAACTTCAGAACCAATGGCAATTCTTCAAACACATGCCTCTCAGGCTCAGCGCATAAATCAACACACTGGAACACATGTAGATAACCAGGCTGAAAGACAGGACAGTCCACTCAACAGGCAGGCCCCCATCTATGAAACATGGACTAAAAAAGGGAAGGACCAGTGATCCATGAACACAAGGGACCACCTGATCAGGGGATGGGACTGATTTTTAAGCCAGGATAACCACATAATTCAGTCCACCAGATAAGCAACTTGGAGATCCCCACATGCATGTACAGGTTCTAGCAGAGCAGTGTGCGTGGGATTAGCAAACTTCATGGAACCAAAACATATGCAATTCACCAACAAATGCAAAACAAACTTGATCATGCCAAATGATCCCAGACAGAATCAACTATGCCTCCAAACCCAATTTATTTAAGGCCAGCAAAGTATGAATTTTCACCGCCATCGTCAGTACAGTTCCTCAATTGATGTCCAACACAATATCATTTTCCAAAAAACAATGCAGAGAATATAAAGGATTTCACTTCCATTTTAGAGAACCCGACAAAGTAAGCAAGGATTGGTGCAAACCTGCCACTAAAATGTTGAATGCTAAGAAGTTCAATCATCGTTAGACATTCAAAACCCAAAAATCTGATGAAGCAAGAATGAAAGCAAACCAATCATAAAAAGTATATCAATTTTACATTACATACCCCTTTTCTGGCAGAAGGGCGAGGAGCCAATTCCCTTTTTGTGACGACATGCCCTTTGTTCAACCCAACAAACAGCCCACTGTTAGGCTGCGATGGAGCCATTGCAAGCTACCAACAAAGCTATGCCTGAAAACCCAATTGACAACAAAAGATTTTAGTGGCAATCTGAGTAACACAACAGCTCCCCTTCCATCACATGTAACCATTAAAGCATAACCAAAAAATATAGATAGTCATTATATTATTTTTTAATATAATTTTTTATGACGACGGATTGTCTCCGCTCCTTTAAGGTAAGACTATTCCCTGCAGATGCACACAATCACCTGCCAACCACATGCATCGGGTAATCCACAGAGAGGGGACTTGAACTTGTGTTTATGGAGAGCAAACCCACGACGAAAACCATTCAACCAAACCATGACAATCAATAGAAGAAACAGCATATTATGTTCTACCCACCAATGGTACAAGTGAGGCCTACCTTTAAGAACCTAAACCATTGATCTTATGGGGCTCTATCATGGGATGGACCATCTCCCTTGTCGGATGATGCTATCAAATGGGGCGGCTTCAAAATGGACAATTACAACCAACGGTCCACCATTTAATGAGACCTAGTGGACCAGCTTGGATAAACCGATAGTGGAATTTTTTGGGTTATTTACCGAAGGGTTCAAACCACTCATCTGCTGGCCCCAAGAGTGACATGCAATGAACCGAAAGCTCGTCCGCCCAAGTATCTCCCATTGCATATGGAGGAAAATACTCTATTTCAAATGAGGCTGTCAATGGGCCAAACCCGGATCAAGAAGAAATAAAATTTTGAATAGGTCTGGCCCAATCAGCCCATACTGACCTATTAAAAATCCGGCCCCAAGCCCAACACCGGGCTGGGCCAATGGACAGCCTGATTTGTACACCATTTACAATCCGACAACCGGATGGCCAGCTTCATCCGGTGGGAGTCTTTTCAAGGATTGCCCATCCACTAGGGTCCACATAAGGCGTCTGGACCATAGGTCCACCAACACAAAATGCTGACTCAAATAAAAAAGCCAATGGTGTGTTTGGATTGAGCATTGTATATTTCTTCAAAATAAAACTTAATGGCCTTCCATCACATGCAACCATTAAAGCATAACCAACAAAGCTATGCCTGAAAACCCAATTGACAACAAAAGATTTTAGTGGCAATCTGAGTAACACAACAGCTCCCCTTCCATCACATGTAACCATTAAAGTATAACCAAAAAATATAGATAGTCATTATATTATTTTTTTAATATAATTTTTTATGACGACGGAGTGTCTCCGCTCCTTTAAGGTAAGACTATTCCCTGCGGATGCACACAATCACCTGCCAACCACATGCATCGGGTAATCCACAGAGAGGGGACTTGAACTTGTGTTTATGGAGAGCAAACCCACGACCAAAACCATTCAACCAAACCATGACAATCAATAGAAAAAACAGCATATTATGTTCTACCCACCAATGGTACAAGTGAGGCCTACCTTTAAGAACCTAAACCATTGATCTTATGGGGCTCTATCATGGGATGGACCATCTCCCTTGTCGGATGATGCTATCAAATGGGGCGGCTTCAAAATGGACAATTACAACCAACGGTCCACCATTTAATGAGACCTAGTGGACCAGCTTGGATAAACCGATAGTGGAATTTTTTGGGTTATTTACCGAGTGGTTCAAACCACTCATCTGGTGGCCCCAAGAGTGACATGCAATGAACCGAAAGCTCGTCCGCCCAAGTATCTCCCATTGCATATGGAGGAAAATACTCTATTTCAAATGAGGCCGTCAATGGGCCAAACCCGGATCGAGAAGAAATAAAATTTTGAATAGGTCTGGCCCAATCAGCCCATACTGACCTATTAAAAATCCGGCCCCAAGCCCAACACCGGGCTGGGCCAATGGACAGCCTGATTTGTACACCATTTACAATCCGACAACCGGATGGCCAGCTTCATCCGGTGGGAGTCTTTTCAAGGATTGCCCATCCACTGGGGTCCACATAAGGCGTCTGGACCATAGGTCCACCAACACAAAATGCTGACTCAAACAAAAAAGCCAATGGTGTGTTTGGATTGAGCATTGTATATTTCTTCAAAATAAAACTTAATGGCCTGTTTGGATGCCTGTAAGTTATTTTAAGTTGTAAGTCACTTACAGGTGAAAGTTACTTAAAGGGAAGTGACTTCTCACCCCCATCCCGCTGCAGTTTTTTGGTAAATTTGCCTATAAGTTACTTACAAGTGAATTTTCTCCCCCAAACACTTACTCACTTCCCACTTACCCAACTTACAGGCGTCTAACGGCCTGTTTGGGAGAGTGGATTTGGAACCCCTTGGATTCAGAACTCCCTCGATTTGCAATCCTCTCATTGCGTTTGGCACTCAGAATTTAGAATCCCCTCTAATTCAAAAGTAGTATGCAATATATACTTAGCCTGAAAATGATGAAGTTCCAGGTCTCGGATAGGCCACAAGCATAAGATCACATCTAAGTGACTAACCATTGATATACATGGATAATGTTTGGCCGGCATAACATGACTCTTAACTCTGTTTGTCGAGGGACAGACAAACAGAGTTAAGAGTTCTGTTAACATGACTTTCCATCAAAAGCAAGGCCCCTTTTTTTTATTCGAATCAGCAATGGTAAACTTGGAGCCCTTCCACTAGTAATCTAAACCGTCCATGCCATCATGGATGAGCCATGCCCTAATATCTCCCTCACCAGATGATCCTAGACATCCAGTAGGCGGATCCAAATGCAACATTACATACAAACGCCTATTTTAACGGTGGCCAACCAGACGGTCAGAAACTACTGCGATTCCTACCCGTCCAAATTAAGGGCCCACCATAAGAACGGCCTAGTACACCCAAAGCTGGGGACCACGTGGACAGATTGTTGGCCGAGAAAATGTTAAACTATATCATTACAAATCAGCTCAAAACAAAATCAAACCAGAAACCAAAAAAGCAGAAAAAAAAAAATCACGCAATTTCGATTCTGAATGGTGAGTGAGGAAAGGAGAGATGAATAAATATTCAAGAATAGAGAGAGAGAGAGAGAGAGAGAGAGAGAGAGAGAGAGAGAGAGAGAGAGAGAGATTAGAATCGAAATCGAAGCGACTCTTAACTCTGTTTGTCGAGGGAAGCCGACAGAAAAACCCTAACCCTAAATGCCGCAAGAATCCCTAGATGGGGGCCGTTCCTCTTAAAAGAGAGCGATTGCTAAATGGACTTGGGATTACAGTTATTTACGAAGGCGGAACTCTGAAAACCGGAAGGGACTCGCGCGCGTGAGATGAGATCAAGGTAATGGGGCGTCGCTGGACACGTGGAGTTTATTTCGTGTGTCCCGATGGCTGTACGTGTTCGTTCTTTGATTTTCCTGACCGTCCATTTTTCTCGTGCATGAAAAGTGGGAAACGGATTGGCTACTCCCCTCCATCAGCCAATGGCTGGTGGTCGGTGCTCTGTGGGCCCCACCATGATGTGTGCGTTTCATCCATGCTGTCCATCTATTTTTCTATATCATTTTAGGATTTGCGACGAAAAATGAGCAATATCCAAATCTCAAGTGGACCACATTACATGAAAGAGTGTTGAATGAACGTCGACCATTAAAAGAAATTGGGGCCCATAAAAGTTTTGGATCAAGCTGATCTTTGTTTTTCCCTTCATATTTGTCAGTATGACCTAATCTACAGATTAGATGTCAAATAAACAGTGGACCTTAGGAGGATTTTAATGGTGGATATCCGATCACTATTGTTTTCCTGTGGTGTGGTCCACCTGAGATTTATATACCTTTAATTTTTTTATCAAGCTCTGAAATGATCTTTAAAAATGAATGAACAGCATGGATGAAACACATACATCATGGTGGGCCCACAGAACACTGGCCATCAGCACTGGACTAGTGGCAGGGGAGTAGCCAGTCCGTTTCCGTGCGGGCACCATGTTCTTTGGGCCCCACCATGATGTATGTGTTATGTATGTGTTATGTATGTGTTGTATCCACACCATCCATCCATTTGGAGAGATCATTTTAAGTAGGAGCCAAAGACTGAGTCAGATCAGAAGTTCAAGTGGACTCCACGGGAAAAATGAGTAGCGACAGTGACTCCACCGTTGAAACCTTCCTTATTTGAGATCTAACCTGTTTATAAGTTAATACAGAAATGGAACAATGGAAAACATAAATATTAGCTTGATCGAAAAATACTATGCCCGAAGAAGTTTTTAATGGTAGGCGTTCAATCCCCACTGGTTTTTTACTGCGGGGTCCATTTGAGCTTTGAATATGCCTCATTATTTAACTTACCTCCTAAAATGAACTCGCCAAATGGATGGACGGTGTGGATACAACAAATACATCATGGTGGGGGCCACAAAATGTGGTGACGTCATTCAGTAATGAGACTGCTACTGTCGAGTTCAGCCCTGGGCTTTACACAAAACCCGTAGCCGCAAGCTCTGTGCAGCCTAGGATTCGAGGCCAGGATCACCCCATATTGTGATTTTTAGAGCATGGCCCATCAATACTAGGAGTAGCAATGGCCGGATTTGGGCCAGGCAGCCTAAACCCAGGCTTAGCCCAATATGGGCCTGACAACAGGCCGGAGCCCAAGGATGAAATTTGGAAGAGCCCTGCCCATCTGGCCCATTGCCAACCCTACTCTATGGATTCTGCCACCCATCAACCATCCACATGAATTCATGTATTAGTGATTATCAGAACCTTCTACGCATGCAGGGGTCTTATTATCAGAACCTTCAACGCTCTGGTTGCCATTTCGAATGGCCTATGGACCAGTAATCCTAGTGATGATGATGCTGACCATTGGATTGGTGAAGTTGAATGTGGGCTATATGCAAAGTGAGTTGGAACAGTTCCTAACTAGCCTTCGTTTGTATCAACGGTGAGGATCTCTTATTACTGAATTTTTGCCATTGTGGCCAACATATATTGGGATCTTACAGATGGAAGCGGATTGCGTACTGAGTAAACTTTGTAGGGCCCACCATGATTTATGTATTTTACCCACTCCATCCATCCAATTTACCAAATAAATTTAGGGCTGGAGCCCAAAAATGAAGCATATCAAAAGCTCAAGTGCAATACACTACAGGAAACAGTGTGAATTGAACGCCCACCGTTAAAAAATTCCTGGGGGCCACAGAAGTTATGGATCAAGCTGATATTTCCGTTCTCCTTTCATCCATGTCTTTGTGTTTTCCCTTCATCCGGCATGGACCAGCACAGGAGGCCCAAGCCCAAAGCCAAAAAAAATTTCTGAACCTGGGTCCGACTCACCCCGGCCCAAAAAAATGATAAAATCACAATCTCCCACTTGAACGTTCCTAGTCTCTCCATTGATCAACTGGACCAACACATGAATTGAGAATTAGACGCTAGAGGAATAAAATCAATGGTCTACATTCAAGATGCATCGGCTCAAGGATTAAACTCGCATAAAGGATATAAGACATGTACATGTGAAGTCCGGTCAGGCCGGTCAAAATTGACTTGTCCCGATTTTAGGCCCTACTCCACTCAGAACTAGGGCTGAAAGTCAGGTGGGTTCAACCCAACCTACTGACATTAGGTTGGGCTCGGGCAGGATGTATTGGCTTCAATCTCAGCCTTGGGCTATACAAACACCAATCCAATAAAACTTGAATTGGGCTTAGGTTGATGGCTCAGGTCGCCCTACCCAACCCAACCAAAACCCGATCGATATATAATTGTATGTGGATCAGCTGTACGTTATTTCCGATGACTCAAGCTAACAAGGTACGCTGGATTTCTCTCCCCCAAATAGATTGTGTGCTACACAACATGACTTTTAAAGGAGTGGTTGTCCTATATTTTAGCTTATTTATTTAGAAAAAAAAAATGAAGTTCTTTACAATAGATAATTACATAAATAATTAATTAAATCATAGGTACAAAAAATAATATGTGTATTGAAATATAATAGACTAATGTGATAACAAAAATATTAGCATGTATCCATCCGACCGAGCCCACTTGGGTTAGAATTGGAATGAGAATTCGCAGCTGGAGGTTGAGTTGGATTGGGTTAGGGTTCAGGTAAAGGAACCTTGGGTTGGGCTAGGGTTGAGCACCACCCGACCCCACTCCACTGAGAACATCACCAACGGGCCTTTTCTTGGGCTTTAAATTGGGCCTACAAAGATATTTTTGCAAACCTAGACCGAAGCCCAATCCATTTAATCGGGCATCAAACCCAAAGGCCAATACCCGACTCACATGCCTATATAGCACGACCCTGATCGGGCCATATACCCAAAACCCGGTGGGCCAAGGGATGGTTTTTTGACTCGGTGGCTTCTCCTGACTCATTCGCGTACAACTTGAGTCAGCACTCACCTAAGTCAGATTTAAATTGGGTGGACCCGACCAAGTCAGGTCGAATCAGGGTGGCCACCTACACCAATCTCGAACAAGACGGAGTCAACTCGGAAGAATCGTGTCCGACACGACTGACTCAGAAATCCTTGAGTCAGTGACTGACCCGTTGCCGCTGCCAGGAACACGTTTGATGGTTTTACCCTCCATAAGATTAGGATTGTTTGCATTCATGCACTCAATATTTGTGATTTTGTACACGTGCTGGACATTCATACACAGGTCATGACGCCATATTCAATTTGACTGGATACTTGTGTGTGAACCCAGGCCAGTGAGTATTTTTCACCCTAACGGTCCAGCAGCCCCAAGCTTTATGGACCCGCCCCCACAACAGCCCCAAGCTCATTTTAAGGCATATATACTTCAACCATTTTCAATAGTTCATTTTTAAAACATGATTCAAATATAAAGTTTATCTAAAACTCAAGTCGTACATCACAGGAAACAGTGCGTCGAACACCACATTTGAAAACCTTTTTGGGCGCACTGGCATGTTTATATGGTATTTTACATCTAGATGGAGTGAAAACTGTAATACTTCTGATTTTTCAGAATCTTTCAAAACCACACTTATGTGTGTGACCCATCCTTTCCAATCCCATTGTATTATCTGATTTATTTGACAGTTGACAATTAAAAAGAGACATTTTCTCAATCTTTGTTATAGCTATTGCAGCAGTTGAAGACCATATCCATCGTGTGAGCACTTCGGGATCTATTTTCCAGCATGACAAAGATACAAATATAAATCTGGTCTAAAACTTCTTGTCCTAGGAAGGCTTGAGTGGTGAGCATTCAATTCGCACTGGTAGTGCTGTTGAATACCAGAGTTTTGAATCCACATGAATTTTTGAAATCGTGTACTAGCATGAGATGGTGCAACAAATCCACATGGTTGGTATAAAACAGACATCACAATGACCTTGTAAGGCATACGGTTGTTGGGGTCCTTCCTTATGTTGAGTGGGAGTCACATGTGTGGGATTAAATAGCTCTTAGTATCACATGTGTGAGGTGTATTTTGGTTTTTTAGCTAAACAATTAAAATAATTAGAGAAAATTAGCTTTTTTATTTAAAGAGAATTAAAGAGCAACATTTAGGAGTTTTATTTCTTGGAGAAAAAAAGAGAAGGAGAATAGAATATCAAGAGGCTTTTACTATTTAAATCTTCGTATGATTTCGTAAGAATCCATCTATAATGTCAATTTCTTTGATTGTCTTCTCCAAGGATTGTGTTAGGGATTTTCTATAATCCCTAGTTCGTGAGAAATTCATTTTCTTCCAATGTTGCTTATAGTCCACCATTGAGTGATGTAATTTGGGTATCCAAAAGCGGTCTCTTCGCCGAATTAAGTCCCATGTTTTTTTTCCTTCACATCAAAGGGCTTTCCATGTAAAAAAATCTTGATGTCTCTTACATTGTACATGCTTAATGATTTACTTATTTATGTTAAAAGTGATTTTTATCCACTTAATATTTTATATTGTTAATCTTATTAATTTACACATACAAGGAAAAGTTGTATGGTTTCCGAACAAGTGATATCAAAGCTCTAGTTTTGATTCTAATTATTTTATGTATGAATCATGGAGGCTATGACAAATCAAATGGTTAATTTAAATGGAAACAATTGGATGATTTGAAAAGCCAGCATAGAAGATTTTTGTATTGCGAGAGCTTGTACGCACTCGTAAGAGGTGTTGGGGTGATAGTGTTGGGTTTATTTGACAATAATTGGATGATCGTATCTTTCATCATATGTCTATCGAAACTTCATCACAATCACTTTGAAAGAAATTGAAAGAGTTGTACGAGAGAAAGATCGCAGGCAATAATGCCTTTTTGAATTAGTAAGCTTGTGCATTTAAAATATAAAGAAAGAAGCTTAATTGTGGAGCATTTGAATGAAATCCAAAGTATTGTAAATCAGCTCTCTTCTATGAAGATGATGTTAGATGATGAGTTGAAGGCTTTGTTGTTTCTTAGTTCTTTGCCAAACAATTGAAAGACCTTAGTGGTGTGTCTAAGTAACTCCGCTCCAAATGGAATTGTTACAATGAATCAAGTAACAAATAATTTGTGGAATGAAGAAACAAGAAGAAAATTCTTGACTTCCACTCGGTCAGAAGCACTTGTCACAAAAAATATGAGAGAAACAGAAGTAGAAAACCTTACTACTATGAGAAGTTAAAAGGAAAATCTAAGTCAAAAAAGGAAGTTATTTGTTATAATTACAATAAGGTAGGTGATGTAGAGCAGGTCGCGGACAGTTTCATGGCCAAGATGGATCAGAAAAGGCCTGGTCGACGACAGAAGTGATCCGGACCGTCAGACCTTAGTCAGGTGTATCTTGCAATTCGGAATGAGTTACCTAACGTAAAATATATGATTTTGGGGTAGAACGAGCTACTTTAGCCAACCAACCCTGCTATGCTGGGTTGCAACGCCCAAAATTGCGAAAAACCCTTGGATCGACGGTCGTTTCCCTGCTTTAATTTCGTTTTTACTATAAATAGTAAGTTTTAGTTTGATTGTAACGCTTCATCCATCGGGATTTAGGAGTTGCACCTAACGTGAAAAGAGCTTAGAATAATTAGGAGAACAGTTTGGTGAAGCCAAATAGGACAGTTACTATTTTTAGCCGAAAACTTTGCGCACTAGTAGACATCACGACCATTTATAAATAGTAAGTTTACTATTTATAGTAAGTCGCGGATTCTAGGAGTTTTAGTTGTAGTTTGATTCTGATTTCTTTCCCATTGCTTAGTTCCCCTATTTAAAGGGTTGTGAACTCGTTTTATTTCATTTTTTTAATCAATTTTGAATTTATTAGAATTTATTTCTATTTTCTGCTTTCTTTCCTCGTGGATTCGAGAAGTCTCTGTGAGGAGTCCAGAGAAGTTTCGTGGATTCGGAATAGTTATCCTCTTGAGGAAGACGGTGCTCGACCTCACGTCCTCCCCTGCGTCAGTAGGCCACTACCAAAATGAGTGTCGAAAGCCCAAAAAAAGAGAAGAAGAAAAAAGGAAAGGAAAAACAAGAAGAGTATGACACAAGCGGTTAGGTTACATAAGTGAGAAGGGCTTACAAATTCTCACCAAGAATAAACCCATTTCTGATATAAAAGGTACGCCTTTAAATAATTGCACCTATTGTTTAGATGGAAAATAGCATACAGTTTCATTTCATAAAAATAATCTCCAAAAGAAAACAAATGTTTTGGAATTAGTTTATTCCGATATTTGTGGTCCCATGAAAATGAAAACTTTAGGAGGTACTTCTTAATTTGTTACATTTATAGATGATACTTTTAAAAATGTATGGTCATATGCCTTGAAGACTAAAGACCACGTCTTGAATGTGTTCAAGCATTTTCATGTTATAGTGGAAAGGGAAACAAGTAAATCTTTGAAGTATACACGTATAGATAATGGTAGCGAATATATTAAGTCATTTGAACATTATTTCAAAGGCCATATGGAATTAGACATGAGTAATATGTTTCCAAGATTCCACAGCACAATGGTATAGCAGAAAGGATGAATTGTACTATTTTGAAAAGCATTAGGTGTATGCTTTTATAAGCAAAATTGGCAAAATCATTTTTGGAGAGCAGCTATGCGAACCACTTGTTATTTAATTAATATTTCCTTCAGCTCCTCTAAATGGACATGTTGTATAAAAAGTATGGACCAGAAAAAAAAAATGTTTCCTATAAACACCTAAAGTGTTCGGTTGCCAAGCATTTATGCACATACTCAAAGATAGGCAGTTCAAACTTGATAACAAGGTAAAATAGTGTATCTTCTTAGGTTACACAAATGAAAATTTTAATTACAAGTTATGGGATCAAGTTGACAAGAAGGTGATCATAAGCATAAATGTGGTCTTTCTTGAAAACCAAACAATTAAAGACTTTGAAAAAGTTGAAAAGTCTTAGCCTAGTGTTGTTGATTTTATTAATGTAAATCTACTTAATTCATTCTTCCATAATGCATGATAATGGGGAAGATTGGCAGGTTCATGAAAAAATAGTTGGTGATGTTGAACATAGAGAATAAGGGAAGAAGCCCCCCTCGAGAACCACCAATTGAGATGGACGTAAACGTTTCTTTGAACGGGGAGGTATTCGATACTCTGGCAACATGTGATTTTACGTGCGCATGCGCACAAAGCTCGTACACCTATAGATGGTACATAGCCTCAAAATCAGATCGATAAACGAGTCTGACGTCGAAATGAATCTGTTGTTGAATGTGGACCGTTGGCCCTTTACCCTTTTAGGCATCTATATTCGATGCCCAAAACAATAGGGTTAGGTTCGTATTTACATTGTGATATTTTGGATTATGGCCCATTTCTAATCGGGGTCATGATCTCAATGGTGTATATGCATGCCACGTGTAAAATTGTTAACTGAAAGCATACGGAGAATAACATCCTTCCATATTTCTTTTCTCTCTCTCTCTCTCTGAAGGCAGATCCACCCGTCAGGTGGGCCACATGTATTGATTTCTAGACCACTATATGTTTTGTTTTTTGGGCCATGGCCAATCCACGATTGGAGCATATCTCGGTACATCTAGTCATATGAACGGTGGAAATGGAACGCACGTGCAACCCACACATCATGTAAAACCAAACACGCTTCCCACCAATGGGAACACATTAGCATGGGTGGGAATCCCTATGCACGCCTCCCACCAACTTTTTGGGAAATTGTTTTTGGAACTCCAACGTAGGATAGGATTCCCACCAACCAGCAATGGACGGTAGGCGATCTCTCTACACAAATCTCATATCTACAAACAGGAAATCACATGGGCTATGATCTCTTCTCTTCTTTTTTTCCCCTCTTTTGGCCCTCTCCAAGAGCATCTGAACCTTTCATTCTACTATTCTCGAGTCCAAAGATTCGGGCAGAATAGTATTTCTTTTTTTTATTCCTCTAATATAATGGATGTATGTCAAAAGCGTCACAAACGGTGATTTACAATGCTCAGATATGGACCACTGATTTTAGAGTCAAATTTCGTTTTGATATTAATATTCAGTGGGCCACTGATTTTCACGTGAACACCTTCACACCCTTGGAAAGATGATAACGTACAGGCACCATACCTCAACTTTCCATACTCACCCACGTCTTTCCCACCAACATTTCATGACCATGGGAAATCTGAACCGCACGAAAGATGGGTCACACCAAGAAAATTATCTTCTTTAAAAATCAGGTTGATATATATATTCATTAACTGGGCCAGATCTATACGGTGAGTCATACCATCAGTATCCATTGATTTATTGGTATGGTCCACCCAATACGCAGACACACCTAATTTTTGCCCTATATGGTCTCCATGGCGTCTGTTAGCTTTTTCACGGCTTGGATGTTGTACAAAAATGACAATCTAGCGATAAAAATGGGATGTATGTGAAATTTCTGGTACAATGGCTGCATGTGACCATTTCTATGCAAACTTTGAAAATGGTAGAGTGGGCCTTGCAATATTCTTTTACTGATGCAGCGATAATCAATGCATTGGGAGAGTATTGAGAATCTTGCCAAGTGAGTGGGCTACATCCTTCACATGAATAATACACATAAAAAAAAAGGAGTTATCATGCAAATTACCTTGTTTATCATTCATTTAGGAGATATTGAAAAGGTCCTTCTCCATCACACGTGATAATGTGGCACTCGTATAATATCCCTGCTTTTATCTCATTAGGTGACCACTCTTCTTCCCAGCATTTTTTGGCCGGGATTTTGTAGATTTTTAATTTTTTTGACATTTTTCTCGTGATATTATAAAAAATAAATCCAACTAGAAGTAAAATGTTGAAAATACTTGTGAACAATTAATATATAGAGAGAGAAGAATGCTCACTTGCGCATGTGGGTACCATTGCACACCTGTCATGGGTTCAAAATCTGAACGGTCCACCTGATGCAGTACCCTATGAAACCTCTCAAGACAAATTTTCACCTGATCCAAAACTCTATTAGACCATAGCAACGAGAAATGCAAAGTAACTAAGGAAGCTATTTTCTTTTCCTATGGTTCACTAAAGTTTTGAATCATGGTAAAAGTTGAGCTAAGGGGGTTTCATGGGGTGTTGTAACACTTGGACCATTCATATTTTGAGCTTATATCATGTGTAATGAATTTTCAAAAAGTTTTCACAGGAACTCGTGATAATTGGTGGGAAGGTGTGTGTGTGTGTGTGTGTGTTTGTGTGTGTGTGTGTGTGTGTGTGTGTATATATATGGAAAAGGTACTATGCACTCGAGCTCGCGGGTCCATCCCATGAGGTTGAGCTGTGTAAGCCCCACCGTGATGCGTTTCAAACATCTACCCCATCAGTCAGATGCACCATTCCATCGTGGGCCTAGGTCCCAAAAATCAAGTCAATCCATGACTTGTGTGGGCCACACCACATACAGAAGTGGAGAGGGGTCGTACACCATTAAAACATTCATAACCATTTTTGAGGGCCCACCGAGATGTGGTTTGCAAATCCAGCCCATCCATTATGTGTGTCCCACTTGAATGAGGGTTCAAACCAAGTTTCAGGCACATGCAAAACTCAGGTGGGCCCCACCAAGTGCTTTTATATGTTTTAACGGTGTCTTCACATAATTTTAGATGGTATGGCCCACCTGAGTTCCGTATATGGCTGATTTTTGGGATATCCCATAATTTAAAGGGTACCCATCAAATGCACGGTGTTGATGGTCGACACGCATCACAGTGGGGCCCACATAGCTCGACCTCATGATAAGCTTATTGTGAGCTCGAGTCGCATAGTACCTTTTCCCATATATATATATATATATATATATATATATATATATATATATATATAGTAATGGTCTCCTAGACCATTTCTTCTTATGTGGCGCACTTGAATTATGAATGTGGCTAATGTTTTAGCCCTATATCTAAATTTGCATCACACACCCTGTGATTGGAGTGGATTTCAAATACACATCACTATGGGGCCCGTCCAAGCTCTTCCCATCTTGATTTGCTTCTGCAGAGCTTCTTCACGTCACAAACCAGATTGTTTGTACTACCTTGGTCAGCATGACCACACTCCAACAGAGGCACTTGCAGGGTAGTTTGGGGGTGGCCCCACCATGATGTGTATGTGAAATCTACTCTATCCATAAGGTTATCAAAAATAAAAAATAAAAAAATTGTTTAGTTATATGGCTAAAAATCACCTACATCAATAATTACGGTGGGCCACATGAAAGGAATAGGTAGGGGGATGCATGGGTATAATTGTTATACCCCATGTATGAATTTTCTCAATAAGCTAATGGTTGGAGTGGATTTCACGTAAAAAGTACGATGGACCATGTAAAAATGCAATGATATGCATCCCTTTTCTCATTGTTTCCTTTAGTGTGGCCTACCTTAATCATAAATCTAACTGTTATTTTAGCCCTACGGCTAAATTTTCAACAGTTACCTAATAGTCAAAGTAGATTTCACATACACATCACTATATAGCCCATCCTATCTAAATTCCCAAGAGGATAGGGAGGCGGAGTGCACAAAGGGGACCCGGAGTAGATACGGTTCAGTAGTCAGACTCATTACGGATGTGACATCAACAAGTTCTGTGGACCCCACTATGTTGTATGTGTTGTATCCACAATGTCGATCCATTTGGAGATATTATTTTAAGCCATGAGCCAGAGAATGAGGCAGATCCAAAGCTTTAGTGGACCCACCACAAAATACAGCGGAAAGATTGCTGCCCACCGTTGAAACCTTTCTAAGGCCCACCATGATGTTTTTTCGAAATCTTGTTCAAAAGTTAACAAAGACTTTAAAGAAGGGAAAATACAAATATAAGCTTGATCAAAAACTTTTGTGGCCTTTAGAAGTTTTTAACGGTGGCGTCACTCTTCCCACTGTTTTCTGTGGTGGGGTCCCATGGAGCTTTGGATGTGACTTACTCTTTGTATATTACCCTAAAATAATCTCTCCAGATGGATGGACGGCGTGGATACAAAACATATATCATAGTGGGGCCACAAATTCAGTAGTAGTCTTGCTACTCAACCTGCACAAAGGTCTCTTGTGGTGGGAATTGAACTGCACCAAGGTATACCACGGGATGGTTGGCAAGAGACCATTACTATATATAGATATATATGGGAAATGGTCCTATGTCAAGCTCATGGGAACTTCCCATGAGGTTGAGCTGTGTGGGCCGCACTATGATGCATGTTGAATATCAACACCATGCATTTGATGGGTCCCCTTTAAATTATGGGATATCTCAAAAATCAACCATATACGGAACTCAGGTGGCCATACCATCTAAAATCATGTGAAGACATGCGTAAAACATATAAAATCACTTGGTAGGCCCACCTAAAATTTGGATGCATCTAAAACTTGGTCTGACCCCTCATCCAAGTGAGACACACTTAATGGATGGGTTGGATTTGTGAACCACACCTCGATGGGCCCAACAAATGATTATGAATGTTTTAATGGGAGGGTAACCCCTTGGGCCCATAAAAGTCATTGATTGACTTTATTTTTAAGCCTGAGGCCCGCCATGGAATGTTGCATCTGATTGATATTCGACACGCATCACAGTGGGGCCCACACATCACAGTGGGGCCCACACAGCTCGACCTCATGGAAAGTTTTCATGAGCTTGGCTGCATAGAACCATTTCCCATATATATATATATATATATATATATATATATATAAACCAAATAGATTGGGAGTAATTTAGATACAATAGAACTTATCACTATCATATCCGAACTCTCTTCCTGAGCATTATTTTCTATTGAATTTAAATTCAAACTTCAGAAGAAGAAACAAAAAAAGTGAAGAAAGAGAAAACCACCCAGAAATATTCTGATGGAAAATTATGTTGGACCCATCCATTAGTGGTTATCCACAAGTGAGCCTCACAAGCCCATATCCAACAGCAAACACAATAGACCTCCCCACAATTACAGTTGAATAACACTTATACAATGGTAAATGAGTTTCACACATGCTAATAATCTCTACATATAAGTGGATGGTGTTGCAGAGAACTCTCTCTACAATGTTTGTAGAGAATCCAACCTCTAGTGTGCCAATTGATAAGTGCAACAATTTTCCTTCTTTAGGAGAAAGATGATGTGTACTCGCAACGAGCCTGTGCACATTTTTCCCACAATCCAACACTAAGGCCTATTTGGTTTTCCAATTACCATAATAGTTGGTTGTAAAGAATTTGTAAGTACATCTGAAACATGGTATTTGGAAAACCAAACAGGCCTTAATTGGGTTTTTTTTTTTTTTTTTTTTTAGCTTGTTAGTACACCCACAGTCAGATCACACTTCACTGTTAGCCACCCCCACTAGGAAATCGGTGCCAAGACCTCAGGCTCTAATGGGTTAGAATCTCCAAACACATTTCAAAATAAACCTCTTTCGGTTCAACTTTAGAACTGCATGTAGGTTAGTGCCACATGGTTTAAACGGTCAGATAGTGCTAGCACCATTCTCTGTGCTCTCTGGCACATTAAAAGCTTCTTCTTCCTTTTAGTATATACTGTGCTTTCCCCGGGAAAATTTAAAAAAAAAAAAAGAAAAAAGAAAAAAAAAAACAAAGAGTTCAACAAAATCTCTTTCTGAAAAGCTAAATCTTGACAATGGCATAGAATGAATTAAAGGAGAATTAAAAGATCTTTGAATTCAACCTTAGCACATTGTACTCTGCATTCCATTCTGTCAATAATGGGAGATCCTTGCCACTAATCTTGGGCTTCTTTCTATGAACTCTTGTCATGGTTCTTTTTTAAGTCATGCTTTTGTGGGCCATATCTAAAAAGGTTTGGATTCACCCTCAAAAGTGGCATTGAACGCTTAAACCCCATTTTGGGCCGAACCTTCCCTATGTTGGAAGATTATTGCCACTAATTTTGGAGGCTTCTTTTTGTTGAATATGGATCGTTGTCATAGTTCTTCTTTTAGTCATGTTTTTGTAGGCCATATATAAACTGGAGTGGATGCACCCTTAAAAGCAGCATTTGATACAAATGCCTAAATATTATTTTGAGCTGAACCCTTTTGGTTTTTCTAAGTTTGAATGAATCCACTTTAGTAAATCATTGTTTGATTCTCATTCATCCAAATAGGTATTAAGAAGTTTACTCACTGAGAGACAATGAGTAAGAGTGGCAATGGCCCAGGCTAGGGCCGGTTGCAGTCCTCCACTAAGCCCTAAGCCTCAATTGAGCTAAAAGACCTCAATTATCGCCCTATCCCCAGGGCCAGGGACGACCTGACTGTCTTTTTTGTTTTCCTCTGTCTAGGACAAGTCACATCAAATAAAGAAATTGAATCATTTTAACTTGACCGGAATCCAATGAGCGTCTTTAAATAATGAATGTATGGTGAATAGGAACCACTCTAGGTATTTTCTTGTTCAATTTTGTTCCTACAATGGTAGCTAATATCATGATTGGACTGAACTGGCCGGCAATTCATATTTGGCCTGGCCCTTAGGCCAAGTTTAAGGGTCCAGTTTGTGGTCCTTTAGGGCTGGACTGTTCAAGTCGGGTGGGTCAACGTAGCTCGTTGACACCTCCACCAATCAAAACAGTTTCTGAAAAATTGATCGGCAAGGGTACGGTTTGCACAATTCAATCAAACACAAGGCCACATGTGTGAGTAAAGACCTATATTTGATTTGCAATGCGATTAGGAGGTGCGGGTATGCTAAAGTTGTACTTGACTCAATTCTTTATTGAATGTTTGTGCCCCTGCATTGAGATGAACCGATTACGACCATATTTGAAAATACAATTGCCCTCTCAACCAAAGGTTGTAGCAATAATTAAGCAATTTGCAAAAGGGTAGGGTTTAATCTTTCCTAATGGATTCTTTTTTCCATAAGTTCGGGATTTTTTTTAACATCAATTATTGCAATTAATGTATTTCTCAAAGGAATAAATATGGAAAAATAAAATAGAAAGATATTAAAATAATGTCGATTTTATTAATTTGTGAATAATGCTCATTACAATCGACAAAGTATCAAACAAATTAAATAATAAAATGAAAGAAAAGATAAATACATTATGCATCCATAAGAACAAACGATCTAAGCTAATGGTTAGCAGAATGCGACCAAAGTAGTTAATCTTCCAAATAAGAACTCAATTGATCAGGATCCAACAACGAAAAGTTGTGTACATTTAATCAAATTATATGATACTATAACGGTGGCATTGGATAGTAGCGATTTATATTAGAACTAGACTAAGCTATGTTAAGACACAAATAAAGATACATGTAAAGATAAACTATGTTTGATGTGAGCATCGAGCTCTTTCTCGATTGCCACCTTTATAGGCTTCTGAGAGGCAGTGGTCTTTGACATCGTGAAAGCTTTGAATGACGAGTTATGTAAATCTCCTCAATTCTCCACATAAGTATAGCATATTGTATACAAGCACGTGTACAAGAGAAAGACTCTCACTTATTTAAATTATGCATTGCATGGAGTCCTCGAGTCACTAGATTCCCACATAGGAAGTTAGTTGAAGTCCTTTCGTCACTTGGCATTGGCATCATATAGAGTTACTTTTGCAAGAATCTGACATTTAATGGTAGAGATCTGCTTTAATGAAATTGTGACATTTAATGCTGGCAGAAAGACTTGCTTTAATGTGACTATTGACATTTAATGCCTACAGACAATAATTTTGATAGAACTCCAACGTTAAATGCCCCCGTGCGTGTACGTCTCTAATTCCTCATCTTGAAATTGATATATACCACATGTGGTACAACAGTCACATAGCATCTTCTGAATCGTTCAATATAATCACATCAAGTTAGGCATAAGACGAGAGTAAGATGCGTAGTGCGAACGCATTGTGGCGTTTCATTGATTACATCGGAGTGTAAAAAATAGATGTAAACAAGTACAATGAATGGATTGATAAGGCAAGGGCATGTGTCACAATATGGCATGAGGACCATTTTCTACTCCCACCGTGTCCCAAATGATGATGATGATGATGATGTATCCCTTACATGTGGTGTAGAATTTACGCTACCTGAGCCAAAGAAACATTTGTCGAACGAGTGATTGCAGATGAAGACGAATATTTAATAGTTAGCTCATATTCAGATCCAAGATTCAAAGGTTAGGATTAACAATAAAGCATAATAATTAACATCCCACAGTGGGTCCTGCCAAATGTACGATTCAAACTGTTGACAAAACATTTTTCAATAAACAAATGGCTGTCCACATCATAGGCTATAGATGGTTCTAAACCATTGTAATATAGCCTGTGAAACTCTAAATCATTTCCGGTTACGTATCACTCAGTGGAAAATCCGACCCGTTTAAAGGGTGGACCATACCATGAAGGATCACCTGGAGCAAGAACTAGAATACACATACATGATGAGTCAGACAATGGGCTGGTGTAGCCTGCCTGATGAATGGGCCATCATGGTTTTCATCCCTGGTGATTTTTATGATGCGGACCGAGATCATGAAGCTACACACATGTTACATGTCATCTAAATAAAAAATAAAAAATTAGTATGCTAGCTTATACAATATGATCATTTCTCCAATATTGATTATTAGTTACTGGGGTTAGGTGTGCCTAACGGTCATAAAAACCTTAAAATGAATCCCGTAAGTTAAAATAATTTAATGGTCCAATGTGGACGCTGATGAAAAATCAATATTAATCAGGTGGCTTAATCTTACCAAACCATGTATCTAAACTAGTAAACAAACAAGATTTTCGGGGCTTGTTTCTATATTAGTTTACTCAATAGAAGTATTATAAACATAGAGAACTAATCACCTAACTTAGCATGCAACCCCATCTTTCTTAACAACTATTAAATTTTCAAGACATCAGAGCCATGTAAACGGTGGGCCCCACTATGAAGATCACCAGTCTCAAAAATCATGCTGACCCGTTTTTTAAATTGGCAACTCCCTGTACATTGAGCCACACCAATGTCCATGCATTGATTTCAACGGTGTGGCTCGCCTGATAAGAAGATCGGCCTGGATCCTCCCCTGGTGACCTTCATGGTGGTGGCCCACTGTTTGAATCGATCAGCTGTGCTACGGAAGTGAAACACGTTGGCGGTGGGAAAAGGGCTGTACGATAAGTTAGCATACACCTGGCTGCATGATAATTCTCATAAACATAACATTGCACTAAAATTTTCTAATGAGCCAAAGAGGTTTACTCCAATACATTGGGATGTATTGAAATGCGATGCATCAGGACGTCAGCATTTGAATCTAGATCATCTTCCAAAGATCCAAACCGTTGATACTATAAGTTTCAACTTATATGGTGGATGGACAACAAATAAAATTTCTTAAATTGAATTATTTTAACCATTGAAATTTTATTTTCTTTGAAAATGTATGATTACCGTAACCTTGGTGTAATCAAAGGTTTGAAATATTCAATCTAGTAAATGTTTTGAGACAAACCGTTCGGGTCATTGAGAAAAATACAATTCCCATGGATAATATCTTAACTTATTATATTGCAATAGTTTGAAATGTATTAAAGAAATTGTAGTAAGATGGCATGTAGTCTGGAAAGTCTCATTCATTGAATGCCTGCTGGTTGAATAAGAACCCCATTTTTTTCTGGTGGTTAGAATGAATTATTTTAAGTTGTACCATACAGTTTTTAAAAAAATAAAAAATCAAACCAGTTCCACTGCAAAGCTTTGTAGGTTAAGCTCAACCTACAACACCATGTGTGAGGTGTATTGTAATACATGTATGACATCCAGTCTTTCATGATGTGCACCTCCTTATTTTCTCCTTTACATGGAGAAATAAGTCTGATTTAAAACTCGAGTGGGTAACACTAAAAGGAATACTTAAGATGTAATTGCCCATCATTAAAAACCTTTCAAATTGTCTGTGGGGCCCATCATGTTTTTATATGTCATTCCATCCATTCAGAAGATGTGCCCCATTGAGATGAATGGATAAACCAAAAATCAGGCCTATCCTGTAACTCAAGTGGGCCACACCATGTGTTTTAGAGGTTTTACTGATGTTTCATGGTGGGCCCCACCTGAGTTCATGATTGGCCTGATTTTTGGGTGGCAAGGAGAACATAAAGAGGATATGTGATATGCAAATTGGATATCATGTACACTTTACAATGGGCCCCACATGTCATGTTGTAGGTTAACCTACAAAGCTTCATGGAGGACCTAGCCCTCTTCTTTTTTTCATTACATATAATTACAAATCAGAGGCTCTAACACGCAATCAAACCAACACGTGATAGGCGTTGCACACTTGGGTCTCAGCTTGTATTAGTTGAACTATATATGGTTTAGAGATCTCAGCTATTGGTTGGATACAACCTTAGCCGTTGGTTCAAGAATATCTTGAGTTGGAAGATTGTACTTACCAATCTCATGTTGAATCTTAATTGTACAACTTTAGCTCATTTTACAAGCTTTTTGGATGCCACCGAAAGTAGGAAATGTTGGGTATGTACATCAAAGTTCATTGATTCATCATATAAGGTCCAATATGAGATATATTGGGTTTAGTGCAAAAAACTACTTAATGATTCTTTGTTTTGGTAAATTCAGTGAATCTCATACTGGTTTGTGCATGAATCAATGAATCCAAGGGCTTATTTGATTTTCAAATTACAGTATAGATATATCGTAAAATAGCCATCATTACTTGTAATTATGTCTTTGGCTCCAAAGTTGGCCACAAAAACTGTGAAACCCATCATGATGTGTGTGTCATGTCTATGCCAATCTGCCAGCTTATTTTTAAGTCATGAGGCCAAAAATGAGTCAAATCCAAATCTCAACTACACCACAGTAAATAGTGGGAATTGAATACTTACTAGTGATAACTCCTTGGAAGCTATATAGGTTTTGGATTATGCCGATTTTTATGTTTTTTCTTTATCCACATCGGTAGTACCTTATGAATAAGTTGGATGACAATTAAACATTATTGCGTACCATGGTTTTAGCTTTCAACAGTCCAAGTCTACTAGAATCATTATTTCAAATGTGAGGCCTACCTGAGCTTTGGATTTGCCTTATTTCTTTTACTCATGCACTAAAATGAGTTTGTGGAACAGATGGACAACATGCATATACAGCGTATTCATCATGGTCCACCCCACAATGTTTGAGTGTATAGAAACACATGAAATTTATATAAAGTTTATACGGTTTTCAAAGCAGCAATTTCTTTTCAACCAAACAATGATGAGAATTAATGATGCTCATTTACACAGCTCATTTACCATCGCTTACAGTGTAATTAGGAAAATCAAACAGGCCCTAGTGAACTTACACAACTTCTTGTTCCAATGTGGATCATTGCCACACTTCTGTTGTTAAGCACGCTATGTATTGGAAGGTTAGGATCAATATATCGGCAATATTATTTATTGGATGGTCCATCCATGGTGGGACCCAGTGGAACCATGGTCAAGACCACTAAACTGGGAGAGACCTTACAAAATAAGAACCCAAAAATGATAAAGACATGCATCAACCCGAGCATATAATTCCTCTAACTAGGTCATTAAATTACTCAATGGTTGATCATCCATCAACTTCTTAGGCCTGTTAACGCGTTATTAAGGAAATTACAAAAACACCCTTGATCTACCTAAATACTTTGTAACTATATGAAATTGAAAAATATTTCTTGGCGTGGAAATGGTGGGCGGAAATGGTAACACACATTTCAAAATAGCTTTTGAATATTTTATTATTAATAGTATATATGAAAATGATTGGTTTTTCAAATTACGAAAGAGAGATAGAGAGAGAGATTTACTGAGTCCACACGCATTCATAGCTATGTCCATGTCCGTGCTAGTAAGTATGGCTAAGATGTGCAAGATGAGAGCAGTTCATCAGGTGGGACACACTATAAATATTAATAAAATTAGTTAGATTTATTATATAAAAAACAGAAGGTAATAAAGCATGTTGGGTGTTCGAATCTTTGTCGACCGCTCATTTATTATTTTCTAGACCAGCCCAAGTTAGGCCTAGTACTATAGAGTTTCTTGGAAACTAGGCTCGGAGACTCGCCGAGCTAAGTTGACTGGACCGAGTTTTCAGTCTAAGTCCGGATAATTTTCAATCTGTCATATGCTTATAACATCTAATCCGTCCAATCGGTCACATACAACTATACTAGTACTTACTATTTATAAGTGGCTATATTTTGTTTTTATGTGTGGCCCACGAGATGAGCGGATGGGGATGACTTTTGTACAAGGCAATTGTCATGGTGAGGCCAAACTTCTAGAAGGTTGGATTTCGCATTTGCATGAAGGTAGGAAGAGGTCACTGCGTGGACTGTAACTTATGGTCCAGCTGGCTGGACTTGAGACCTCCAACACCTCATCCGTAAAACTGCCGGATTTTTGGGCCGCGTAAACGAACGCGGATTCGGTGGGGCCCCCTTTGATGTATGTGTTGCATATCCATGTCATCCATCCGTCTTTACAGCTCAGTTCAGTGCATGAGCCCAAAAATATAGCAAATCCAAATTTCAGATAGACGACACACAACAGGAAAGAGTGGTGATTGAATGCCCACCGTTAAAACTTCTTAGGGTCCACCATAATGTTTATTTTCCATCCAACAGTTGATACGGTCACTAAGACCTAGATGTGAGTAAAATACAAATATTATCTCGATCCAAAGCTTTTTAATGGTGAGCATTCAATCGCCTCTGTTTCTAATGGTGTGGTCCACCTAGGATTTGGATCCGCATTATTTTTTTGCCAACACCATAAAATCAGTTGGCAAAACGATGGACAGCCTGAATATAAAACCCAGACATCAAGGTAGACCCCAATGTAACGGCCTCACCGAATCCACGGAAACTAAACAGCTGTGGCCCACCTAATGGACTGCCAGGATATTGCCAACATGTACTCGCGCGTGGGCTTCGGAGAACTCCTTAAAATAGATACCCTTTGCTTGATTTCGACGACTTTTATTCAACCTTTTGTAGTGATTTGTTTGGCATAACTCGCCTGAAAGACGCTTCATTTGAATGATATTACACGCGAGACTCAAATGATAGTTTACCACCATTTTGAAAATGATGGTCTCTAACTCTCTTGAAACGTGGGCCTCATGAACGGCTATCGAGACCATCCACATTGTGGGGCACATTATATGTGGGGCATATATCTTAGGTCTCGATGATGATGAAATCCTAATCATCCAAATGGAAGATATCAAATGTATGGGTAAGAGTAAAATTCTAAGTTGACTAAATTCCAAGGGGAAAATCATATGGTTGCTATCATTTTATTAGTGTTTTTTTTAATGGTCCTTCCCAATTGGGATTCAACTTGGACGGACTGGATTGCGTTGCAATGATGTCATGTGTGTGATAGAATAGTCACCATCGTTTTTTAAACGGTGCTGGACGATCATGGGAGCCTAACCGACATCAGACGCGCAGTAGCGTCCAAATGAGGTGGAATTATTTCGCAGGAGGATGGATTTATTTGATACTCCTGCCGTGTACCACGGTTGATACGCAGGCACTTGGAAATTTCGTACGTGGAATTACATTTGATACTCTTGCTGAGTCATAGTCGGAAAATCGCGTTGAATGAGCAATCCTAACCTCTGATTCGTGGACACTCTAGCGAAATGGTACCATTGGATTTTACATGTATATTTATTCTTAACTGTCCAATAGATGTTTGTAAATCTTATATTCATATAATTAAATAAGAGTAATTTTTATTCATGGTATATATAACCATTTGGTGATTTGTGTTTGGTGATCATCATTGGCGATTTATATTTGACTCATTTGAATTTAATATGCTTAAAGGCCTGCATTTTATCCGAATTGTATTAGTATTCAATGAAAAATACAGTGTTAGAAATACAGAACTCTTTCTTTTATATGTTTTATTGGAGGCCTTGCACAAAACCTAGCCCTCCAGAACAAATCAGAATTATGGATAATAAAGCGACGGAAACAATCAATGCATCAATCACACACCACACAAGAGATTTTTACGTGGAAAACCTTCAAAGAGGTAAAAACCAAGAGACCTCGTCCAGATCAACAATCTATTATGAAGTAGAACGTTACAACCTTCTTCACTCATGCAGGAGTGAATAAACAATAAGAGAAATAGAGAAAACGGAGTGATCTAACCGATTACAAGGACATAGAAACGCTGAGATATAAATTGCACATTAGATAACCTCTACGAGCAGAACCTCCCTTCTATAAGCTTCCTCTCTCTCTCTTTCTCTCTCTCTCTCACCTTTGATAGCCTTAAACCCTTTAGCAAATCCCTTGTAAAGCTTTAGGAAACCCTCTTGTTATACCTACAAAGTCCTAGGAACTCCTATTTAAAGTTTTAGAAAACTCTTTTCCGCATCCCAGTTGCAAAAGGACTTGCAACATGAAATTCGCGCAAAATCGCGTAACGAATCTGCGTAACTACGACTGGTCGTGACGAGCCTTCTACCGGTCGAGAGCCACCCACGACTGGTCAAGCACCTCCCACGACCAGTCGAGCACCCCGGAGAAAAATATCCCAGAGTCGTTGGACTTTGAGTCGTGCCACGGCTTGACTCCTTCAACTGATCGACCACCAGCCTTCGACCGATCGAGCAGGGCTCACGACCAATCAACGATGGGTCAAAAAACCCATCATGTTTTTGTCTACCACTTTTGATCAAAAACAATTATATTGTGAATCTTTTGAATCAAAACTACATATTTTGAATCTTTTGAATCAAAACAAGGGATGATATATTTTTACGAAATGGGCATTGACTAGTATACTTATGTCACGTACTTTGAAAAATTTAATTTAAATTTCTTATTATTCAATATTTAAGTGCTTGTATATCATCTTGACTCTATGCTAGAGTATCAAGTTTCTCTAGGAAGGAACCTAACAATCATACACGTGGCTCAAAATAGGCCATCAAAACCCAATAAAGATAGCTTACAACTCCACAAAGCGAGGTTGATAGGGGGATTCTAACTGGTTGTTAATGGGCTTTTCTTTGCTTTATCCAGACCGTGGACTATTTTTCACTTTAACCGTTCATTAATGTCCACCAATCGGCCAATTAGACGTCAGTTTAGTGTAATTTTTCTTTTGTGACACACCAATTACAATTGGGCCCCATGATTTGAAGGTTTTGATTTGAGATTCATGTATGCCACGTGTACAATTTCTAAGTACATGCTTTGGACCGTCACACCACGCCAGAGTATCAAAGCTTCTCTTCCTTGGACTACTGAAGAGTGGATACCTTCTTGGTGGTGGGGCCCACCTATGAACGGCTTGGATATTGCAAGTGGGGCTGTGCGTGGTCTAGTAGGCGCATCTCCCCTTATTTTCTTAAGCATTAATTCAAGGATTGGATATATACCAACTGGCTTTTATATGAAGTGGAGTGGACTGCAAAAGAGGAATGATAAGAATTGTGTAAAAGAAATGTTTTTAATGAAAAAAGAGGAATTAAGAGCTTGTTTGGATGCTTATAATTGGAATATACTGAAATGTGAATCACATGTAAATGGAATCGATGCGAATTAGAATTTCCAATTACATTTGATTGCATGTAATTAAAATAATGCCCAAATTAATATATGAAATGTTCGATATAATAATTATAATAAGCTTGTTGAAATATATATTTGGCAAAAAAAATTATTATTATTACAAGCCTAAAGTGGGCCGTTAAATTAGGCCCACTTTAAAAAATCTGATCATTTGTTGACATTTTCATCCAATTCTTATCCTCTCGAGAGAATCATAATTCACACAATTTTGATGCATTTCATTTGGCATCAACCATAGTTGTTATTGTCTACCATCAACTAAATAACTATTTTTGTCCATGTTTGTCCATTTACCACCATTTATTTGTACACTGTGTGGGTTTTCTATTTTGACAACGGGGCATGATCTAACAATCCAGGCCATTGATATATTTTGTTCAACCATAGTTAGACTACAACTGAAAAATAATATTCTTGAAAGGACAACTCTAACCGTTGTATTTCGTGCCTACAAATAATTGAAAGGGACCTACAAAAACTATTTAGGTCACAGGGACTTTGTTGGGAGATTACGAAAGAACACAGAGATGAATCTAAGATAGCAATCTAA